>CM062808.1:396327404-396802626 GCA_031772625.1 Pinus tabuliformis | reverse complement strand
GGCTACAACAACGACATTTTTGTTTGAGTATGCCTTAACCATATTTGTTTCCAAAAGTATTGATGAGTGACAAAGGTATACTTTCTGAATGAAACGATTAATGCATTAACTAATAATTTCAAGTCTACATCAGAAGAGTACACCATATCACCCATAGCCAATGAAACTATTGAGTCCTTCAACAAGATTTTGGAGAAAGAACTGACAACGATCTGCAACGTGCAACAAAATGACTGGGATGTGCACGTACCTACTGTACTATGGGCTATAAAACTACTTGCAAGAAGCTAATAGGACAAACACCATTGAGATTGGTATATGTTGTCAAAGCTCTAATACCAATGAGTATATTGTGCCTAGTATGCGCATAGAAGCTCTCACACGTATGCCGCATCATGAAGCCATGGAAGAATTACTCGTGTAGCTAATGGAGCTTGAAGATGACTGATTCTTGGTTGGATTCCATCACAAGTACAGAAGGAACGTAAAATTCATGGCATGATCACCACGTCAAGCTTCACATGTTCAAGGTAAACGATATGGTCTTGTTATATGATAGTAAGTTCACTAATTTCTAGTTAAGTTTCAGATGCATTGACTGGGGCCATATATTATCAAAGAAATTATAGATGGAGGTGCAGTTCAGCTTGTGAAGTTGAATGGAAAACCTTTTCCAAGGAGAGTGAATGGGAGCCTATTGAAGCTGTATACAAGGGATCCTGCATAATGACTATATGGAGGCAGGACAGTCTTAGTGATCTGGAAATTGCAAGGGAGCACGGGACTATAAACTACATTGCCATGGTGGAGGACTACGTAGTAGGCAAGTTGTGCAAAAGATGATGAAGATGCAATCTCGGGAGCTATGCATAGAAAGCTACGCCATGGAGAAAGGTGCCATGCAGCGCAGCAGAAAAGTGAGCGTTGAAGTCACTGTGCATGACTTGACAACTAGGAGACAGTTGAGGGGAGTGGGTTGGCGACATTTAGGGCAAAAATATTTGAAGATCTACTGCCAAAACAACATTAATTATCAAAATTTTGGGGGAATAGTGGGATTTGGATTCAAAAACCCCTATAAATTTAGGCATGTCGGTCAAAGAGAGAACACTTTACGCCCTTAGAGTTTTGTTGAAATTTGTTGTTTGTTGCTCATGAGCATAGCGTTTTGGGAGGAATTCTTTGCCCACACAGACATTTCTTTGGAAGCCTTTGAGTTTTTTATGGAAAGGATGACTACCACCAACCCGCTAAAGCTGTGAGTTCAGAAGCCATCATATCTGATGCCCTAGGACCTGAAGTATCCAATGTTGAAGATACGCCTGCGGTGCCTATGGCACCGAGATCACCAAGGCCAAAACATTCCATGGAAAAAGATAAACAACCTGCTATGACAAAAAAGCAACCCGCCGCAAAGGAGAAGTAGAAAAAGTCGTTACAGGTACGTGCTTCCCCAAGGAAGCATACCACGACACTAATGAGCCTCATCATTGGGTAGCTATATGGACCTTAATTCACCTCCTAGCTTAGTCAAATCAACTCTTCTCACAATTTATTACATGTTTTGAATATATTTTGTGTAGTGAGATGAGTCAAAGTGAGATATTATGCCTAGTGGACTAATGTGCATTGAATGCAGGTTTGTGAGAGAAAATAAGGGATTTTGGCAAGATTAAGAGCTGGAACTCAAAGGCGACAAGGAAAAAAGGTTTCAGGAGGTAAATCCTCCTTATTTACTCCTCCCTCATTCGAATATTCCTCCATCAATCACACTAGCTCGGAGTACCAGTAGCCAAGTCATGAAGATCAAAAGGCAACCGAGCAAGTGACAGTCAAAGAGTTAGTTTATCTCGAGTTTGGGAGCCAAACCTCCATAGATTTAAGGAAGTTGTTGGGGACTTCAGTTGTATAAATAAAGAGGCCTAGAGCCTCATTAGGATTCAAATATTTTCTGTAAAGACACTAGTTACTTTGAGCTCCAGACTTGTGGAAGACATTGCTATGTAATTTTCTATTTTGATAATGAGAATGAGATTTTTCTTGATCCAGTACTGAGTTAACTCAGAGGGCTGAAGCTCTTGGCTTAGGGCCAACCCTAGCAACAAAGGCTCCTCTTCTTGTATCTGTATTCTTAGATTGATTTCATATATTCATGGTTAAATTGTCCTTAGAAGTATTTCATTGCAAGTAGTGTAGATTTGATTAGTTTGTTTATTAGTTTGCTTCCATTTGTGCTTTACTTTAATAGTAGTTTAGAAGAGATAAAGAACCATAAAAAAAATTTCAATAGGTTTTTTGGCCTCACTTCTCCCTTCAAGGATCATGATTTGAGGAAAGGACTCCTATGCAGCCCCAAAAAGACAAAATTCTACTTTCTCATAGAATTTAGAGTTTTTTGTACTTAAGCTAGCATTTGATCAATTTGCAAGAGTAAGACCTAGTCATAATTTCTTCCATCTTTAGCCTTACAGTAGATCTCATCAATGATTCCATATTATTCTACAAGTTTTCCTCATGCATGAAGTAGACATCTACCTCATTAAACTCTATTTTCCTAGCTTATTGAAAATCTCCTTGTTTACATGATTTATGGGAAAATATCAATGTTTGATGCAGTGCAAGTGTTTCAGAAGTAAAGAGAGATCTCATACCCAGCAACCTCCTTCTAACTTCATCCATCCATGATCATTCCTTGCTTTCACTAAGATCCTCACCAATTTCATCATTTTACAAGGAAACTTCTCCAAGCATGTTGAGTAAATCCAACCATCTCCCAACCTTGGTTTTGAATTCTGAGTGATCCTAGGCATTTTCTTGCTCCATTCCATCCAGCAACCACCTTCCCTAAGCCTTCCATCACCTTTAGCACCCATCAGTTTGCTCTCGGCTATATCCTGTAGAAATACAGGGAATAGTGTAGGTTTTTAGGACATCTTATAGGTTTTCCTGTAATGGCTTGTTTTGATGCCAAATTGAGGGAAAAGCCTCTAGCAAGCCAGACAAGGTCATCGAAGGGTCTCCCAAATGTTCCAACCATCCACCAGCATCCCTAAGCCACCTGCCACATCATCAAAAGAGATTAGCTTTCACACTCTTCCATAAAAATATAAAAAGAAAAACAAATTTATTCTAGTCATTTACATGCATAGTAGTAATGTTTGATGTTTTTCACTTACATGCTTAGGATAGTAAAATTTCATACATGTTTACTTGGCATTCTTTCTGAAGCATTGTCTCTTAGCAGTTAGTTAGAAAATGTTGTGATTTTAGCATTGGATTTCAGTCTTTTTCCTTATTGCAGTGGATAAGATTTCTCTTAGAGTAGATTTCTCTTTCTCTATCAGTAATCAAGCTTCTTCTGAATCCATAGAAGGTTGGCTTGAAAAACCCTAGTGGTCTCTTGCTAGATGAACATTGACAAAAGGGTAGAACTATCAATTTTACTTGTGTATATAGCATTGTCACCTCCAAGTTTGTATGAACCCTGGGTTGATAAATTAAAATTGGTAGCCCCATGAGTTGCAACATTTTGCTGCAATACTAGTGCTTATCACTTTTTGGTGCCGTTGCTGGGGAGGTGTTTGAGTAATATGTCATTACTACTTTCTTTCTTCCATTTCTTGTATAGGATATTTTGCTATTAGTTTCAGTTCTGCAAGAGTAATTTAGTTTCTTTCTTTTCCATTCTGCATTCTTTGCTTTCCTTTCGATTATGCAAGTAAGATTTCATTCAAATAGTTAGTTTTCATTCAGTCAATTAATTTTCATTCAGTCTAAACTTTCAATTCTAAAATCACTTTCAAAGTTTTAAAAAACTCAAAACAAAACAAAAACATTTTTTTCATGCCTCGTAGGAATAGGGATAACTTAGGGAAGTTTTTTCCAAATACCCCCACTACTTCAAATAGCTAACCTTCCCTCTTCTTCGGTGGATGTGAATTGGAGGAACCCTTAAGTGAGAAACCTAAGATGTTTGAAGAACCTACAGGGGAAGAAGAAGAAGAAGCCATTCCTACCGATCCAATGGCTGAAAATAGAAATGACAGAGGAAATAGAGAAATAATTGAGGGTGCCTTCCCCTCAATTGTAAGCCCCTTTCCCTTCCTCATTTCCATGGCCTGAACACAAAAGATCCAAACACTTTCTTATTTGGATTTGTTGTCATATTGCGAACCTATGACTACACCAATGATGAGTAGAATTTGAAACTATTCCCATCCACTCTCAAGGATGCATCTTTGCACTAGTTGACAGGTTTACCTAGGATAGCATAACAATTTGGGCTCAAATGCAGCATGCATTCAACAACAAGTATCGAGATTATTATAGGTCTAAATACACTAAAGAGGAAATTTTTAGGATGACCTTAGGGCATGATGAATCTCTAGAGGATTATGAAGAAATATTCCAGCTTAGCTACCAAAGGGCCAGGTACACACTTGAACCTGAGTCACTGAAGCTAGTCCTGCTTAGAGGAGTAAGGGAAGAGCTTCTGGATACCCAAAACTTGTTAGCAGGAGGGGACATCTACAAGTTACCCTATGGGATATCAAGACTATCTTTAGAAACCATTCTGGGGTAGCTAGGAAAAATGGTAGGGTAGTAGTCAACCTATGGTCATTCCATCCTCTTCCAATTCATCCATCAAGGGTGAAATTGGAAACATGCTAGAGGATTTCAAGAGTGATATGATGCAAACCCTTGCCCTATAGATGGACGCTATTCACATTAAGAGAAAACATGATGAATCAGAGAGAGCCTTAGCCATTTTTTACCCTAGATGCACCAGGAGGCACCCTAGGAATGAATGTCCATTGAATTCAATTGAAATCTTCTCAGTCTATGAAGGAAACCACTCCACAGACAAGTGCCTTCTCTACCTGGACTAAAATTTGTATATCAAGGAGCTGAAGGGGTAACTAAATAGCTCTGCTACATAAACCAAAGGAGACCTCATGGGCCTAGGCCATACCAATAGGGCATGCAAGGGTCATCCCATGCATATTACAACCCCAACCAGACCACATCCATTCCCTCTTGGGGGCCCCCTGCTCATCCTTCCTAGTCTACACTTTCTCCTTGGCCCTTTGGACCTCAATATCATTCCCAACCAACCAGCCAATCATTTCAACCATATGCTCTGCCACAACCTCAGTGGAATGCACCACCCCCAAAGGTGGAGACCCCCATACAACAATGCTCCAACTTTATTGCCTTCACCACCTGCTCAACCACATATTTTACACTCTACTCCACCTAAACAACCCCAGATGCCTACCCAGCCAAATCTAAACCCAAACAATAGACAAGCACAACTAGTATACAGTGGAGAGACATCCTATCCAACTTATGATGTGGAAATTTAGGAAATCAACCTGAGATCTAGCAGAGCTCTCCCAAACAACCAAACTCTACCTCCACCTAAGGAGGTTGAGGAAGAAAGAGAGGAGAGTGTGCCTAAATTAAATCCACCACCCTTTCCTGAGAGATTAACCCAACCACTCCAACCTTCCCCAGAAGAGACTAAAATTTTGGGAGAATTGAAAAATATGTGTCAAAATTCCACTTCTCCAAGCTATAAAAGATGTGCCTATTTACAACAAGTTGATCAAGGAGAAGCGCTTCAAGCATCTAGGGAGGCAAAGAAGAGATTCCCCTACCATTAATGTCATTGGGTAGCTGTCCGACTTAATGCCGGGGCAGGTAATCTGTCCAAAGTTTTTGGACCCTAGAAGCCCTGTAGTATATGTGCACATCAATGGCACCATTGTCCCACACACTTTGATTGATATTGGGGCTTCCATTAATGTGATGACCAAGGACACCATGCTCAAGCTCAACCTCCAAGGTTCATTGAGAAAGACCACAATAGTCCTGCAACTTGCAGACCGCTCCACAGTGACTACTGAGGGGATTTTGGAGGATGTGATGGTCTCTGTTGACTCTTGGGAATACCTTGCATATTTCCTAGTTCTCCAGCCTAAGGTCAAGCTTACTAGTTACCCTCTCATCCTTGGGAGGCCCTAGTTAGCCACTGCCGATGCCTACATTAGCTGCAAGGCTGGAAATATGACTATCAAGAATGGGCATATGTCCAAGCAGTTAGTCCTATATCCTCCTGCTCAGCCATCTCTAGAACATGAATTACCTTTATGGCTGGAAGAGGAGGAAGAAGATGAAGTTTATTCTTCCCAACTCTATACCTTAGAAACAACCATGGGAGGAGGACAACCGGATGAATATGATTTGATTGAACACATACTCCAAAGTCCAACTCCCAATACATTGTCCTTAGAAGAAGTAGTAAAGGAAACCCAGAACAACCATCATATTGATCTATGCTTAGCCAATTCCAACCCTATCCATGTCAAAACCATAGAATTTGCCTTGAGAGAACTTTGAAAATCAACCCATCTCTTTTTGTTCACCAAGAAGAAAAGTTGTGCAACATGCTAAAGGAACACCTAGATGCCTTTGCTTGGAGTTACAAAGAAATGAAGGGAGTGCACCCCTCTATGTGTACGCACCACATTTATATCAAATAAGGTTGCAAACCAGTGTGGCAACCCCAAAGGAGGATGAATATAGCTCTCAAAGATATAGTCAAATAATAACTGCAAAAGTTGCTAGGTGCGGGATTCATTTACCCTATCTCTGACAGTGAGTGGGTCTCTCCTTTGGTGTTGGTTCCAAAGAAAAATGGTAAGTGGAGGATTTGTGTCGATTATAGAGAGTTCAAAAAATCCACAAAGAGGACCATTTCCCTCTACTTTTGATCGACCAAGTGTTAGATGGCCTAATAGGGAAAAAAAATTTCTCTTTCCTAGATGGATTCAGCGGGTACAATTAAATCCAGATCAGCCCAGAAGACCAGGATAAAACCACCTTCACTTTTCCTTGGGGTACTTTTTCCTATAGGGTCCTTCCTTTTAGCCTATGCAATGCTCTTGCCACTTTCCAGAGAGAAGTCCTGAGTACCTTTTCTGAGTTAGTCCATGATGTAGTAGAGATTTATATGGATGATTTTACACCTTATGGATGTAATTTCCAAGAGGCTTTGTCCAACTTAGGTAAGGTGCTAAACAAATGCATTAAAATTAACCTATCTCTTAGTCCCAAAAAATGTGAATTCTTAATTATTGCAGGGACTGTGCTAGGTCATTCAATATCCTAGCAAGGACAACAGGTGGACCCAAACAAAATAGCTATCATCCAAAGGGTCCCACCTCCGTAAAAGCAGAGACATGTCAGAAGTTTTCTAGGTTTAGCTTGATACTATAAAAGGTTTATAAAAGACTTCAGCAGTTAGCTTATCCTTTATTTGGGTTGTTGGCCAAGGACTCTGAGTTTGTATGGTCAAAAATCTGTCAAGAGGCCTTAGACACCTTGAAGGACAAGTTAACCACTGCACAGATTCTCTAAGGCCCAAATTAGGCCCTTCCTTTTCATATACATGATGATGCTTCACACAAATCCATAGGAGCATCTCTATGCCAAGATAGATGAAAATTTTCCTTATGTCGTTTACTTTATCAGTAAGAATTTGTCAAAGGTCGAACTCAACTACACAGTGACTGAAAAGGAGCTCACGGATGTTGTGCATTCATTGAATAAATTTAGGCATTACATTATAGGTTATCAAACATTTATACAAACTGACCATGCTACAATAAAATATTTAATAAATAAACATGATGTGAATTCTTGGATTATTAGATGGTTATTTTTATTACAACATTTTGATCTAACCATTGTTGATAAGCTTGGAAATGAAAATGTTCTTGCAGATTTTTTGTCCAGATTAACTTTGCCTGCAAGTGAGGAAGGAATGGTTAATGATTAGGTACCAAATGAACACTTATTTGCCATTTTAGTTCTCTCTCCATGGTTTGTTGACATAGAAAACTATTTGGTATCTTCACAGTTCCCATCAAATTTTTCCTCCAAAGAGAAAAGCAATATTATGATGAAGAGCGCCCCATTCACTTGGATTGGGGAAACCTCTTCAAACTAGGCCTGAATCAGATTTTGAGAGGATGTGTCAGGGAGGAGGAAGTCTTTGACATCCTTCTGACCTATCATGATGGGCCTTGTGGAGGCCAGTTTGCAGTAAAGAGGACACCATTCAAGGTGTTACAAGCCGATTATTATTGGCCCACTCTTCATCAGGATGTGAAAATATATACTAGTTAGTGTGATTGGTGCCAAAGGATGGGAAAGCCTACTCCAAAGGATGAAATGCCTCTTCAACCTCAAATGAATTTCAAGCCATTTGACAAGTGGGGCATGGATTTCATTGAACCTATTGACCCTCCTTCAAAAAGAAAGTAGTACATCATTGTGTGCATTGATTATCTGACTAAGTGGGCTGAAACCAAGGCTATCAAGGCAGAAGTAGAGGAGAAGGTGGCTAAGTTCTTATGGGAAAATGTATTTTACAAGTTTTGGTACCCTAGAGAACTGGTCACTGATCTAGGCAGCCGGTTTACATTCAACATGATTGAAGACTTGTTAATCAAACACAAGCTCAAGCATAGGACATCCACTCCATATCACCCATAAGCTAATGGGCAAGTGGAGGTGACTAATAGAGCACTGGAGGGCATCCTGACCAAAGTGGTTAGAAATAGTAGAAAAGATTGGGTAGATAGACTAGTTGAGGCCACCTGGGCCTACAATACCACCTGGAACACCACCACTCGATTCACACCCTATGAGTTGGTCTATGGGAAAAATGCCCCACTGTCCATTGAATTTGAGTACAATACATTGAGGATGGCAACTCAACTAGATCTAGACCTAAGCAGTGCACAAAAAGAGAGATTTCTCCAGTTGAATGGGTTAGATGAGTTCATAATGTAGACCCTCCTACACACAAAGGTTACTCAAATTTAGAGGAAGATCTGGCATGAAAAGAACATCAAGGACAAGCAATTTCAAGAAGGTGATTGGGATTTGTTATATGATTCCAGATATAAAGACTTCAAGGGAAAGTTAAGGACTAGATGGTTAGGACCTTATGTCATAGAGGAATGTCATGATAATGGTTTAGTGCGGATCAGAACTGTAGATGCAAAGGCCATTCCTTTACTTGTTAATGGGCACAGATTGAAAGTTTACAAAAGGTCATTGTCAAAGCCAGATTTCATTGATGGTATCAACAAAATAGTGATCGTGGTGGAGTAAGTCTCAGCTCATACCTCATCAATTCACTGAGAAAAAGATAAAAAAAGAAAAATAAGGAGACTCAAGTGAAAACCTCCATGAGGCACTTGAGTCCCACTGTTGGGTTAAAAACCTCTTGAGGTGGCCCAATGGGGTCAAAACACAAAAAAAGAGAGAAATAAAAATATCTCTCGGTGAAAACCTCTCTTGAGGCACCCAGGGCAAGTAGCTAGGATGAAAACCTCTTGGAGGCACAAAAGAATAAAAAATAAGAAAAAAGAGAAAAGAAAATTTATGAAAATATTGGATTTAAGAGATATGTGGTTTATATCTTTTGACTTAGTTACCGGAGAATCCACAGTACGAACCATTTTATGTCAACGTTTCAAATCCAAACTCGGATCCATCATCAGGACTTATGAATGATGATAAAAGAAGAGCTGATTAGAAGGAAATAAATAATTATGAGGATAATAGATTTAAGGATCAATGGAATGTCGGTTTGAATTTTTATTTTTATTTATTTATTTATTTATTTTATTGTTATTATTATTATTATTATTATTATTATTTTTTAATTGAAGATTTTTGAATAAATTATTTTTATTTTTACTGTTGAATTTTATATATTAATTTAAATTATTAAAATCCATAACCTTAATAATAATCATTAAATATTTAATATATGTTAATATAATATTATTTATTTTATTTTGTATGAGAAATGTTTATTTATTTCTAAAATATATTAGTATTTAAAGAATAGAAAAATAAGTATATTGTATTAATATTTAAAAATATTTAAATTTTTTATTTAAAATTTTTATTTGAAATTATATTAATATTAATAATAATTAATATATTAATTAATTGCTATATAAATTAATTAATATATTAAACTAATTAATATTAATGAATGTTAATAATGTTAATAAATCAATATTATTAATGTTAATAGATATTAATAGTGTTAATAAATATTAATAATACTTAATTAATAATTACTTAATAATTAATAAACAATGATTAATATTAATACTTGATAATTAATATTAATTAATATTACGACATCATAATTAATAATTAATATTAATAATTAAAATAGTACCCATTATTATGATTTATTTATTTATTTAACTTAAGAATAAATTTTTTAATAGTAGTTAATGATAATGGTAATAGATATTACTGTAATTATTGTATTTAAATGTTAAATATTATTATTGTTATTATTATTAAAAATAGGGTTACTAACTATTAAATATTAGAATAGGAGAGGGATACCTTACCTACTAAATGCTATACCTGGAACGTGTTGGCGATCTTGATTTCTCTGATCAAGGGAAGCCAGCTCCCACTAATCTCCATACCATTGTTTCTGTTCAGATTATGAGGATGTTTGATAATTTCAAGTGCTTATCTGATCTTTCGTCTATGATACTGCTCTTCCCTTGCGACAATTGAGGCACTTTCGAAGCAAATATGGTGTTTAGTTTTTGAGGAGTGCTCCGCCAAGGCTGAAGTACAAGATCTTTTAATCCTAATATCAGCACCATGTTCCTTGAGTCTTGTCTGTAGGGAGCGACCTGTTTCACCAATGTAGCTTTTTCCACATGAACAATCTATTTTATAGACTCTTTTAAGTTGATGTTTATCAATATCATCTTTTAGAGACCTCATACCTTGCCTAATAGTTCATTGCGTGATTATGTCTTTCTTCCTTAGGATTTTAGCAATTTTGTCTGTTACTCCATGAATATAAGGTAGAAAAACCCTACCACACTGAGGTTGGTCTTGAGCCTTAGGTTCCCTTGACCAGAGAAATCAAGATCGCCAACACGTCCCAGGTATAGCATTTAGTAGGTAAGGTATCCCTCTCCTATTCTAATATTTAATAGTTAGTAACCCTATTTTAATAATAATAATAACAATAATAATATTTAACATTTAAATACAATAATTACAGTAATATCTATTACCATTGTCATTAACTACTATTAAAAATTTTATTCTTAAGTTAAAAAAAATAAAAATAATTAAATTAATTAATTAATTAATTAATTAAGATATATATATATATATATATATATATATATATATATATATATATATATATCATAATAATGGGTACTATTTTAATTATTAATATTAATTATTAATTATAATGTCGTAATATTAATTAATATTAATTATCAAGTATTAATATTAATTACTGTTTATTAATTATTAAGTGATTATTAATTAAGTATTATTAATATTTATTAACACTATTAATATCTATTAACATTATTAATATTGATTTATTAACATTATTAACATTTATTAATATTAATATAATTTCAAATAAAAATTTTAAATAAAATAAATAATATTATATTAACATATATTAAATATTTAATGATTATTATTAAGGTTATGGATTTTAATAATTTAAATTAATATATTAACTCATCAGTAAAATTAATATATAAAACTCAACAGTAAAAATAAAAATAATTTATTCAAAAATCTTCAATTAAAAAAAAAAAAAAAAATAAATAAATAAAAATAAAAATTCAAGCCGACATTCCGCTGATCCTTAAATCTATTCTCCTCATAATTATTTATTTCCTTCTAATCAGCTCTTCTTTTATCATCATTCATAAGTCCTGATGATGGATCCCAGTTGGGATTTGAAACGTTGACAGAAAAATGGTTCGTACTGTGGATTCTCCAGTAACTAAGTCATATGAAAATATTGTTTGCAAGTCAGCAGGAGGACGATCAGAGAAACAATGGAGAATCAAAAGGGACCTATTCAGCTCATATTTTTTTCTCCATTCATTATCCTTCATCATTCCACCATTCTTTTAATTTTTTTCACTCATTTGCCTCAGTTTGCAAGGGTTCTCTATTTTTCTATAGGATTCCCTATAAACCTACAGGATCATCCTGTAGCAATTACAATTGCTTGGAATCGCAAAGGAAGTGACCCTAGAGTAAGGAAATGGCCTGCCAGTGTCAAAGAGATAAATTCCTACATCACCATCTCATTACCATACCTCTCTCCACCATGATCACCCCGTTCATTCATAAAAAAAAATCAGTTTCCAAAAATTACAATTTTCAAACAAAACAAAAAACATAGAGAAATAAAGATGAAGATAGAGAGCAAGGGGGAAAAGACCTGAAGGTTATTTTTCATCCTTCACAAACCCCTAGACCTCCTCTTTGACCATGCTAGTCATCCTCGGATCCCAGTAGTAGAATATGATTAAAATTTTTGAGGGAGAAGCAACTATAGGACATCCTATAGGAAATCCTATAGCAACCTATCCTGCAGAACATAAATCATAGGTTGCAACAAGTTTCAAGCATGGAGATCCAAAGGTAGAATAAGCTCCTCCAGAGCCTAGTAGTAGCAACAACATCACCATCATCAACACTAGGTATCTGCACATCAAGGAAAATCATCAAAGGACAATGAAAAAAAAAAGAGATGAGAAATCACATGCAACCAACATGTTGGCATTATGACACAGGTTGGCACTATGGCACTGGTGTGGCACAGGTGTTGTCCTTGATGGCAACTCACTCTGGTGACAAATCTCAGTTCAGGCTCTCAGAATGAAGGAAAAGATAGATACGCAGGTTCACCTAGACGAAGACGCGTATACACGCGGGTTAGATGTTACAACACACGCACTTTCACGTAAGGAAAAGTGCATACATGTTGGAGAACTTACTTTTGGTCCATGGTATTTAGTCCTTGGTAATTGAACCTATGGTTTTGGGCCATGATATCTCGTCAGAAGTGTTGATCTCAAGTATTGGGTCCATGGTATTGTTTTTTTATGTTTTTGGACTGTGATATTGTGAAAGGCCTAAGACTATAAAAGAGGAAGGAGATCATTTGGCAAAGGATCATCTAAATGATTGAATATCTGATAAAGTGATAGATCTGGAATAGTGGTGATTGGGTTATGGTGCGGATCTAGATCTGAATGAAGGAGGAACCTGAGCGCAAGGAGAAGGATAAGTTCTATTGATGGGTCATAATCTTAAGGCTTGAATAATAATATCTTTGTGTGATTTTGATCCGTTATATGTCGCGCATGCTTGATCTATAAATCTGGTAATCTGGGTTAACTAATGTTTGAACATTTGAAAGGGTGAATTATCCTTTATAGATCTGTACACAGGTTCAGAGAATCGAAGGCGCATATACACGCTGGTTTTGTGAGTAAAAACAGCGTATACGCAGGTTGGTCCAAACATAGAAGTGTATGCACGCAGGTTTTTGGTTATTGAAGTAGCATACATCTCTTGAATTGTGTTCTAGCTGCTTCTGTTTATTGCGACAGTGTTCTGGGTTCAGAATTTGGTGTGTGGTTACTATTACTATGTTCTGGGTATAGCTATCAGAGAAGTGTCTATTTGATTCAGTTTTAATTGGTGAAAAGGAGATTGTTTGATGCAGAAATTCTTGATGTTTGATTGATGTTCATGGATCCAGTCTGAAAATTTATGAAACGTGGTCCCTGGAAGAAAGAGAAGGTTGTAGCCTTCTATAGGCTAGCACCTACGTACTAGTATCTTGGCTAGTGCAAGAGCTAAGGGGGTTGTAGCTCCCTTCCAGGAGAAGCTAGAGAACGAGAGAGGGTTGTAGCTCTCTACAGGTTGCAGCCTGCATACTGGTAAAGGACTGCACCAGTACAGAATCATTGTAAAAAGAAGTTTCTAATTGAAAAAGATAGAGACATATTGCAGCAGGTGGTTTTCACCCACATTGGGTTTCCACCTTATATCTTGTGTTCTTGTGTGTGGTTATTTTTTCTATGGTTCTAACACACAGATTTAAAATCAACATCTGAAGATTAATTAAATTACAAGTCTGTAAGTTATACGCAGGTTTCCTTTACTGTAGTTGCGTATATACGCGGTTTTCTCTAACTGAAGTAGCGTATATGATCTGGGTGTGAAAAAGAAAATAATTGACTTGATAATACTGATTCACCCCCCCTCTCAATATTATTTCCAACAATTGGTATCAGAGCAGGTCCTTTAGAAGAAGCTTGATCGCTTGAAGGAATATCTATCATCATGAGCAACTACGAGAGAGAAGCATCGATCAGGCCACCAATTTTTGATGGGACCAACTTCGTCTATTGGAAGGTAAGAATTACAGCCTATCTTCAATCTCTTGGTACAGAAGTCTGGGATATCATAGATATAGGGTACACATTTCCTTCAGCTACTCCTACAGATCCGGCTGAGAAGAAGCAGTATGAAACAAATGCAAAGGTTGTCAATACTCTATTAGGGAGTCTATCTCAAACAGAATTCATCAAGGTTATGCAGTATAAAACCGCAAAAGAAATATGGGACAAGATCATTCTGAGCTATGAAGGAGATGAACAGGTAAAACAGCAAAACTTCAAACCCTCAGAATTCAGTATGAAAATCTCAGAATGCACAATGATGAAAGTGCGGCTAACTATTTCCTACATATAGATGAGATTGTTAATTGTATGAAAAACTTGGGTGAAGAAATAAAATAGGCTGTTGTAGTTGAAAAGGTTCTAAGATATTTGTCCTCTAAGTTGAATCAAAAGTTTCTGCAATAGAAGAAAAACAGAATCTACAGAACCTTACCATGTCACAGCTGCACGAAATTCTAACTTCTTACGAAATGAGGAAAGGAGGACCATCAAACAGGAGAGAAGTTGCATACAAGGCTTCAGGCAAAGGAGACTACTATGAGTTGGGACATATGTCAGAAGAAGAGGAAGAATCAAATTTTGTCAAAAACCTTCAACGGGGTGCTGAAAGGTTCAGAGGTAAGTTACCTTTCAAATGCTTTGCTTGTGGAAGAGTCAGGCACTATGCATCCAAGTGTCCTCATAAACATAAGCTTGAAAAAGGTAAGGAACCTGTTAGATGGAATAAGGAACAGAATGTAAATAAGAAAAGCTATTACACTCATGAAGACAGTGATGGACTTTCAAATAGTGATGAAGATGAACAAGGTAACAATTATAGACTTTTAATGGCTTTTGAAGATGATGATTTCTTGGATGCTATAGATGAAGAAGGTCTTTATGAAGAGATTTCTAAACTCAAAATTTTCTTAGAAAAAAGAATATGATCATAGATACTCTGCAATTTCAACTTGCTGAAAAGGAAAAACATCATGAAAAGTTAGAATATGAAATTGTGGGACTCAGAAAAGAGATTGAGAAAACAAAATCTCTTAATCTTAGATTTACTAAAGGATCTAAAACTCTAGATGAGATTATCAAAGTACAACGCTCTCCACTAATCAAGATAGGTCTGGGATAAAATGAAGAATCATCTCAAGCACAGAATCCATCCACTTCCAAAAGCTATCTTGATGCAGAAAGGAGAAGTGAAAAGGTTGACAATCAACAACAAAGGCACAATGCTACTCACCAGGTAAATCAGGGACAATTTACCTCAAGAATGAACAAATACTACCAGGTAAATCAGAGGCAATCTACTTTAAGGATGAACAGAAGCTACAACCAGCCACAGGTAAAACCTTCTCAATTTTCCTCAAGAATGGATGTCAATAGAAACTACAATCATTTGGTTGGTAGATTTGATAATCACAAGAGTTTCTTCAATGGCCAATGTTTCTCTTGTCATAACTTTGGTCACAAAGCAGCTCAATGTGTTGCCTATAAGACAATCATGACTAGAGAAGCTCAAAAACAAAGAAGTATGACTGGGATCACGAAAAGGACCTACAATAACTTTTCTGCCCTTGAAAATGAAATTGAATGTTCTATTTGTAACAACTTCGGTCATGAAGATTCTGAATGCAGGAGCAGGTTTCGGCAAACAACTCAGAAGGAACAAGCCTCAAGTGCCAAAACATGGAGAATGAAAGAACCGCAACTAGAAAGATGTGGTATAGCCTTATATGCGGAAGGGCAGGAAAATCAATGGTACATCGACAGTGGATGTTCGAAACATATGACGGGTGATAAAGAAAAACTTCAGTCATATAGTGCCTTAGAGAAGGAGAAGAAGGTCTCATTTGGAAATGACACCCCTGCACTCATAAAAGGTAAAGGTTCTGTTCAATTGAAAGAAAAGGTCAAAGCTGGAAATGTTATGTATGTTGATGGCTTAAAGCATAATCTATTGAGTGTCAGTCAGATGTGTGATCAAGGAACTGAGGTAATATTTCGATCAAATGGATGTAGTGTTCGTGATCTTGATACGGGAAAAATAGTGATCAAAGGCATAAGAACTCCAAATAATTTATACATATTCAAAGAAGGACAACATCAATGCTATCTAGGCAAGAATGATGAACACTGGCTATGGCATAGAAGATTGGGGCGTCTAAGCTTCTCACATATAAGGAAAGCATGAAAATACCAGGCAGTTCATGGTCTTCCAGACATCAAAATTCCAGACAATACAATATGCAAATCATGTCAGTTTGCTAAGCAAACTAGAACTAACTTCCCTGAGAAGGATGGATCAACTAACAGGCCACTTGAACTTGTCCATACTGATGTATGTGGTCCATCTAGGAAAAGGTCACCTCGAGGAGAAGAATACTTTATATTATTCATTGATGACTTTTCCAGGATGTGTTGGATAGGACTTATGAAGCACAAAGACGAAGCCTTTTAAAAATTCAAATCTTTCAAAGCCTTGGTTGAAACGAATCAGATCACAAAATTAAATGCCTCAGGTCTGATAGAGGTGGGGAGTTTACCTCAAATGAATTTTTCGATTTTTGTGAAGAACATGGAATAAGAAGGGAATTCTCTACTGCAAGGACTCCTCAGCAAAATGGAGTAGTGGAAAGGATGAACAGAACAATTCAACAAATGGCTCGTGCTATGATGGATGAGTCTGGAACTCCCACAACTTTCTGGGGTGAAGCTGCATTTGCTGCAGTTGTTATTCTCAACAAGACAAATGTCCGGGTGAACAGCACTCAAACTCCTCATGAGCTCTGGTATGGTAAGACTCCTACGGTAAAACATTTCAAAATTTTTGGAAGCAAATGCTATATTAAAAATACTGATGAAAATCTTGGCAAGTTTGAACCTAGAGCAGATGAAGGCATTCTCCTTGGTTACTCTCCCCACAACAAAGCATACAAATGTTACAATAAAAGGCTTGGAAGAATTGTTGACAGTATTGATGTAGTGGTTGATGAAGAAGAAAACACTCCTAGGCAGGTAAGATCTGAAGATTTCGAAGATGATGAGGACTATCCATCAACATCAAATCAGATTCATGATGAAGAAGAAACCCATGAGGCACCAGAAGAATAGATAAGGATAGAAGATAAGACTCCATCCAGGTACGTTCAGAAGAATCATCCAGAATCTCAAATTTTGGGGCAGAAAGAGGCAGGTATACAAACAAGAAGAACAATTGCAGAAGCTTCAAGCTATTTGGCATTTCTCTCCTCCACTGAACCACAAAATGTAAGAGAAGCATGCAAAGATGAATGTTGGGTCAAAGCAATGGATGAAGAACTTGAGCAGATTGAAAAGAATAACACCTGGGAACTGGTTCCTAGACCAAAAGATAAGAATGTCATAGGGACAAAATGGATATTCAAAAACAATTTGAATGAAAATGGGGAAGTTATTAGAAACAAGGCCAGACTTGTTTGTAAAGCGTATGCTCAACAAGAAGGAATAGACTTTGAAGAAACTTTTTCTCTCGTTGCTAGACTTGAGGCCATTCGAATGTTCCTTGCTCTCTCAAGCTTTCAGAAGTTCAAAGTATTTCAAATGGACGTGAAATCAGCCTTTCTGAATGGAGACTTAGAAGAAGAAGTGTATATTGAGCAACCAAATGGATTCATCCTTGGAAATAATCCAAAACTTGTATGCTGACTTAAGAAGGCTCTCTATGGTCTTAAACAAGCTCCAAGGGCTTGGTATTATCGTCTGGACAAATAGCTTCATCAACAAGGTTTCTCAAAAGGATCAGCAGATAGCAATCTTTATATAAAAATTGAAAATAACGAATTGCTAATACTTGTTGTGTATGTTGATGATATCATCTTTGGCAGCAATGAAGAAGCTATGAGTCAAAACTTTTCCTTGGTGATTCAGAAAGAATTCGAGATGTCCTTGCTTGGAGAACTGACATATTTTGTTGGATTACAAATCCAACAAAATGAAGGCAGTATCTTTTTATCTCAAACCAAGTACCTCAAGCATATTTTGAAGTATGGCATGGAAGATTCGAAACCAGTATGTACCCCTATGGTTACAGGATGCAGCCTCAGTGCAAATGATGAATCAGCAGCAGTGCATCAACCAACTTATAGATCCATGATTGAAAGTCTACTCTATTTAACAGGTACCCGACCAGACATCATGCATGCGGTGGGAATGGTTGGAATATTTTAGGAAAATCCTAAGGAAACTCATCTTCAGGAAGTAAAGAGATTTTTCAAGTATATTCAAGGAACTCAAAACTATGGCCTATGGTATCCTAGAGATACAGATCTCACTCTTCATGCTTATACAGATGCAGATTGGGCTGGAAGCGTGGATGACAGGAAAAGCACTAGTGGTGGTGCATTCTTTATGGGTTCTAGATTAGTATCTTGGTTTAGCAAGAAACAAATCTCAATTGCATTATCTACAGCTGAAGCAGAATATGTGGCTGCTGCATCTTGTTGCACTCAACTCCTTTGGATGATGCAAACTTTGCAGGATTTTCAAATCACTTGTACTCCACCTATCCCCATCTTATGTGATAATACAAGTGCTATCAGTATCTCAAAGAATCCTATCATGCATTCAAAGACTAAGCACATACCGATCAAGTATCATTTTCTCCGAGAACAAGTGTTGGAACAAAAGGTCAAATTGGAGTATGTTCCCTCTAAGGAACAAGTTGTTGATATTCTCACCAAACCACTGCCCAGGGAAACTTTTGAATACCTCAGACAAAAGCTGGGAGTAGTTGATGCATCATCTTGCTGTTGAAACTTGTCTGTTTCAGAGAAAAGTGGATGTACGCGAGTTGCCTGAGGAGGATCCGTGTACATACGCCGGTTTATGCAGAGACAGTCGTGTATATGGTAGTTTGAAAGAAATCAGTGGGGTCAAACTCTGGTTGAAAAGAGTCTGATATGGGTCTGACAGAGACCATCTGGCACAGGTTCAGGGGGAGCAGATAATCTTCTAATAATGCATTGTTGGCATTACATTAGAAGCTCTTGGTTCGAATACACAAGCTATTTTGGGTTCAGGTGGATTAGCTGCAGAAGGGGTGCAGAAGGAGAACATGGTTGCTGATCTGAATAATGATGCTGCTGATATTAGTTATTAGTGACTTTCATAGTCTTGCTCTAGATATTTCGTCTCTATATTTTAATATTATTATCAAGGTCATGTAACGGCCTATGTTGGTTTCCCCACTATGCCTAGGATGAATGTTGTAATGTTCTTGGTTGTCATATGTAAACTTCTGATGTATCCCCACTTGTTTGGGTGGATGATCCCCACTTGGTTGGGTGATGGATGTTGTATAGAGTCTTTTGGTGATAGGAAGGTCTTTTATGATGTATAAATCATTGTTCTTCGTGAAGAACATCTTTTTGCAGATCTTGCCTACAGTCAGGGGGAGCATGGCCAGCACAGCAGAGCAGAGATTTCAGCATGTACTCAGGGGGAGCATAACCCTTTGCCCTTGATGACAAAGGGGGAGAATGACTTTGAGGATCTTGGGGTTGCCATCAAGTCCAAAGGGGGAGATTGTTGGCATTATGACACAGGTTGGCACTATGGCACTGGTGTGGCACAGGTGTTGTCCTTGATGGCAACTCACTCTAGTGACAGATCTCAGTTCAGGCTCTCAGAATGAAGGAAAAGATATATATGCAGGTTCACCTAGATGAAGACGCGTATACATGCAGGTTAGATGTTACAAAGGCACGTATGCGTATACATGCACTTTCACGCAAGGAAAAGCGTGTACATGTTGGAGAACTTACTTTTGGTCTGTGGTATTTAGTCCTTGGTAATTGAACCTATGGTTTTGGGCCATGGTATCTCATCAGAAGTGTTGATCTCAAGTATTGAGTCCATGGTATTATTTTGTTATGGTTTCGGACCGTGGTATTGTGAAAGGCCTAAGACTATAAAAGAGGAAGGAGATCATTTGGCAAAGAATCATCTAAATGATTGAATATCTGATAAAGTGCTAGATCTGGAATACTGGTGATTGGGTTATGGTGCAGATTTGGATCTGAATGAAGGAGGAACCTGAGCGCAAGGAGAAGGATAACTTCTATTGATGGGTCATAATCTTAAGGCTTGAATAATAATATCTTTGTATGATTTTGATCCGTTATATGTGGCACATGCTTGATCTATAAATCTGGTAATCTGGGTTAACTAATGTCTGAACATTTGAAAGAGTGAATTATCCTTTATAGATTTGTACGCAGGTTCAGAGAATCGAAGGTGCGTATACACGCTGGTTTTGTGAGTAAAAACAACGTATACGCAGGTTGGTCCAAACACAGAAGCGTATGCACGTAGGTTTCTGGTTATTGAAGTAGCGTACGTCTCTTGAATTGTGTTCTAGCTACTTCTGTTTATTGCTGCAATGTTCTGGGTTCAGAATTTGGTGTGTGGTTACTATTACTGTGTTCTGGGTACAACTGTCAGAGAAGTGTCTATTTGATTCAGTTTTAATTGGTGAAAAGGAGATTGTTTGATGCAGAAATTCTTGATGTTTGATTGATGTTCATGGATCCAGTCTGAAAATTTATGAAATGTGGTCCCTGGAAGAAAGAGAAGGTTGTAGCCTTCTGTAGGCCAACACCTACGTACTAGTATCTTGGCTAGTGCAAGAGCTAAGGGGGTTGTAGCTCCCTTCCAGGAGAAGCTGGAGAACGAGAGAGGGTTGTAGCTCTCTGCAGGTTGCAGCCTGCGTACTGGTAAAGGACTGCACCAGTACAAAATCATTGTAAAAAGAAGTTTCTAATTGAAAAAGATAGAGACATATTGTAGCAGGTGGTTTTCACCCACATTGGGTTTCCACCTTATATCTTGTGTTCTTGTGTGTGACTGTCTGCATTTTTCCTGTTCCTGGTTATTGTTTCTATGGTTCTAACACACAGATTTAAAATCAACATCTGAAGATTAATTAAATTACAAGTCTGTAAGTTATACGCAGGTTTCCTTTACTGTAGTTGCGTATATACGTGGTTTTCTCTAACTGAAGTAGCGTATATGATCTGGGTGTGAAAAAGAAAATAATTGACTTGATAATATTGATTCACCCCCGCTCTCATTATTATTTCCAACACAAAACACAACAAAAACCTCATTTCTTCAACAAAATGCAGCAAGGTATTGTTACCATAGGTAAGTATCTTGCTTCCACTCTCTCATTTGCATAATCTGATCAAAAGATGTAAATATTGTGAACGAGTTGGTTTATAAGTGAAAGGTGGCTAGTTAACTTGGACACCTTCGTTTAGTCAGGAGGACAAAACAATTAGTCCTCACACACGTGGCAGCAGTCAAGTCAAAGAAGAGGATGAGGTCAAAAGTAGTTAAGCTATAGATGCCCAAAGTGGGAGTTGATTACAAGGTGAGGAGAATGATGATGGGGTAGTGGGACCAATGGTCCAAAACAGATATTTGTACCTCGGCTTCCAGCACACCACCTCACTCAAATGAGCCATAAGAGGAAATAAATGTTGATCTACATGCATATATGCATTAACATTCTTTAGGCTCACACTAGCGAAGTCACTCTCGGCCCTCCAACAGTCTACAGGAGAGGTAAATTTCATTTTTTTCTATGTAGGACCACCTACAAGAATACTACAGGATACAGTTAGGCAATCTACAGGGCTGGCAGTGAGCAATTTCAGAGGGAGAAAAAAGAAGTTGGCTACATCAAGCATTGTAGAGAGGTAGGCTCTACATTTCCTCCTATTTTTCTAAGTGAAAGGAACAAAAAATTCATATACTTTGTTGAAATTGATTACAGTATAAGGGAATTATATCCACAGAAATTTCAATTCAATTTCCTCTTTCATTAAAATTTTGTATCAAACATCTCTGCTCCTCCATCGATCAGACAAAATGATAGGGGGGTTTAATAGAAGGGAACCCATCAATACCATGAGGATTCACCAACACCCTCCTTTGCTAGAAATATTCACAAGACATAATTGGATGGGTTTCTTTGAGAAATTGAGGGGGTATGATGATGAAGTAGCCAAATATTTTTCTCTCTCCCTCATTCCACTGACTAGGACCCATGCCACTATTGTGGTGAGAGGCCTCTCCATCGAGCTCACCCCTGAACTCATAAGAAGAATTACCACACTCCCCTTAGGAGTGCCTTGGAGAAAGGAAGACAAGGGAAATAGCCAAACTGCAAAGAAGAAATTCTTTTTAGAGGGAGAGGAGGCCATGGAAGAAAAAAATGGAGTAAGAAGAGCAAGCCTACCATAACCCTAGAATGAAATAAGATACCACCTTATAAAATATATATCATGTGAAGGTAGGTACAGTGTGGTATATAGATACCACTATAGGCTTCTTGAATAATTGAGGTTTGGAGCAGATACACCTCCTCACCACAGACTCAGCATACCCTACTTCCTTCTTCAATCACTGATAGATATGAGCATGAAGGTGCAGGAAGGAAACTACCAATAGCTAGCCCATCATGGGTTAATTAGACTCATCATAGAAGATGCCCTCCAAAACCTTAGAATTCCTATCACATGGGAAATTTTCAGAGACATGTAGACAGAGGAGGATATAAAAGCCCTCAAATATGACAAGAACCCTACTGCCATTGAAAGGGATGAAGAAGAAACTAAAACAAATGAAGGATAAGAAGAGAGGGATGAAGAGGAAATAAATGAGGAATAAGAGGAAGAGAAAGAGAAGGAAAGTGGTGAAGAAATAGAAGAAGATGCCAAGGAGGAAACTGATGAACAAGGTGAGGAACTAGAGGGAGAAGAAGAGGAGAAAGACAAAGATGAAAAGGGAAATGGAAAAGAGGAGGCAGAAGACAAGGAGGAGTCACCCAGGGTGTCTCTAGAACCCACTGAGAAAGTGGTAGTAGGTGCCCTCACTGCCCTTAGCAGCCCTATCAAAAAAAAAGGCAAAATACAAAGACAAACTCCTTTGTACTTTAGAACAAGAAAAAGTACAAGAATAAGGTAGGGAAAACCTCAAACTCCCACCAAGGTTCCCATTGTTATTGAAGACTCGCTTAAACAACAGGAGAAGATGGCTCCTCTTATAAAAACTCATGGAGAAGGATCCTTAGGACAAACCTCCCCTAAGTCTCTTATCACTTATGTGATAAGGCCTATGACTAGATCTGCCTCATCCAAGGGAAAAGATATCATATAGGATACACATCAGGACCTACAGGAAGTAGAGGCAATCCTACAGGAAACTCTGCTAAACTTACTCAAAAACAAAAAATTAGATAAGGAAGTGATTATGCAACAAGAAACAAAGAAGGAGGACATAGAGCTAAGAGAACCTAGTCCTCAACCTAACCTTGACTCCTACTACAAATTTATTGAAGGGAGTAGGGTCATTCCAAAAAAAATTTCCATCCCATTATTTTTTGAGCTTGAGAAAGAAAGAGAAAGAACACATAGATGGATGCAAATTCCCAAATCCAAGGGAGTGGAGGACATAGGTCACATGGAGGAAAATCTCAAAGAGATAGGCAGAAAACTAAGTAGCCTAACCGATAGAGAGGCCATAATGAAAGCTCAGTTGGAGGCAGAAAATGCATGGTTGAAAGGACAACTACAAGAAAGAGAGAATCAATTGGAAACCATGGCCAATATATCCCTAGAGGCAATCCAGTGTAGAATGCCAGCTAATTCCTATGCATTATAACTTAAGGAACACTGGATGCAGTTCCAAATCAAGACCCTAATATAGAGAGGCACTATGCCATTCCAGCATTATAGACAGTTCATTGATCTTTGTGATCAAAGAACATTGGAGGATAGGGCTAACATGTCTGAGTTCTACTTGCATAACATGTCCTTGATATATTTGAATGTATGGGACCCTAATGAAAAACTAGGGGATTTATAGTTGATGCCTTTGGCATCATGGATGAACCATGAGGAAGCAAGGGCTGCAGAAATGAAGAAGATATTGGAAAGGGAACAAACAGAGCCTCTCATGATAGGAGGTGAGTAGTCAAATCCAATGGTTGTCATCAACACGCATAATTTAATTGAAAATGATCCTAAACTTGCACCTAGGTATCTTGGTACCCAAGAGCAAGAAATTCCACATTTTGAGGATATGTTCAGGTTGTTAGGGGATGGCAGCATGCAAGCTTTCCAAAGGACATGGAATACTTTTCCATATAGTTTGAAAATTAGAGAGTACCATTCTCCTCAAAGAATGAGAGAAGCACTGAACAGGACACCCATGTATAAGCAAACCATCCAAAGGCTCAAAGTCAATTGGATTGGCTTGAGACTCAGTCCACCACTGCTCTTGGGGATGTTATAAGGAAGGAAGGAAGAGGAAGAAAGAAAGAAGTGGGAGGATATAGAAAGGAAGACGGGATTCTATGCTCAAGAAGAGGAAACCATAGTAGAGGCATGGGATGTCAGGGAGGCCACTAGGGCCATGAAATATATGGATATTGATTGAGTTGCTCAGAGGATGAGCAACACTTTTAGTAGGGGGTGATGATGAGCCTCATCATTGGGTAACTATATGGACCTTAATTCACCTCCTAGCTTAGTCAAATCAACTCTTCTCACAATTTATTACATGTTTTGATTATATTTTGTTTAATGAGATGAGTGAAAGTGAGATATTATGCCTAATGGACTAATGTGCATTGAATGTAGGTTTGTGAGAGAAAATCAAGGATTTTGGCAAGATTAAAGGCTGAAACTCAAATGGGAAAAGGAAGAGATATTGTAGGAGGTAAATCCTCCTCATTTACTCCTCCCTCATTCGAATATTCCTCCATCAATCACACTAGCTCAGAGTACAAGCAACCAAGTCATGAAGATCAAAAGGCAGCCGAGCAAGTGACAGTCAAAGAGTTAGTTTATCTCGAGTTTGGGAGTTGAGCCTCCCTATATTTAAGGAAGTAATTGGGGAATTCAGTTGTATAAATAAATAGGCCTAGAACCTCATTAGGATTCGAATTTTTGTTATAAAAACACTAGTTATTTTTGAGCTCCAGACTTGTGGAAGACATTGCTATGTAATTTTCTGTTTTGATAATGAGAATGAGATTTTTCTTGATCCAGTACTGAGTTAACTCAGAGGGATGAAGCTCTTGGGTTAGGGCCCAACCCTAGAAACACAGGATTCTCTTCTTGTATCTGTATGCTTAGATTGATTTCTTAGATTCATGGTTAAATTTTCCTTAGAAGTATTTCATTGCAAGTAGTGTAGATTTGATTAGTTTGTTTATTAGTTTGCTTCCATTTGTACTTTACTTCAATAGTAGTTTAGAAGAGATAAATAACCATCAAAAAGTTGTCAATAGGTTTTTTGGCCTCACTACTCCCTTCAAGGATCATTATTTGAGGAAAGGACTCCTATGCAGCCCCAAAAATACATAATTCTACTTTCTCATAGAATTTAGAGTTTTCTATACTTAAGCCAGCATTTGATCAATTTGAAAGAGTAGGACCTAGTCATCATTTCTTCCATATTCAACCTTACAGTAGATATCATTAGTGATTCCATCTTATTCTACAATTTTTTCCCATGCATGAAGTAGACATCTAGCTCATTAAACTTTGTTTTCCTAGTTTATTGAAATTCTCCTTGTTTACATGATTTTTGGGAAAATATCAATGTTTGATGCAATGTATGTGTTTCAAAAGTAAAGAGAGATATCATAGCTAGCAACCTCCTTCAAACTTCATCCATCCATGATCATTCCTTTCTTTCACTAATACCCTCACCAATTTCATCATTTTACAAGGAAACTTCTCCAAGCATGTTGAGCAAATCCAACCATCTCCCAACCTTGGTTTTGAGTTTTGAGTGATCCTAGGAATTTTATTGCTTCATTCCATCCACCAACCACCTTCCCTAAGCCTTCCATCACCTTCATCACCCATCATTTTTCTCTCAGCTATATCCTGTAGAAATACAGGGAATCTTGTAGGTTTTTAGGACATCCTGTAGGTTTTCCTAAAGTGGCATGTTTTGAGGGCGAATTGAGGGAAAAGCCTCTAGGAAGCCAGACAAGGTCACCTAAGGGTCTCCCAAACCTTCCAACCATCCACCAACATCCCTAAGCCACCTGCCACATCGCCAAAAGAAATTAGCTTTCACACTCTTCCATAAAAAAGATAAAAAAAAACATATTTATTCTAGTCATTTACATGCACAGTAGTAATGTTTGATGTTTTGAACTTACATGCTTAGGACAGTAGAATTTCATACATGTTAACTTAGCATTATTTCTGAAGCATAGTCTCTTAGCAGTTAGTTAGAAAATGGTGTGATTTTAGCATGGGATTTCAGTCTTTTCCCTTATTACAGTGGACTAGCTTTCTCTTAAAGTAGATTTCTCTTTCCCTCATCAGTAATCAAGCTTATTCTGAATCCATAGAAGTTTGGCTTAAAAAACCCTAGTGGTCTCTCGCCGGCTGAACAATGACAAAAGGGCAGAACCATCACTTTTAATTGTGTATATAGCACTGTCACCTCCAAGTTTGTATGAACCCCAAGTTGATAAAGTAAATTTGGTAGCCCCAGGAGTTGCAACATTCTTGTTGCATTATTAGTACTCATCAGACACTAGCCCCAAAGAAAGATAAGCAACCAGCGAAGGATAAGTAGAAGGTTGTAGACCTGGAGGTGGAAGAAGGCTAGGGAATAGAGGATATTGATGTTGAAGGCACAGAACCTATAACGAAGCTCCCTAGGTATATCCCTCTGAGAAAGGGAAAAGTGAAGATCACTAAAGACCCAGACTTGGAGAAATTCACCATCTCCACACCCCTGCTACCTGAGCAGGTGCCTTTTGAAGGTCCGCGGCTCATGCGAGTCCCATTATTGAAGATGGAGGATTGGGACCTCGCAGATCATGCTAAGTTCCCACACTTAGTGATGAAAAAGTACATGAAGAGAGTTTACTATGAAGAAATGGGTATGACAGCGCTAGAAATAGAGGAATGGGTTCATGTTGTTGAGCAATTAGGATTGCTCAACTTTCTATGGGTGCCACATTACCACCACACCCCCATTAACACAATTTTCATATGCCAGCTGCTCACTTTGGTGCATGATGGGTGTTTATGGCTAGGAGGGCCTATACCCATCATAGATATGCTCATTCATAGGATTACGCACCTACCACATGAAGATCTGAACCCAGCCAAGGAGTTTGGTGGAAAGACAGGAGAGAAGGAGCTTGCTGAGCGAATGAAGAAAGATTATGAACTTGTAAAGAAGTCGTGCGGGTACTCAATTTTGTCTATCTCAGACCCCATAGTTCAGTTGGCCATGCAAATATTGGTAGGAAAGGTGATGAGGAAGTGCCGCGTGGATGATCTGGCGCCTGTAGTGTCCCTAGCTACTCAGTGCATGAAGAGCATCCTGTTCAACTGGTCCAAGTACCTGTGCCAAGAATTCCTCGTGAATTGCCACGAGGCCCAAGATGAAACCAAGTCATTTCATTACACTTGGTTATTCATGTTAATTGTATTGGTTGCATGGGAACTGCCAGAGGATAGCTAGTTTCCTCCGCTGGAAGAAGGATTACCGGAGGCAGCATAGTTCACCTCCTTTTGGGCTACAAAGGACCTCGCGTGGATCATAGAAACCAAAATTGTTTGGGTCTTGATGGAAGCGAGTGTCCCCATGGTAATTAATGACCCTTTTGGCATTAGCCCGCGGAGCGCGGACTGAAGTCTCACCCGACGCAGTATGGGGGGACACTGGAACCAAGTTTCTGCACCCTTGAGATGTTTGAGATGTCGATTTAGTCCAACTAGATATATCTTCGCATAGGTTGTTTCACACACTATCCTAACCTTTAATACCTTCGTGATCTAACATAATCGTCTTTCGTGTAGCCCTAACCAGGGGCTGAGACACTTTCACACTACTAGGGTAGCGAATTGCACTATTTCCCCAAACTACACCGCATATCTTTCTTATCTTCTTAACAGATCCTAGTTAACTTCACGTAAACATATATTCTATCTTGCATTCACTTAATCAATACAAATATACACATTCGCGCATCATATAAGTATTAGAAGTGAATTTCATACACAAGCTAACAGATGCATAAAATAGGAAATAAATATACAGAAATGATAGGAAACTTCACTTTATTAATACTTCCACTATTATAGACTCAACTTTCCTTGTTCACTCAGCTACAGGGGTCCGTGCACCCAACTGCAGACTACTAGGCCTTTGTGCACTCAGCTATAGAGCCTTCTCCTACTCTACGACCCAAAAACTAGACTTTACTCCACTGATCTATCTTGCATACACCATATGTTCATCTTTCTTATCAATTGAATTCTTTTTTTTCTTAACTACTTAGAGCCTCACTCTATTTATACAATCCCATGGTCTGCAGACCATGGGTAGATCTCTACAACCAGCATTACAATAACAAAACTAAGGGTGGACAACCTTATGATTCTTTTAAAACTATGCGCTCTGCGCCCACAAAATACGGAGTCCTTACATCATAATTACAATCTTTCATCAAAATCTGGGCTCTAAACCCCAAAACTTCCCTTGGGGGATCCCACGCCCAACAGGCCCAGAACACAAATAGCATGACTCGCCGCTGAGTCACTATGTTGGTGTGGAGATCTTTGCATGAAGACCTCCCAACTTTGACTAGATCGGTACAAGCTCGGCATCGCACTAAGCAGCTGCCTACTATACTTCCTCGATGCATTGTTCATGGCCTTAACGATGGCCAAATCATCGTTCTTTCCCTTCGATATTTTTGTTGGGTATTCCCCATTGCAAGGGAACTAGGTAATTCTATGAATAAAATGCTCCTCCAGCCACAAGCACCCATCATGCACTAGGCAGAGCAATTGCCCGATGAAAAAAATGGTCATTGGGGCATGATGGTAATGCAAGACCTAGAGAAGGTTTAGCAACCCTGCTTTGTCAACTTCTCTCAGCCATTTATGTGGCTCCAATTCTATGATTCCGACTGGTGCGCATTTCTTCTGGCACATGAGTTTTGTAGTCGTGAGATGAGGGAACTTCTCGTGGTCTGCGAGATCCCAATCCTCAAACTTCAGCATGGGCATTCGTCCCAAGTGAACTCCTTCAAAAATATTGTCATCAGGGAGTAGTAGAGGTCTGCAAAGAGCTCTTTCTCTCATCTATATCTTTGGGCACCTTTGCTTTACCCTTCAGTGAAGTAATATATGTAGGCAGCCTGGTAAGAGGGTCCGCACCTTAGGTATCAACCTCCGTTTCTACATCCTCCTCCTCTATTAGGATTTCTTCGAAGTATTCTTCCTCATCGACCTCCAAATTGATATCCTTCCCCTTTTATTCCATGCTGAGCCTAGTCCTCAACGGATTTCTAGGTGATACGCACACCGATACCATGGTTTTATTGTCTTTCTTGGGTCTCGATGTGCGCACCGATTTAGGGATTTTTGAAACTATCCCAGTACTTTCTGGGGCTTCCACTTTTGTAATAGCCTGGGCAGCTTCCTCAGTGGTCATTACTCCAATATCCATGGCTTCTTCAGGTGCTGCCATAGTGCGATTCCATAAGTCTCTCGACATCTCGGGTAATTGCTCAAGTAATGAATTAGCCTTTAGAAGATCGAACAAGTTTGGGTTCATGAGTGTCTGTGCATGCAACAACTCAGTCCTCAAATTGCCAAGTGTTGTTTGTTGGACAACCCTTTGTAATTTATAGTACCTTTTGAATTTGAATTCGATCGTTCCCCCCACATTCGGTCCATTAATTCTCAATTGGTGGTAGATTTTCAAGAATCTAGCCCATAAAGTTCACCTTAAATGCTTGCCGCCCACTCCATTTGGTCTCAAACCAAGCATCACATCGTGAATAGTGACTGTAATGGTCACTTTCCAGCCGACCCGCGTGGTAGCACAACTACCCTCGTGCTGTTGCAGACCCTGGGACACTTCACTACTACGCGTAGTCCTGACATCGTGCAGCTCCCGGGTAGAGTAGTTTATAGTCCCGTGCCTCCTTTTAGCTACCTGGAGTGCTAAGACTATGCTTCTGTTAGCTAGTCAGATGGTCGAGCCCCTTGTGTATGTCTTCAAATGACTTCCATTGACTTTTCCTGGGAAGAGTTCTCCATTTAACTTTACCAACTGCACCGCACCACCATCTGTGATCTCCTTAATAACATATGGTCCCATCTAATGCATTCTGAGCTTCCCTGCGAATTTATCGAACTTACTATCATACAACAACACCAAATCATTCACCTTGAAGGTGTGCAACTTAATATGTCGATCATGCCAAGCCATTTTGCATTGCTTTTGGACCTGCTGGTGAAATCCAGCGAAAAATTGTTCTTCCTCGAGCTCCTCCAACTGCGCAAGCTTCTCCTCTAGGGCTGTGCGATCCGTCATACCTATGAGCACTGCTATGCATGAAATAGGCACAATGTATTCCATAGGCATTACAGCTTCCACTCCATAGACAAGCCTAAAAGGTGTCTATCCCACCTGTTAGAGTCGGTCTAGTAGCCCTCCATCAGCGATCAAAGCTCTTTGCATTTGCATAAGTAGGTGTCTCATCAGTGTCATTTTCTGCATTCCATTAGGCATGCCATAATCCTGATGGAGGAGCTGGTGCCTTTGTCCCCCTCTTGGCATTGCTGGATCAAGGTTGTTTCAGTCCTTAGACTCTTTCAAGCTTACTTGTTTTGTCTTGAAGTCAAATTCTAGGTCTAGGGTTTTGGTCAAGTTTGTCTTCAAGGTCATTGTCTCTGAAGGTCAATAGGTGCCCAGCAAGCCAGAGGGATGATTTTCAAAGTGTTTCTTTGAAAGATTCTATCTTGTACAGTTAATTTTCACCTTGGATTTAAAAAACCCTATTTTTAAAGCCAAGGTTATTTCTCAAAATTTTGTAAAAATTGTAAAAATTCAAAGGGCTTCAAAGGACAGCATGTAACCCTGGCTTCCTTGCCAAGATCCCTCAGAAGCTATCCCTGCAAAAATTATCAAAGAAAAGCATCAAATCAATCAATTTCAGGACAACAGGAAACCAAAAGGACAACAGCATTCAAAGTTTAAAAAGTGTCATGGAAAAACATTAGAAAGTGGGTTGTGACATGAAATTTGTTCAAAGCAAGGCTATAAAGGCTCTATTTCCCTCCATCAAGCTCCATTGTGCATCTAAGTGATAGAGAAATCAGTTGCAAGAGTGTTTGAGTGAATTCGGTGAGTTTGGGAGGCGCGCGACCCGTTGAGACTGGCGCGCGACCCGTTGAAGGCGCGCGACCCGTCAGGGCACCTCTAGCAGTGTAAAAATTACACAGGCGCGACCCGTTGGGCAGTGCGCACGACCCATCAGGGTTTCCTCCACAAAAAATCACCAGCAAGCTGCCAAGCGACCACAAATTGTTCAAATTTGTCCGGTAGGCCTTCAATCATATAAATTATGGTTTGCTAAAGCTTGAGAAGATCATGATAATATTTTAAGAGCCTTCATTTGCAAGTAAAGACTCCATGTGCTTTTGCTTGAAAATATCAAAGTTGCTAGGGTTTGTTTTGCTGTTTTAAGGTATTCCTTTTCATTCCTATTGTTCCTACATTTTCTCACCTCCCATTTCTTACTCCCTTATCACTGTTATTTAATTTCCCTACCAAAAATATTAAGAAATCAAAAATCAAACCCTAAACCCTACCTTCCATAACATCCTTGCAAATGAAATTGTATGATGATGTTGATGTCATGATTCCTCTCTTTAACCCCTGTTTCATATATTTTTCCCAATTTCCCTTCCAAGTCTCCCTTCCCTAACATTTCCCTTGTACTACTTGTCCCTTTGAAACAGCTTTTCAAAACAGTTAAAATAGCAGATTTCAAAGCAGAAGCAGCAGTACATTTCAGTCACTTTGCCCCTGAAACCATGTCATCATTCAGCTGAGTGTATCATCATTCAGAGGGTTGTCATCATCATATTAGGTTCCATTGGGTCATGTTACACCTTGTTCATGCTTCAGTTGCACCTAGGCAAGGTCATTTCCCTCTCCTAGGGTTTTGATGGCAATATCTCTTGGACGGTCAAATCATTAGCGAAACTTGTATCCTGATGTTCATACACCTTCCCCTATCCTTAAAGTACCTTATCAAATGCTTCCCATCACTGAGATCCCCCAAAATCCTCATTTTTGCACAAACCCTAGTTTCTAGCTACAACTTGGCAATTTTCTAGGTTGGGCCTGTGTTTTGCCCTTTTGGACCCCTTCCCCTCACTCAATCTCTGAGATTCCACTTTCCCCTACTTCCTAACATCCCTCCTCACTCCCAAAAATTTCCCCAAGAATTTAGAAGCCCCCTATTCCCTTCATTGCGCTCCATTTCGACAAAATTCCTTGTTTCACACATCGGGACAAGTCGTACTCAAATGATGTTCTAGAGCAATAAAAAATGAATTTTGGAAAACTGAGAGAGGTTTTTGTCCAAAACATGCCAAGGAAGAAAAACCTCATTCACTTTTTGCACAGGTGTCATGGTTTTAAAGAAATGTCAAAAATACCGGCGAGAACGAAGGTGCTCCAAGGACGGTTGGCCAAAGCACAAAAACGAAGGAAAACGCCCGATCCACTCCAAATTTTGGCCAAAGCCTCTTTGACTGAGCATGGTACTTGATTGGGGACTCCCAACCCAAATTTCAAGAAATTTGGAGAAAATTTTGTCATTTGTGAATTTTTTATGCCAATTGCAGGTTTTCTCCATTAACGGGTCTCACCCCCCGTGCGACCCTACATCAGGGCAACTCCATTTTGCAAAAACTCAGCATTTCCAGATTTTTCATGCAAAGTTACATATGCTCGTGGATGGACTTGAGATTTGGTGAAGTTTTGGGCTTCCAGAAAGTCAAAAAACACACGATGAACCACACTGGTTGGTTCGAAACGCGTCGAAAAAAAAGTGGTTATGTGATTTTGCCGAAGATTATCTAAACAATGTTATGGATCACAGAAGTCTAAACTCCTTAGTCAAAAAACAAGCAAAAATTGACTTTCTGCCACATTTTTGAGTTGCAGAAAGCAGTCTTGGGAGATTGCAATTTTGGAGGGGCAAATGACCACCAAATTCAGAAATTCCAGTTGGGTTGGAAATTAGACTCACAGACCTTTCCAACAAGCCTACTTTTGCTCAATTTGGCCACCTGAAAGTGCCGCAAAGATGGCTCCAAAGGCGCGTGACCCGTCAGGCAGGGGTGCACGACCTGTCAGGCAGTTTTTTTCAAAAATGCACTGTACAGCTCGGAAAAGCACAGTTTGACCCAGTTTGACTTTTTGGGGTGAATTATGATTATCTTTGATGTAATTATTGTACTTGAAAGACACTTTTACTCTTATGTAACACTTCTAGAAGATTCATTCATGAAAAAGGTGAAAATTAAATGAATGAATTGGTTTCCTAGCTTATAGAGGCAAGTTGTTTTGACTGCCTAGTTTGTAGTGCTTAGTTTAGAAGTGGTTGAAACAGCTCCTAGGATAGTGAGCTCGACCCATGGAGGCAGGGAAAGAGGTTAGATCATCTATATTATGTACTTTCTTGCTCATTTTCATGGTTGGACTCTTGAGGGAGAAGCTATCATTGTATTATTTCACTGTATCTCTGCAATTTTTGGCTAAGGAAGACCAGGGTTTTGCAGTCCTCTTTGGGATTCTTGTGGACTCATGTGTTGATGGTGTGTTTCTCAATGTTCTTGTAAGTGTGTTTATGTGAATCATTTCCTTTCCTTTACTGCTGCACATTAAACAAATGAAGTGTTAAAGTATGAATTCATGCTAGCCATGCTCTGCTTTTAAATTTGTTTAATTTCAATGTTTTCTACTGTCTAAAGGGAATTCAAAGTCATTGTTTGCTCTCTTTAGCTCCTCATCTTTCATTCCTGATCATCCATCTCAATTTAAGGCATCAATATTGTTTCCTACCTCGCCCCAAGGAACCCCCTGCAGAAACTGTGTCCAATCCCCGCACCCAAAATTGCCCTCTCCTCAAATTGCCACCAAAAACCCTAAAACAATCTTTTTGATCAGTTTACTAGCCTAAAATCAGTGTTAACATATTGGTCATCTCATTCATTGAAGATTTTCCCGAGATAGACCGGAGAGAGCCTTCTCCTGCCCCGTAGGGCTAGCTATGAGGCTAAATGGTTTCATGTGGCCTTGAGATTTACCTTTCTCAGCGAGTGTCCCCATGGTCATTAATGACCCTTTCGGCATTAGCCCGCGGAGCACAGACTGAAGTCTCACCCGACGCAGTATGGGGGGACACTGGAACCAAGTTTCTGCACCCTTGAGATGTTTGAGATGTCGATTTAGTCCAACTAGATATATCTTCGCATAGGTTGTTTTACACACTGTCCTAACCTTTAATACCTTCGTGATCTAACATAATCGTCTTTCGTGTAGCCCTAACCAGGGGCTGAGATGCTTTCACACTACTAGGGTAGCGAATTGCACTATTTCCCCAAACTACACCGCATATCTTTCTTATCTTCTTAACAGATCCTAATTAACTTCACGTAAACATATATTCCATCTTGCATTCACTTAATCAATACAAATATACACATTCGCGCATCATATAAGTATTAGAAGTGAATTTCATACACAAGCTAACAGATGCATAAAATAGGAAATAAATATACAGAAATGATAGGAAACTTCACTTTATTAATACTTCCACTATTATAGACTCAACTTTCCTTGTTCACTCAGCTGCAGGGGTCCGTGCACTCAACTGCAGACTACTAGGCCTTTGCGCACTCAGCTATAGAGCCTTCTCCTACTCTACGACCCAAAAACTAGACTTTACTCCACTGATCTATCTTGCATACACCATATGTTCATCTTTCTTATCAATTGAATTCTTTTTTTTCTTAACTACTTAGAGCCTCACTCTATTTATACAATCCCATGGTTTGCAGACCATGGGTAGATCTCTACAACCAACATTACAATAACAAAACTAAGGGTGGACAACCTTATGATTCTTTTAAAAACTATGCGCTCTGCGCCCACAAAATACGGAGTCCTTACATCGGAATTACAATCTTTCATCAAAATCTGGGCTCTAAACCCCAAAACTTCCCTTGGGGGATCCCATGCCCAACAGGCCCACAACACAAATAGCATGACTCGCCCCCGAGTCACTATGTTGGTGTGGAGATCTTTGCATGAAGACCTCCCAACTTTGATTGGATCGGTACAAGCTCGGCATCGCACTAAGCAGCTGCCTACTATACTTCCTCGATGCATTGTTCATGGCCTTAACGATGGCCAAATCATCGTTCTTTCCCTTCGATATTTTTGTTGGGTATTCCCCATTGCAAGGGAACTAGGTAATTCTGTGAATAAAATGCTCCTCCAGCCACAAGCACCCATCATGCACCAGGCAGAGCAATTGCCTGATGAAAAAAATGGTCATTGGGGCACGATGGTAATGCAAGACCTAGAGAAGGTTTAGCAACCCTGCTTTGTCAACTTCTCTCAGCCATTTATGTGGCTCCAATTCTATGATTCCGACTGGTACGCATTTCTTCTGGCACATGAGTTTTGTAGTCGTGAGATGAGGGAACTTCTCGTGGTCTGCGAGATCCCAATCCTCAAACTTCAGCATGGGCATTCGTCCCAAGTGAACTCCTTCAAAAATATTGTCATCAGGGAGTAGTAGAGGTCTGCAAAGAGCTCTTTCTCTCATCTATATCTTTGGGCACCTTTGCTTTACCCTTCAGTGAAGTAATATATGCAGGCAGCCTGGTAAGAGGGTCCGCACCTTAGGTATCAACCTCCGTTTCTACATCCTCCTCCTCTACTAGGATTTCTTCGAAGTATTCTTCCTCATTGACCTCCAAATTGATATCCTTCCCCTTTTATTCCATGCTGAGCCTAGTCCTCAATGGATTTCTAGGTGATACGCACACCGATACCATGGTTTTATTGTCTTTCTTGGGTCTCGATGTGCGTAGCAATTTAGGGATTTTTGAAACTATCCCAGTACTTTCTGGGACTTCCACTTTTGTAATAGCCTGGGCAGCTTCCTCAGTGGTCATTACTCCAATATCCATGGCTTCTTCAGGTGCTGCCATAGTGCGATTCCATAAGTCTCTCGACATCTCGGGTAATTGCTCAAGTAATGAATTAGCCTTTAGAAGATCGAACAAGTTTGGGTTCATGAGTGTCTGTGCCTGCAACAACTCAGTCCTCAAATTGCCAAGTGTTGTTTGTTGGACAACCCTTTGTAATTTATAGTTCCTTTTGAATTTGAATTCTATCGTTCCCCCCACATTCGGTCCATAAATTTTCAATTGGTGGTAGATTTTCAAGAATCTAGCCCATAAATTTCACCTTAAATGCTTGCCGCCCACTCCATTTGGTCTCAAACCAAGCATCACATCGTGAATAGTGACTCTAATGGTCACTTTCCAGCCGACCCGCGAGGTAGCACAACTACCCTCGTGCTGTCGCAGACCCTGGGTAGAGTAGTTTATAGTCTTGAAATCGTGGACCTACGCGTAGTCTTGACATCGTGGAGCTCCAGGGTAGAGTAGTTTATAGTCTTGACATCATGGAGCTACGCGTAGTCTTGACATCGTGGAGCTCCAGGGTAGAGTAGTTTATAGTCTTGTGCCTCCTTTTTGCTACCTGGAGAGCCAAGACTATGCTTCTGTTAGCTAGTCAGATGGTCGAGCCCCTTGTGTATGTCTTCAAATGACTTCCATTGACTTTTCCTGGGAAGAGTTCTCCATTTAACTTTACCAACTGCACCGCGCCACCATCTGTGATCTCCTTAATAACATATGGTCCCAGCTAATGCATTCTGAGCTTCCCTGGGAATTTATCGAACTTACTATCATACAACAACACCAAATCATTCACCTTGAAGGTGTGCAACTTAATATGTCGATCATGCCAAGCCTTTTTGCATTGCTTTTGGACCTGCTGGTGAAATCCAGCCAAAAATTGTTCTTCCTCAAGCTCCTCCAACTGCGCAAGCCTCTCCTCTAGGGCTCTGCGATCCGTCATACCTATGAGCACTGCTATGCATAGAATAGGCACAATGTATTCCATAGGCATTACAGCTTCCACTCCATAGACAAGCCTAAAAGGTGTCTATCCCATCAATTTCTTGCATGTCGTCCTATAAGCCCATAATATTGTAGGTACGCACAGGTCCCAATCACTTCACTGCGCGTTGCATGCTTTGTTTAGTGTGTTGCATACCTTGGTGAACACTTCTGTGCATAGAATCTTTTGCATGATTTCGCTTCCTGTATAATGTCTTCCCAACATTAAGAACCATCTACGAGCTCCCCCCCCACAAAACATGCTTATTGACCATGTATTTCAGCGTGGAGTACATGTGCATTCATGTAGGTTGGGGCTCTTTTCCATAGGCATGCATCCTCCAAGGCTTGGAAGCATTGCTTTTCTGACAGCTCCCTTTAAAATTTATTCAAGAAGGTATCTACCTCACTTAGACCATCATAAGTAGGTAGGTCTCTTACTTCTATCGATACGCAGCGTAGCAACCTTGTCATCATATTACAATTCAGTGTAGTTACCTCATGTAACCAATTTTTCCATCACTTTGTTTCCTCATCTGAATCTAAAGTACAGGAGCTTTCATGCTCCCATGCAATCTACCCATCCACAGTGGGATTCACCCAGTCCTAGTTTTGCACTGTTATCTTATAGATGTAGTCCAAATCATCATCACTTTCATAGTCGCGCACCAGCTCCATATAGTGTGATCCTTCAGCAGGGTCCAGGGGTACAATTACACGTAGTGACTTCTTTTCAAAAATCATTTTTTTCTTTTTCAGATTGATCACCCCGTTCATGTCAGTGGCCCAATCAATTCCTAAGAGTGAAGGGTAGGGATTTATATCATCAACAATCTCTATCACTTCAAAGTCTACCAGTGTGCTCGCTCCCTCAATATCCATAGTTATTCCCTGCAATTGCCCCATGGGTATTATTTTCTGCTAGTTCACCATCCTTAGCTGAATTGGAGACCATTGTAGTGCAGGTCACCCCATTTTCTCCCATGTCTATTTTGGCAGAACATTCACATCCGATCCTAAATCCAGGATGACTTGATCCATCTCATATTCTCCAATCTATGCGGTTAGTCTCATCTCTCTTCCCATTCTTGTCTTATGTTTTTCGATCTTCCTGACTATGCGTAGTTCTATTAGCGCAGTCCCAACACTCTGTTAATGAGTTCCTATAACCATTTCACCACCTTACTATCGCGTAGTAGCTTCATACATGTTTCCAAGAATATTGTGAGCATAGATGAGTCCATCTCCGACTCTGATTTATCTTTGCTTCCTGAAGTGGAGGCATCAACGGAGCTCTTCTTAGATTCCATGAAGGTTTTCTGAGTGCACTCCAAATCAAACTCTGCTTCTTTCATTGGAGCTTTGCGAACCCAAGTACTATCTTCTGGTTGTTTTCCTTTGTCATCTCCCATATAGATTCCACTTTGGAGCAAAATGTTCACATTCGGTCTTCCTCATGCAGCTCAAGCCTCATCATCTATAGGTTCAGATACGGGGGAGGCGGTAGTGATCCTTTGTCGCATATCCTAGATATCAGTGTAGGACAATCTTCTCTTTCATGATCAAACAAGGTGAAATACAAACATGACGGGTGCATTGGATAATTGCAATTGTGGGCATAATGTCCTGGCCTTTTGCAATTGTAGCATATCAACTGTCTGTGACCTCTTCTAGGTCCTCCTCCACCTCGGCCTTGTCCACGCCCCTAAAATCCTATTCGCGCCATTCTTGCATTTTGGTCAAGGGGCTGCGTTTCAGCCTGAACTTTGTAGGTGAGATTTATATCCATCATTAGCTCATAGCTTCTATAAGTGCACTCATCGTGTCCCATTGACCTACAAAAGTTGCAGAACAACTGTTGTGAATTTTACGTATACTTCTGTAACAAGTGATAATTTTCTGTTGCATGTTTTCCTACTATTTCACAAATTGTGCACCACAAAGTAGGTTTCGCGCTAGGTCCTGCTTACACTTATGGTCTTAAGGGAATCGGTCCTCCTCCTATGAGGTAATTTTTGAAAACAGGGCAATGGTCCTTGTCATGACCCTGACCCTTGCATTTTATGCACCATGCCTCTTCATGCACTTCTGGTCGAGCTGTCCTATCCTGTTTCAGACTCTGCATCTCAAGGAATAAATTCTTCAGCTGTGCATGGATCTGTTGAACTCCTAAGTTAGGATCCTACATCAATGTCTTATGTAGCCTCATAGCAATCTCTAAGGCCTCCATCTAAGTCGTTATCTTCTACTACAATAGCACACTCCTTAAATGTGGCATTAGTGAAGCTATAAACCACTCGCGATGCTGTCCATTCGTTAGATTCATATTATCTTCACGAATCATATATTTTAGCCTCTGATCCAGCTCCCAAGGAGTCTCACTTGCTAGCGTCATGATCTCTTTGAATCCAATGATCGACTATGCTTCAAACTTCGGTCTACTAAATTCTCTATTTAGTGCTACTTGGATATCTGTGATTCCCGCATTTGGATTATCATTGGAGTGCTTAATATACCAGGTCAGTGCGTGGTCCTGCAGGGTGCTAACTAGTGTCGCTTTCTTTATATTGTCATATGTAACTCCTTACGCTTCCAATACAACCCTTATCACGAACCAGAATTGGTCTAGATCCTCATTTCCCAAACATTTGAACACAGATAACTTCACTGCGCTTTCCATATTGAATCGCAGTGGTGGTGGAGGTGGAGGTGGTACGGTTGAAGATGGAGGTGATGGTTGTGAAGCTGGTGGTAGTGTGGGTGGAGATGGTATTCACGGAATTCTTCACCTTATCCGATGGATCGCACTTCGCGGTGAGACCTTCGCCTACTCTTCCTTGTCCCCTCACGGAGGTGAAATCAAGGAGCTATTTTCTGGTCCCTTATTTCCTTCGTTCCTGTAAGCTTTTCCACTTCGCGTAGCCCCAAACATCAAGGTAACTACATAACCCTATTTTCGCACAATAGAATTTTAATCCAAGTATTCAAAGACTTTACGTACTTACCTCGCAGTCCTTTGAGAAAGCATCGCTCTGCCTCGCTGTAGCTAACTAAGGTGTCAATCGCGAACTCAGTAATGAATCCTCCTATAATATGATCGAGCCAATGATCAATGGCACATGCGATCTTATCCTTTGATGCTTCCAACCTTCGCACTAACTCTGGGGTCCACATAATAGGACCGTCAAGTTTCCACCTTCCTTGGATATCTGCTAGCTTCGCGATCCACTTGTATAGCTCAGTAGGGAAGGACACGAAGAAGATTTTGTGGATCTCCATATATAGGTAGCAGTCTAACCACTCTTCTTTTGACATTTGTGGGTTCCTGTTCTCCTGCGTTGTGAACTCATGAATTCTTCTGTCCAACCAGCCTTCAATTTCCTTCTTAGTTGGATTCCAATGATACGACATCAGACATCTCTATGCAGATTCTTGGTAACGGAACCATTTGTTGGCTTATGGGAGCCTGACCTAGGTTCAGAGTTATTTAGCCAAACAAATCCCTACACTATCGTCCCTTTTGGCATCAGGCTGTGGAGCGCGGACTGAATTCTTACCCGAAGCAGTATGGGGGGATGCTAGAACCATGTTTCTGCATCCTTGAGATGTCGATTTAGTCCAACTAAATCTGTCTTTGTAGAGGTCATTTCACGCACTGTCCCAGCCTTCAATACCTTCGTGATCTATTATAATTGTCTTTCATGCAGCCCTAACTAGGGGCTGAGATGCTTTCACGCTACTAGGGCAGTGAATTGCACTATTTCCCCAAACTACACCGCGTATCTTACTTATCTTCTTAATAGATCTTAGTTAACTTCACGTAAATAGATATTCTATCTTGCATTCACTTAATCAATACAATTATACACATTTTCACATCATATAAGTATTAGAAGTTAATTTCATACCCAAGCTAAAAAATGCATAAAGTAGGAAATAAATACAGAGAAATGATAGGAAACTTCTCTTTATTAATACTTCCACTATTACAGACTCAACTTGCCCTGTACACTCAGCTGTAGGGGTCCACGCACTTAGCTACAGACTACTAGGCCTCTGCGCACTTAGCTGCAAAGCCTTCTCCTACTCTACGATCCAAAAACTAGACTTTACTCCACTGATCTATCTCGCATACATCATATGTTCATCTTTATTATCAATTGATTTCCTTTTTCTCTTAACTACTTAGAGCCTCGCTCTATTTATACAATCTCATGGTTCGTGAACCATTGGTAGATCTCCACAACCAAAATTATAATAACAAAACTAAGGGCAGACAACCCTACGACTCTTTTACAAACTGCGTGCTCCGCACCCCCAAAATGTGGAGTCTTTACATCAGAATTACAATATTTTGTCAAAATCTGGGCCCTAAGCCCCAAAACATTCCTTGGGGGATCCCGTGCCCAATACCAAACTTATACACATAGCTCTCAACCTATGCAACATTCAAGGCTGACTTTCGTAGGGTGTATATCTAGGTGTAGAAGGATCTAGCACACAAGTGGCATGACTTGCCATTTTTCGTGACAGAGACCGATGTGTAGGAGGTAGTGGCATGCTCCTTCAGATCTAGCTACTAGGCCAAGCACAGGTGCGGAAAGTGTGTCTGTGAAAAAAAGGAAGGAGGTAGCTAAGTAGGTTTCATAGAACTTGGTTTTGCAGAAGAAGATGGATGTTGTAGAGAAGGCTTGGGTTGAGAAGGAATGCGTTGCCAAGGAGGAGGCAGAATGCGAGTAGCACAAGACCTAGAAAGGTGACAAGTCACCTTCGCCGAAAACAAAAAAAGAAGAGTTTACAAGGTAAGGTGGCAAAGGTGAGGAGGGGCACTGCACCCCCTTCATTCTAAAAAGATGTGAGTTGGAACACCAAGGTGCATCACGGAAGAAGTAGAAAGCTAAAAAAACATGGGTTGATCCCATGGTGCTCACAGAAAGTGATCTAGGTGAGATCAGTGATAAAGTCAAGGACGTCGCAACAAAAGTACTACCACAGTTGGAAAAACAGTACATACAAACATTGGGAGGAGTCTAGAGGTATCTTTGAGTGTTGCAGCTCTAATCAACCAAGATCCAAGCAGATGTCGGGAAAGTGAGTGGTGTAGAAGGCAGTTCGACACGAGGTCAAAGTACAAGTGCAAATATGATTCCCCAACTGCAGGATGTGTGAGTCTTCCCCTTACCTGCAGGTTTAGTCCGCACCGACACTAAGGAACAATGCACCCTCCTTGAAAAAATCCCAAATATGGGCATAAACCTTGTCGCGATGTAATTGGAGTCATTGCATGCATTATTACAGGGAGTCATGGAAGAGCTTCGCATCAAGGAACAACGAGCTCTCAGTGCTGTTAGCAAGATCAAAGGTAATAATTAGTAATTATTCGATGAAAAGACACAGGTTTTGTAGGAGAAGGAAGTGCTCTGGGTGCACAGTTCACAACTAGAGTCAGTAGTCGTAGAGGCATCGATAAAAATGTCTGAGCTTCATATTTCTAAAGATGCACAGCTAGAAGCGAAGATCAATAAGTTAGTCTCTAGTGTGCGCGAAGCAAAGGCATAGGTTGGCCAAGTTCAATTCAAACTCAATATGAAAATAATTGAGCTGCAGTTAAAATTGCAGCCCATGACTCTGCCTAAGGTCCAGGAGCAGCTCAAAGCCGCCATTAGAGAAGGAATGACCACCCTGGATGCCACAGTCTCTGACTGCTCAGCATTATTTGAGAAATAAATGGAGCTGGTAACAACTTTACAGGAAGACCCCAACCTGAAGACACTGAATACAGAGGGCAGGAAGCTGCAGAGGTAGTATGACGAAGTCTAGGCAATGGCGTGATCCATTGCACCAGTGCATCACCTAGCCAAATTGGCGAAGGGGCAAAAACTCCTCGCGCAGGTAGAGGTGGCACAGAAGAAGGAGGCCTTGTCTAAGGCCAGGATGCAACCTTGGTTAGAAGAGGCTTACTAGGTCATGACCAATATTCAGGAGAATCTAACGAGCTTGCAGTAGACGCAACAGACAATGAGGCTGGTCGCAGAAGGACCAACTATAGAGAAGCTAGTTGAGGAGGTCAAGCAGAAAACCACTCAAAGCATTGTCAATGTTGTTGTCATTCAAGTGGAGCTGGGGGATCTTCGCAACAAGATCACAGTGCCAGCTGAGTGACATGAGGCCGAGTCATAATCTTTGTGTCGAGGGCCTATTGGGATGGGGTCCCCTGGGTCAGTTTTGGGATTAAAATAACCCAAGTTTTGATGTAATTTTTGTAACTATTGTAAAGTCTCCATGATTTGTGGATGTGAAACGTGTAGATGGTTAGGATTTAGAGGGGTTTTAGCCCCTTTTTTATGTAAAGTTTGAGTCGGCTTTGAGACCCACCCATGGTCCACGAACCATGGGATTGTATGTAAAAGGCTATAAATAGGTGTGTCTTAGAGATTCTAAGGCATAATCTTGGATGTAATGGGTTAGTAAGAGAAAAGTGATAGCATAGAGAGTAGGTTATATAGAAGAGAAAGGCTCTGCAGCTAAGTGCGCAGAGGCCTAGGTAGAGTCTGCAGCTGAGCACACAGACCCCTGTGACTGAGTTCACAGGGTAGTTTTGAGTCTATAAGGTTGAACTGAAGATCAATAAAGAAGTTTAGCAAATAAATATTGTGTATATCTGTTTCCTTTTGTTTACTTCTGTTTACGATATATGCTATGAATGGATAATGTGTTTATGAAATATTGATCTAATGATGCGCAATTCACTTGAATAAGTCTTAATAGATGAATGCAATGCATGTTAAGTACATTCGCAAAGACTGTGTTGAATTCTGTTATGTTTCCTAAATAACTTAAGTAGACATGCGCGAACATTAATCTAGGATTGTTCTTTGATGCACGTAAGTTGCTAAATCAACTGATAAAGGTCCACAAAATCCAATCATAGACCTTTTCGAAGGTCTAAAGACTTTTTGAATAGAGTTTCAGTACCGAGTCCTAAGGGCTTATAGATCTACATGAAGGTAGATATAGGGCGCTAAAAAACATCACACTGATCTCTGGATGCGGAAACTTAGTTCCAGCATCCCCCCATACTACTTCGGGTGAGACTGCAGCTAACGCTACGTAGGTTGTTGCTGAAAGGGCCAATAGTGTATGGTTTTGTTGGTTGGCGCAACTAACTCTGAACATGGGTTAGGACTCCCTAAGCCAACAAGTAGATAGAAAAATTTCACTATATGAACCATGAAATACATCCAAGAGACAAGAGACACAATTTTTTGACAATGACCAGGGAAAAAACCTACAAGGGGAAACCCTTTGTAATTATTATTGTATTATATTGTCTTCAAATGTTTAACAGAGAGTAGGTACAATATTGAAAAAAAACTATCTAGCAAAATCAACTAAAAAATATCCAAGGTATGATCCCAATAATAATAAATATCAAAGCTAACTTTCCCAACTTGTGGTCAAGCGTGGTCACCTATAAAAATGAAACCCTAAATCCCAACCACACTGAGAGAGATATGTGTGCAGATGAAATGTTCTAGTCACATGGATAGGCATACGTGATTTTGGTTACAACCAAAAAATACTTATGGAAATCTTGTAGCTAGAGATTAAAAACCCTAATCCACATATGCGAACTTCAAACCCTACAATTTCGGACCTGTACGAACCAAATTCCACGAACTAGCTTCAAACCTATGCGAACCAATCCATAGAAGAGATAAGACAAATATGTTTGATGATTTATGTCCAAATGAGGGTCACTTGACTTGTATTTATAGGCCCAAGGGTATCAAATTTCCTTTTAGGGTCGACTTGTCTTTTTTTTCACATGTGGGATCCACCTCAAAAATACAGTTTCATATCTAAATCCAGTGCTTCAAAGGTTAATTTTGGTCCTCTTGAAATGAGGAATCTAGTCCAATGATTGAAATTTATCGCTGAGCTACCAAATTATTACTCCCTCTCAACTAGGGATAATTTCTAACTCCATCATGTGATCATCATAAGTATCTTGACATCATGTCATGTGCATCCCTGCTCATCTCTGCTTGTCTCTACTCATCTAATGTTGAACATTCTCTAATCTAAAGAATAATAATTGTTGTAGGGAAGCTCCATCTACCACCCTGACTCATCACCATTGGGGAGACTTAGCTACCACCGGAATCATCACCATCAGGAAGACTCAGCTACCACCCAAAACTAAAGACAATGGGAAATATCAACCTACCTCAATATGTATGGATCAGACTCTACCCCAAATTCCCTAACAATAGGTGAGATCAACTTACCGGAGCAAGGATCACAATCTACCCTATTGTCCATGATCATCCATCTTAACCCTAGAGAGTCACATGGTGGATCACTTGCATCCACCAGCTTGGGCGAGATCCACCTTCTACAAGGGGTAGGGATCACACCCTATACCAATACCCTCATCCCATTATCCAAATGGGGATGTTATCCTAAAGAGTGGGTAGGATGCTAACTAGGGCATAATGTGAAGAAGGGAGATCTCATCTCTCTACACCCTATCGGTCAGAGGTCCCTCATCCCCAGGAGCTCATCATCTCCATTCCTCACCCTGGGAGATCAATAGGGGGGAAGAGCACTACTTAGTTCTATTTATCAATCCATACTCTTATTCTAAAGGGTCATCTCAACCAGTCTAAGCTTCTCTCTGAAGATGAAGAACTTCCCTTTTGGTGAAGCCTTGGTGAGGATATTGGCTATCTTCTTTTCAATCAAAATGTGTAGGAGGCTCATGACTCCTCTCTCCAGGTTAAGATGTAATGATATTTGATCTCAATATGGTTAGAATTGCCATGGAACATAAGGTTCTATGAAAAAAAAATCCCATCCTTGTTGTCACAATAGATAACTGTTGTGTCCAAGAAGTACTCAAATAGCTCTCCAAATAGATTCCTCAACAAAATTGCTTCATAACTCGCCAATATGGATGAATATACTCAAGCTCGGGTGTACTAAGGGATACAAATTTTTTCTTCCTGCTCATCTACAATATCATGGCAGATCCCAGACTAAAACAACATCCAAAAGTACTCTTCTTGTTGACAACACTGTTAGCCCAATATGCATATGTATATCCATGTGTTAAAGAATCCAGGGCATGGAGTTAATGAGATTATTCTTTACATGATAAGTATTAGTGCTTAGCTTGTTAATCATTAGTGTGTCTTCTTTAATCATTAAATAACTACCAAAACAAAGAGATAAGGACAAAATAAGTTGGCATTCTGCCAGGGAAAAAACCTCTCCCTCTTGGAGAGGAAAACCCACATAAAACTATTCTTGTATATTCCAATTGATGAACACCAAGACCATGACCCTTGACTAACTGACACACTCTAAGACTTTTCCACCAATCCTCTTCTTCATAGTGATGAAATCATCATCTTCACTGCATCATCGAGACATACATTATTGTTGCAATATCACTGAGAATATCATGGTACTTCCACTAAGAGACTCATCATAGCTATGAGTTTCATGGATGCTTCATTACAAAAAAGATCACATCGATATTCTTTACCATGTATACTATGAGACAATGAGACAATGATCATCAAAATCATGACTGTGCTTATGATACATGAAGTTCGAGACAAAGTTTGATAGGGATCCTTCTTGCTGAGGGTGTATACTTGTGACTGCAATTATTATGACACCAAAATTAATATCATCTCTTTTTCACTAAGGAATATTCTAGTTCAGTATTGCACCGAGGCCTATAACAAGGAGGAGATTGAGACTTCTTAGCATGACTTCAAGTGAGTGTAAAATGGTATCTCTATTGTTCTTATCCTAGAGAGTGCTCCTTAGAATATGTGAAGTCTATACCTATACCCATTTGAGTTTTCTTTACAAAGATGCGAGATACTTATGTGTTCTTTTTCGGTCACCCGAGCTGCCTATTTATAGGTGTATGTCCATGCATGCAAGCCGACATGAATTAATTAATTGTTGTGTCACTTCATTTGAGCTAACATTTCTATTCTTTATGTCAATTTTGTTGGCCGACTTTATTGTTCTTTTCATTGTTTTGCTTGCTTGATTTCAAGAGGATTGTGCTAGTCTTGGAGGATTTTTCTTGACTTTAGGTTGATGCATATACATTTCATAAATGCTCAAGGAGAGCTCTTTGACTTTTTGACTTTCCTAGACCTATGGAATGAGCAAGAAACTCATTCTTATAATTCTTAGAAATAATATTTCTTTTCTTTACAAGTACAAAGATCAAAATTACATGTATAATACCGAACCTAGTTACATTTTCTTCAACACTCCCTCTTAACAAGGGAGGTATTATAATGGTACTTGGTTATTCTCACTCTGAATAATTTCTCATAAGAAGAATCATATTGGTGACCCATCTGTATAGGATCATATCATCCAACATTTTCATAGTGCAAGGCCTTGACTAACATCTCCATCTCTTCATGAGACCATGATCTACAATGCTGGGGAGACCAACGACTATAGACACCTTCATCATTGTCTCTCAAGGAACATACCCACCTGGGTGTTCATTGAGTATGACCTTCTAGGAATATTCTTATCTTGGGTTCCCAACCCTCAAAGAATATTGGTCCTCTTACTTACTCTTGTCTTGGATGCCCTACACATCCTCAAAGAGAATCGGGTTCTATGTGATTACCCAATCCTCCATTCTTTCTTCCCATGTGAAGACAATAATGTTGTATATATCATGTGTCTTCATTTCAATCCATGGCCTTCACTTAGACTTATGGCTGTTAGTCCTGGTCTAGTGCATGGCACATGAAATAGAAAAACACAACTATCATAGCTTTGTAATCAGGGGTGATCTAATCTAAGCTCCCTCTTGATTAGGGACTAGTCAGAGCTCCATTTTAGATAGGGACTCTTCCATACCTCAACAACTTCTTCTTTGTGGGTCCTTTAGTTTCTTGATCAAGTTTTCTCCTTGAATTTCATGAGAGTTCGTTAAGCTTCCTCCTTGTAGGGAAACAAATATCGATCACTTTCCTCCTTAGTTCATCATGTCATTCCTTTCTTCATAGAAAGTGGCCTTCCTCATATCTGGAACCTTCATTATATACTTCTTTCTCATCATGTTTCTTCCATCCATCACATGAATGCTAGTTGTACTTGTATTTACAACTCTTGTTCGAGTAGCCCTCCATCATCCAGATATTATTCAAGAAATCAAAACATCATTTTACATCAAATCATACCTTATGAGATGGATCTTCATCATGACATATTTCTATAGGTATCAACATCCTACAAACATGTTGATACATCTCCCAAAGATATCCATTGTTAAGGGTCTTCATCTTTTCTATCAGAGTCTTCATATCTTTCCAAGAGATTTTCTAGTAAAGTCTTCTTGATATTTTGGATGTTGATTGCCTTCATTAGGGTTTCATATCTCTGATCTCTTCCTTCCTAACACATTCCATTCTTAGTAGTTTTTAATTAGAGTTTCTTCATTGAAGTCAACCACTTCATACTTCAAATGAGGACATATTATGCTAATTTCATCTAGTGTGACTTATGCCTTCCTGCATCCTTTCATAGGAGGATATCTTCTTTCTCTTAATCATGCTTCTTAAGATAGAAGCAATTATCCATGCTACCTGCAACCATATGACATGTCATTTAAACACAAGCATACATACCTTATTTTACCTTCAGTTTATCGAGGGTTTTTCCAACAGATTCCTTGATTGAAGAGATCTTCAATCCCTTGATCTGCTTTATGTCATCACATCATCATCTCATGGATTCCATAAGTTGGAGTTCCTATTGAAACACTTGCTTCCTTTCTATATTAGGGAACTCTTCGATTAGGATTCCATTAGAGAATTTTAAGGATCTTGTATGTCCCCAACTAGTAGATGTTTCCTTTTTGACTTGATGTATGATGAGCCTTGTCTTAGATGACGTATTCCCTTCCTTCAATGTCAACTGAGGTTCCCAAGAGCTATATCATACATGTTTGTCTACCATGGATTTTGCCTTTCATGATTCCCATGGTGATATCACGAGCTCTTATTTCTAATGCTTCCATGATGCCATAATGCATCTTATTATCATTGCCATATCTTATAGCACAGTATTTAAGAGCTTATAATAGGACCCTTTTTGTGAGGGTTACTATCTCAGTCATAGAAGAGATTTGTTACTCCCTCTTTCCATGGCCCTTTCCTTCAGTGTCCTCCATATTTCAGTGATATGAGCTTCCACAATATTTCTATAGCATTGAATCTTAGTTATACTTATTCTTTATTGCTTTTCTTGAGGACTAAGCTTTTGTGTTGGTCTAAGTGATGTGACCTTCTTTACCATAATTTCAGAGAGTATATCTTCTAGAATTTAATATATCTCTTTATGCCTCCTCTTTTAGCATGTGAGGACCTTTGAGTGATTTCATATGATTAATATGAATCTCTTGATACATTCAAGCATTGTTTGACCTTCAGAGACCTTTTCATAGAAATCAGTGATTTCTCTTTTATATGAGTATTATGACTATCCTCCTTATTTTATGAAATGACATTTTTCATGAGGCCTGTGACTATCCTTCAATATTTCTATTTCCTTGCAAAAAAAAGTTATTAAACCAAAAACATGAAAAATACTTGGCATGTGGAGAGGAGATATTCACCTTGATTCTTCTTTTGGTTGAGTTTCCCATCATGAACCACTAGTATACTTTTACCAAAACTTCTTTAGAGGTCTTCTTATACTTTAGCATCAACAAGTTCATGCTCTGATATGAGCATCATGCTATAATATTTAGAACTGTGACAAGTATATTGTTATAACACTGCACTAAGACAGTGATGCCTTATGAGTATTGTTCATTCGAATTGTGCATTGTGTTGTGAGCCCGAACTTGTCACCAAATTCATCAGTATGTTTTTATTGAGATATGTATTGGAGACCTGCCTTTTGATCTATCGAGATCATGGTTGTCTCTTCATAGTTTTTACTAAGATCATAACTTATGCACCTTGACTGAGAATGTAAGTTGTGTTTATTATTATTGCACATAAGTCTTTACCGAGGATGTGACTGTGATCACCGAACCTGCCTTCTTTTCTTGAGTTTTTGAGCACCAACAATACTTTTGTTTTCTTGAGATTATAATTTATGTCGAGATAGAAATGTCTCCTTGTATCAAGGACTTGTAAGGGATTACTCAAACGATTGCATTTTACCCGAGATCCTCAATAACTAAGAATCATGAGGAGTATTGAGATCACCATGCTTATGTAATACTTCATCGAGCTGTACCATTTCATCAAACTGTGGATATAGTTTTGTCAAACCAAAATTGTGTGTTTCCTATAGGATCTTTGAGACCATTATTCTTATGTCAAGAAATTACTGAAACAGAGATCAAAATGAATATGTTAAGTCTGTAAGAGTATCATCATGATCATGCCGGTAATATGCTGAATACTTCGATTACGAGGAGACCAAGACAATAATCATGTTGATGTTAAGACAATGTTATTATTGGGGTAGAGAACATAAGAGTGCTGACATAAGTGATACTTCTCTTTCACCTGGACATGGTATTCATGGAGTTCATATACCAAGGATTTATACTTTTCTGTGCTCATCAAGACTGATAGAGGATTTTGAATATGACGTTGTTTTGTCATCGAGAGTATTGAGACTTCTAAGCATGAGTAATGAGACTTCAATGAGATTGGTCTTGAATTGTCTTGTTGTTGAATACTTCTCATTGAAGACTGATCTTTATATTCCTTCAACTTGTTTTGATGTTGTGGTGTAGGTAAATTCTCAGTGCGGACATAAACAATTCCTCTAGCTTGAGAGAGCGGGTCTAGCCACAAACAAACAATCTATGGAAAATTTCCTTAAGTTAGAATAAATTAAGAGGGCCTAACACTTAGAACACTATTCCTCTTGGTGATGATCCTGCTTCCTCACTCCAACTATCCTCCATTTCCTTCATTAGAATACCTGAAACAATCAAACAACAACAAAAACAAACATGATAGCATACAATATTGTATTCAACCTACTTCATAGGTCAAGGAAAATTAAGCCATAAAGGTCTAAAATGACATTTCATGTAGGAAATCAATCAATAGTTTCATTTATATAAATCAGAAAGAGATTACAACCAGTGCCTTGACGTTGCTAGCCTCGTCTGACATGCTAGCACTTCATGGATATCCCCAACAATGGCAGTTTTAAGGCCTCTTTCTCTCTAGTCTCAAACCAAAACAAAATCACACTATTCTCCCTCAAACATACACTAGAAAGCTACAAGCTATAGATGACTTGGTAATTATTCAAACTTGCTCCAAAACTCCAACCAACTTTTGCTTGGGAAAAAGAAAGGCTTGTATAGCTTGGATGGATGGGAGATGGTTCCTCTCATCATGGGAGAAGGCCTTATCTCTTGAGTTTGTTCCATATTAATAGGGGAAAGGAGCCCAAACTAATTTCCTTGACTCTATCTGGCCCAACCATCTACCAGACTTCCATTACGAAGCTTCTAGACATGGAAGCTTCGACTCCTTATTTAAAAAGCCTTCCAAAAGAGGGTCAGCGTGACTAGAAAAGGGATCATTTGATCCGATTAGTGAGAGGGTTAGTTTTAACCTTTTTAAATAAGCACAAGCAGAAAACTGGTCAGTAGCGCTAGTCTTGTAAATTGGGATAGAAGGAAGATTCTTGGGAAATGATGCAAAGGAGAATTATTCTGTTCATGAAGTGGGACATACTGGGAGTTTCTTAATGATGGGAAAGCATGTCGAGCAAACTATAGAGGTCCTCCAATATCGTACATGGGGAGTACAAGAAGAGCAACAAAATGTTGTGTAACAGACTCCCCCTAAAGCATGAAGGCCTAACTAGAGTGAGGGGTGAAATTCTTTACAAGTGGAAGTAGGGAACTGATGCCCATCATCAAAAAACCTGCAAGCAAGAATAGATACATATACATCACTAAAAACTATGAATAATGATGCATGAATCGTGGTGTGGACACAACCTTCTAGAGAATGATCATGTAAATGAATCCAAGTCATGGGCGCAACCATCCAGTAGAAAGGATCATAATGAAACCAAGGTATGGTCGCAACCATCTAAAAATGAGAAGGATTACATATAACAACTCATGGTATGGTCGCAGCCATCCATTCGAAAGAGACATGTATATCAACATGACCATGTCACATCACCTCGCAACTTGGACTTGCTATAATCTTAGCCTAGGGTCTTGCGCTCCAAACGACCTGATCAAAGTACAAATCCTAACACATGAATGAATGTGTTGAAGCTGAACATGCTATGAAGTCGCTTGATTACCCGCCAATGATGTGAACTATTAACCAGTGTGAGAGAAGCCACCAATAATGACAATGGCTCTGAAGGAATTGGCAGCACAGTTCTCAGAATGAGAATAAAGGAACTGATGTCGAACACCTGTGAAATCACCAGATTGAAACCCAACGATATGAACTTGTCGTCGAGTGCGAAGAACTTGCTATTAAGGCATGCAAGCGCTAAGGTACTGGAAGGCAATCTCTTGGACAACTTCCTGGATGATGAGCTAGAGTTGACAGGAAGCGACCATGTCGAAGGAGGGCCATGATGTATCCCACATCATCGACATGAGACAAAGCAATGCAAATGATTTCAGATGTACATAGAATCAAGAGTAAGTGTAACCACAGAAGGACTGACTCTTGAACATATCAGCAACACGATTTTGGAGTTTGGCAACTATTGGATCCATAGGATCAGTGGTCATGATGACGTGGTTGAGATCAAATAGAAGGAAAAAATGAGCGGCCCACCCCAGGAAGGTCAAATGAAAAGGAGGATATCCCAACCCGAAACGAAGCAGAAAGTGTCATGTTCAAGAGTGAGCTGCTAACATGATTGATAGAATTTCCAAATTTTCCCCCACCATTTTTTGCAGGTACCCCAGTTATTTTTTATCACAAGCTTGAAGGGGATAGCATATGCTTGCACTATAATTTCATCCTTTAGATGAATCCGACTAGTAAGTTTAATGAGCCCTAGGAAGGAGAATATCACTTTCATCGTGGCGATGAATCCAATGTTGTTTAATTTTTTAATGAGTTTGACAAAGGGGTAACTTGGTATATTTTTCATGTTTAGAGAGTTTGAAAAAGACACAGAAAATAAAGCTCCACAAGGTCCCTTTTTGTATATTTATGTCTCTTGAGCCCAAAAATGTAGAAAAAAATACTTAAGAGAACAGCTTGACCATTTCAGTAAAGGAGTACCTTTTTTTGTAAATAGTGCATCCCATACCGAAAAAGGGGTAAATGTATATTGGTTGCACGATGTTTCGCAACCTTTAACGAGTTCAAAACGACAAGATCTCGGCATTATTTTTGTGTTTAAAGAGTTGAAACAAAGCTTGAAAGCAGACCCCCTGTTTTTATTTTCTTTTAACAAGTCAAAAAGGAAAAAATACTCGGCGATCTTTTAATTTTTTATGAGTTATAAAAGAGCTTAAAGGTGACTCATCCTAGAGGAATGAGTGTTATAAAGGGTAGCAACTGGTTCCGGCAATGGTGGAACTGCTCAAAACATGTAATGGTCAAGGGGTTGGCTAATAAAACTACTCATTGTTGTAGTTGTTTAGGAAATGAAAAGCAACCAAGTGAAAGCATATGATCAACGAAAGAGATGGTGGTGATGGAATGAAACAACCAAGGCTCATCTAGTAGAAATTATCTGATAAAAATGACAATCACGAGATGTAAATTGGGCATGGGTTCATTTTTACACAAACTTGAACCATGGAGAACTCTGCTTGGATTTAGTTTCATGTTTACATGAGCTTGAAACAAAAAACTATGCTTGCTATAAGTTTGGATTCCCCCATCATAATGACTCAAATGAGGTACATGCCCCCTAAGATTCATTTCAGTCAACTAGGTGGATGGAATGAAGGTTCACTTTCAAAATCTTGGAAAGACTCGACTAGGATTTTACAAGATCTTAATCAAAGACTCGATTTGGAAAAGGGATTTTCTTCATTGTTTAATGAGATTAACACAATAAAATAACTATCCTCGAGACCCTTGTTTCATTTTTTAATGAGCTTGACACAAGACAAAGAACTATGCTCACACCCTTTGTTTCATTTTTTAACAAGGTTGACATAAGACCAAGAACTATCCTTATGACCCTTGTTTCATTTTCTAATGAGCTTGACACAAGACAAGGAACTATGCTCACGACGTTTTGTTTCATTTTTTAATGAGGTTGGCACAAGACCAAGAACTATCCTCATGAATCCTTGTTTCATTTTTTAAGGAGTTTGACACAAGATAAGGAATTATGCTCTGACACTTTCTTTCATTTTTTAAGGAGGCCGATATAGGAACAAACTATCTACAAAACTTGTTTCATTTTTTAACAAGGTTGACACATAAAATGAACTATCATGGTAATCTAATCATGGAGCATAAGAGAACATGGCTCCCAAGAGATCCTCACTAGACGAGAGAACTACGCTCTGGGAGAAACACATGTCAACTGGTACAAATGACATATCAGGTTCCAATGCCCCTAGCACATAATGTACTATACCATATGTGTGATCATCAATAGATGTGGAGACGAAACGGGTAGCCACATAATTGACCCGTGGTGGGGAGGGTACTTCTTGCAAACAATAACTAATAGGGGATGATGGTTGCATAGGAGGCACTTGTTGACCAATGAATGACAATTGATCAACGGTCACTATCCTCCCTTCATGTGGAAAACAAACCACATGGAAAAGCGAAGAAACAAGAGCTCCCATGACATAAACATAGTCACACCCAAGGAGAAGATTGAAATCTAAGGGACCTTAGACTACAATCACATCTATATAGATGGTCTTTCCTCCCAAAGTAATAGGGAACTTCGGAAGGATCCCTAAGGGTTGACTGGTTCCTCCGTTGAAAGCCAACAGGTTCTAGGTGATAGGCACAAGATGTGGGGAACCCAAAGCTTGCCAAGTAGTAGAATACATGATGCTAACAGATGTTCCTTCATCTAATATAGTGCCATGTACTACCATATTATAGGCTTGTACTATGATCTGGAACAACACATAAGATGGGAGATGGAATGTGGTCAATTGACTCCAATCAAATGAAATGACAAAACTACTTGGTGGGGGTATCATATGATTTCCCCTATGCCCTGCAGAAGAAGGAGAAGGACTCTCCTGAACAACTAGGATGGGAGGGTCACTCTTTGATTCATCAGAATTTGAGGAGATGAGAATAACATGAGCAGTATGATCACTACTCTCTTCGAGAATAGAGTGAACAACTGAAGGCGGGCCAAGTCGACACTCTTTTCAAACTATGGTTGGTCGGGAATAGACACAAAAGATTCATGCTCAGGAAGAGTAGGATGGGCAAGAGATGAATCCAAGTCAATCTCTTTACCAACTAGGAGAGGGTTAGAAGAAAGCCTCTGATAACCAACATGAAGTTGGGGTTGAGGAGCTATAAGGTTTTCCAAAATTTTGGAAGCTTTATCTATAAGAGGACAAAGGTGAAGAAGATGCTTTCCTTCACATAAACTACAGGGGAATCTAATCTTTCCCTTCTTCTTACCATCATTAGCTGAAGGTGTAGCATTGACATGATCTCCAGAAGCTGATAGGGATGGTCGATTTAGGTCTTAAGACCATACCTTTAAGACTCTAGAAATTCCAGTATAGTATTGAAGGAGATGGTCACCCTTACATAGCTTGCAAGGGAATCTAACCTTCCGTGGAGGATCATAAGGTTTTTCTACGGGAGGTACATTTGGAGTAATGGCTACACGGTTGGCCTCTCACTTATCTGACCTCTTCTTCCTCATCATCATCATCATCTTCTTCTTCTTAGCATCCTGGTTACTAGATTTGAAACTTTCACCAAGTGAAGTAGAAGAGGACGGTGAAGAAATGGGGGAAGAAGGCAAGGGGTCAACCTTAGAATCATCGTGACGTGATTCGAATGAAGGAGACGTTTGGATAGGAGTTAGGATGCTTAGGACCACCGAGGTCAAAAAAAACTAGACAGGTAGACCAATGGTTAACCCAGGAAGGGACAATGTCACCATATAAGGAGCACTAGCGTTTCCAAAAGAAGGAAAAGGACCAGGATTCCCATCCAAGGGGAATCCTTGACTGGTAGATTCTGGAAATGTTTCCATTGGAATCGACCCTAAAGAATTACTAAGGAATATAACTTTAACCAGGAATATTTCGTGGGAAGTTAATTTTAGAACACTGAAACAAAACTTTGCCTTTTCATGTTTTAAGAGTCAAGAAAAGGGCAAAAGGTGACTCTAGTCGCTTTTGAAGTTAACGAGCTCGAAAGGAAAACTGCTCGGTGATCTTTTAAATTTAAAGAGTAAAAAATACCAAAACAACTGCTTGGGATAGTCTAGGAAAAATTGATTACCAGGTAATCGTGAACTGCAGAATACCTCTCGGCGAATTGAGAAGTACGGGCAGGAAATCTCCTCGAATTCTATGTTCAGTGTATCACGTTTACAAGGCGACAGACTTGGCTTCCTATGGATAAAGGATTGCATACCTAGTGGGGTCTTCCTTTATATACATGACAATACGGGGAGCACAAGTTCATACTAGCACTATCTAGTGCCGAAGCGAACGAAAGATGCTAGGTTTTAAGACGTTGGAACACGTCTCTAGCCTAGACATCTAAATGTAAGCATTAAGCTTCAATGCTTCCTTAGGTTAATTCGATAAATTTTAATGGTTGATATTGAATTAGGTTTCAATTACAAGGCCTTACTGTTGTCATCTGAAAAAACTCCTACATGAAGCTATATGAGAAAAGAGATCTTTGTCTTCAATGAAAGTTAACACTAATTGAGAGATAGGGAACACAAAATCAATGCAACAATCAAAGAACGAAATCTTTCTCCAATAAATCTCCTAAATGCACTTAATATTCCTATCAAATTCACTTCAATTAGTCATTTTAATAATAAAGAGCATTCATTTCTTTTCGAATACAAATGATGAGGTAACTCTAGTCTTCAATGATGCTAGTTAATGTAATATATTGATTCAACAAGCTAGAATTATGTATTTTGAAATGGAATGATAAAACGAATATTTCACAAACACTTCAATGAATTTTTTTCAAAACAATCAACATTAATCAAATGGAAAGCACTAAAAGAGAATTCCTTCCAAACCAATGAAGCAAAGATTGAACCAAAAATAAGATGGGCAATGTGATCTATGCCTGAAAAGAGACGCTCAAACATTAAATGAAACTTTTCAAACTTGTCAAATGGAAATCAAAGCAACAAAAGGACTAATCAAATGAAATGCAAGGAAAAAATTTGACTATCGACTTCACTTTCTAAGCAAGCAAACAAGTGAATGGGTGATGACCTAGATGCCCTAGGGTTATACACAATTCAAGAACTCAAGAAACCAAGTGAAGGAAACAAAAATTAACCAATCATACAAACCAAGCTAAAAGAGCTTTCCAACCAAGGAGAACACAATCAAAACAAGCTGAGAGACATCAATAATAAGGGCAAGACACATTGGCTAGGATCTAGGGTAAACCCTGATCTCCACCTACAGGAATCAATGCGACTGCCTAATTGAAAACATGCACAAAATGGGTTCGAAGCGACTGTTTTTTACTGTTAGAGAAATAAACTCATTGACAGAGGATTCAAGGAAAAAAAATAAAAATTCAAAGGCTAAGACCAGACTTTCCACTGTAAATTTCAGGCTCAATGCAGTAAACTAGGCAAAGTAGAGAACACTAAAGGGAAATGGTGATACTAGAAAAGTTCACACAAAACCATAAAATGACAATCAATCAAATAGAAGGATTGGCTCCCCAGCGGAGTCGTCAATTTGTGGTGCAGGTAAATTCTCAGTGCGGACACAAACAATTCCTCTAGCCCGAGAGAGAGGGTCTAGCCACAAACAAACAATCTATGGAAAATTTCCTTAAGCTAGAATCAATTTAGAGGGCCTACCTCTTAGAATGTTATTTCAATTGGTGATGATCCTGCTTCCTCACTCCAGCTATCTTCTATTTCCTTCCTTCGGATACCTGAAACAAGAAAACAACAACAACAACAAGCATGATAGCATACAATATTATATTTAGCCTACTTAATAGGTCAAGGAAGATTAAGCCATAAAGATGTAAAATGACACTTCATGTAGGAAATCAATCAATAGTTGCATTTATATAAATCAGAAAGAGATTACAACCACTTCCTTGACATTGCTGGTCTCCTCCAAAGTATCCGTGTTCCCACACTTCTGCTAGCACTTCATGGATATCCCCAACAATGGAAGTTTTAAGCCACCTTTCCCTCTAGTCTCAAACCAAAATAAAATCACACTATTCTCCCTCAAACATACACTAGAAAGCTACAAGCTATAGATGACTTGCTTATTATTTAAACTTATTCCAAAACTCCAACCAGCTTTTGCTTGGGAAAAATAGAGGCTTATATAGCTTGTATGGATGGGAGATGGTTCCTCTCATCATGGGAGAAGGTCTTATCTCTTGAGTTTGTTCCATCCGAATAGGGGAAAGGAGCCCAAACTGATTTCCTCAGCTCTATTCGGCCCAACCATCTACCAAACTTTTGTTACAAAGCTTCTAGACATGGAAGCTTCAACTCCTTATTTAAAAAACCTTCCAAAAGAGGATCATCATGACTAGAAAAGGGTTCAATAGATCTGATCGGCGTGAGGGTTAGTTTTAAGCTTTGTAAATTGTTGTGAGGAGAAAACTGGTCAGTAGTGTTGGTCTTGTAAACTGGGATAGAAGGAAGATTATTGGGAAATGATGCAAAGGGGAATTATTCTACTCATGAAGAGGGACATACTAGGAGTTTCTTCATGATGGGAAAGCATGTCGAGTACACTATAGAGGTCCTCCAAGATCGTATACGAGGAGTACAGGGATAGTGACAAAATTTTGTGTAACCGATGTCCTTCTTGAAGTTGATCCTTAAGTGTCTTTTTTATGCCCTTCCTTAGACAGTAACCATAGCTCTGATACCACGTTGAAGAATCTAGGGCATGGAGTTAATGAGATTCTTCTTTACATGATAACTATTAATGCTTAGCTTGTTAATCATTAGTGTGTCTTCTTTAATCATTAAATAAATACCATGAAAAAGAGAAAAGAACACAATAAGTTGGGATTCTACGAGTTCCAAAACCTCTCCCTCTTGGAGAGTAAAACTTGCATAAAATTATTCTTATAGATATTCCAATTGAAGAACACCAAGACTATGACCTCTGACTAACTGAGCCTCTCCAAGACCAAGCCACCAATCCTCTTCTTCATAGTGCTGAAATCATTATCTTCACTGCATCATATAGACATACATTACTACTGCAAAATATCTAAGAATATCCCTGTACTTCCACTGAGAGACTCATCATAGCTATGAGTTTCAAGGCTACTACATTACAATAGATATCACATCGATATTATTTACCATGCATATTCTGAGACAATGAAGAAATGATAATCGAAATCGTGAGTGTGCTCATGATATATGAAGGTCAAGATAGAGTTTGATAGGGATCCTTTTTTTCGAGGGTGTATACTTGTGACTACACTTATTATGACACTGAAATTCATATCATCTCTTTTTCACTGAGTATGCTACTTCAGTATTGTACCAAGGCCTATAACAAGGAGGAGACTAAGACTTCTTAGCGTGATTTCAGGTGAGTCTGAAATGGTATCTCTACTGTGCTTATTTGAGAGAGGGCTCCTTAGAATATGCGAAGTCCAGACCTATACCCATCCGAGTTTTCTTTAGAGAGATGGTGTTGCCTTTGTGGGCCTTAACCCAGGTTCAACGTTAGTTATCCAAACAAACCCCTACACTACTGGCCCTTTCAGCATCAGCCCACAGAGCGCGGACTGAAGTCCCACCCGAAGCAGTATGGGTGGATGCTTGAACCAAGCTTCCGCACCCTAATATGGTCGTGATGTCCGTTTATTCCCTCTACCCCTACTTTCACATAGGTCACTAAGCCTTAGGGTTTTTTTAGTCTACCCTTTATTCTACCCTTCAGTACCTCTACGAAGGTGTATGATTGACCTTCGTGCAGCCCTAACCCATGGTCCAGGTACTTTTGCGCACCTATGACAATGTATTGTATAGGTTCCCAAGTTATCTCAAGTGTTTTAATTATCTCACTAATCGATCACGGTTAGCGCCATGTAAACTGATATCCTTAGTACTTACTTGTGTTCAATTAATTGATATAATCACATATATTCGCACATCAAATAAACAATGTAAATTAAACCCAAAACGCAATATAATTAGATGCATTAACAAGAACTAAATACACAGTAATTGCAAAATACTTATGTTTATTGATATCTTCAGTTTAATACAGACTCTGTCCACCCTACGTACACAGTTGCAGGGGTCCATGAACTTAGCTATAGACTTCCACCCTAGGCCTTTGCACACTCAGCTACAAAGCCTCTACCTACACTAAGACCCAAGAACACTTAGACTTCTCCACTCTACTTCACTACTTTCTTTTGTTTTTCCTTACTTAGAGCTTACTTACTTAGCTCCCTTTTATACAATCCCATGGTCTGCGGATCATGGGTGCAGACCATGGGTGGATATTTACAGCTAACTTGACACTTTAGAAAATAAGGGAAGACAACCCTTTATGACTCTTGAAACCTTCGTGCTCCATGACCACAAAATGTAGAGATTTTACAACTTTATTACAAAATTATCCAAAAACATGGGCTTTAGCCCAAAAAAAGCTCTTGGGGGAACCTATTCCCAACAGCCCCCCAACAAACATGGTGACTCGCCCTTGAGTCAATCTATGGGTGTGGAGATCTTGGTGTGAAGACATCCCAACTCAACCTGTATGACTGCCACATCAGCGGTGCACTGTCCAGGCACCTGCTTCACTTCTTCAACCAACTGCTCTATCGCTAGTCCTGAACTATCAGCCTGAAGCTTCTGCTAAGTCACTTGTAGATTAGAAAGCTTGCCCTCAATGGAGGTTGTGACTGAATAAGCTTCATCCAACCAGGGCTTCAAGCGTGCCTTCAACACTGCCTCTTTGTGCTACGCTGCATCTACCTATTCCTTCAACTTTTTGGCCTCCTGCAGCTTCTCCAGTCTCTGTGTGAGAGCGACAATGCATGTTGTACCTTTTACTTTGTCATAGCACTGCTATAGTTCTCGCGCCTCTGTCTCTAGCCATTGTACACTAGGATCCTCCTGCATACTCGTCAAGACCTCGAATGACTATTCAAATAGCCATGTGTAGTCTGTTACTGCATTGTCTACCACCGGTATCACCTCTGTGAAGTGGTTGCGTGTTTCTCCTTTACTTCCGGTGGAGTTAAATGTTAGGCCTTCAACTATAAATCTACAATGTGTATGTTCAACTCCATCTCAACCTTAACCAACTTTGTGCGAGCGTCATGCACCCCTGTAGCAAGCTTGTGAATCCGCACCTTGACTAGTTCTCCCTTGGGAATGGCCAACTCCGGGACCATTCGGCATGCTTCCTCCATGACCTGAACTATGCCCCTGTTTCGGTTAGTTACCTCAGTCATGGTGGTGATGGTAGAGTCTTGTTGTAGGGCAAGTTGCACATTATTGATCTGCTGCTCACTGATCACCTACACAGTGCGCTGTTCATGGGTCCTCAGCTTCACGATCACCCCATCCTGCAGTAGGTGGAGTGCCTCGCCAGGAAGCACTACCAAGTTCAACCCCACTCCCTTGAGGGCATTGACAACAGGTCTGTCAGCTTAGTTTTCTGTGGTTAGTGCTCTATCTGATGGCACTATCACTCAGGAGTCCTTTGCACGCAACATCTTAGCAGCTTCTAAAGTACCGATAGCGAGGCTGGTGGACACCGTGCCAACCTGTGATGTGTGGATCTACATCTCATCCATACCCATTTGGATGGACCCCAATAGTTATTGTTGCTACTGCTCGAACTGCTGCAGCAGTTCCGCGGTGACATCCCACACCGTGTCTCCAATGTCATTCAAATCTCCCTCTATTAGGGTGATTGGGTCCAATGACATCTTACTAGCCTTGGATTTCTTCCATGACCCAAATTTTTCTTGTTCTCTTGGACATTTGATGTGGCACAATGTCGTCTATGGGTCTGCTCCATGTTGCTTCATTTTCTTGTCCGTTTCTTCCTCTCTTTCAGGTGAAGGCGACCTCCCACCTTTGTTAGAGCCATGCTCTGTTCCACCTATCTTCTTTTCCTCCTTCCGGGTGGCATCGCACTCTTCCTGGGCCTTGTCAGCACCCCCCTTCTTCCTCTTCTTGGCCAGTTATGCCATCTTGAGCTTGTCCTCCTCCTTTTTGCACTCTGTGGTGGAATTTCTCAACCCCACCGCCAAGTCTGAGGTAGTGCGCCACTCTGCCAGCCAGCGATCAAGAACTACATCAATCACATTGTCCATTGCCAAGTAAGGCAAGTCATGCCACTTCTACTCAGGGTCCTTCCATGCCCTGATCACGACGCTCTAAAAGTCTACCTTGAACTCCATGTACTCTTGCACTTTAGCAAACACAGTAAGCAACAATTGTAGTTTATGAATGATAGCCATGCGTATATACATTTCCATCAAGATCCATAACTTCTTGTTATCCTTGATGCACTAAGCATCCTTGGTCACCCACAGCAAAGCACACTTCACATCTTCTGGCAGGTTTGATGCGATCGAGGGGAATTGACTATCTTCTGGCAGCTCCCAGGCTACCAGCACAATGGATAGCAAGAGCCATGCATAGTGGAAGGTCTTGCTGAGCTCTTATGCCTCATGATAGTTCACAAGTAACTCACTGTAGAGATAGCATGCCCAATTAAACTAGACTCCTTCAGTGCATTTGGTTGCTAGTGCTAGAAAATTATATATTAATGAGAAACGAAACACATAAAATATATTGTAGAAATACAAACACAGAAAACACATGAGACAAGAGAGACATAGATATACGTGGTTCACCCAATTTGGGCTACGTCAACAGAGAGTCAGCCAGTCCTTCCTTTTATATTATCCAGCAAATTGAAGAGATACAACCTACAACAGATCCGCTGTAATTCCTTCTTCCCTCTCACACAATCTCCTCTCTCTTTCTCACTTAGAATACAGCTCTATTTTAGACGTAATACAATTCCCTCATATATAGCGAGGGGTTTCCTTCTAGGGAAAAAACCCTAAATTAAACATAACTTCTACCATCAAATCTATGCCTAATGAATGACCTAGATTGATTATGAAATTACAACATTTTACAAGGCAATTTTACATCTATTTTTAGCTTCGGGGTGCTGCCCCTGATCCCCTGCCAGGGGTCTCCCAAAGGTCATAGCCACCCCCTTGGACCCTCCTTGCAATGTATATTTTATGGGAAGCTTTATCACCTCATTACGAACTGGGGTCCAATGCAGTGATACCTTTGAATATAGAAGATAATCAGGCTCCACATCCAACAATCTTTCACTTGGAGACTAATTATAGCAACTCCACCACTGCTTCATTTTTTAGACAATGACTCCACTTTGGACTTGGTTGTTTTTCATGTTCTTCATCATAATTGAAGACCAATTGAAACTGAGTAGACTCTCAGTTTCTCCCTGGTTACAACTTTTGTTAACACATCTGCAGGATTCTAGCTAGTGTGTATCTTTTCCATCTTCAATTGTCCATCTTTCAATGTTGACCGTATGAAATGGTACTTGAGCTGTATATGTTTAGTCTTGGAATGAAATGTAGAGTTCTTTGCAAGATGTATGGCACTCTGGTTGTCACTGTATAACCTGCCCAACTCTTTCTTCTTACCCAATTTATCCAGAAACCTTTGTAACCAAATCATTTCTTTACTAGCCTCTGTAGCAGCAACATACTCTGCTTCTGTTGTTGAGAGTGCAACAACACTTTGCCGTTTTGAGACCCAAATAACAGCGATTCCACCTACAGTAAACACATACTTTGTGGTGCTCCTCATTTTATCTTTTTCACCCACCATATCTGCATCAACATATCCATGTAGAGTAATGTTTGAACCACCAAAATATAATACTTGATTTGTGGTACCTCTCAAATACTTGAGAATCTACTTTATTTCCATCCTATGTCCTTTTCCTGGATTGTTCATGTACCTGCTTACAACTCCGACTGCATGTGCAATATCATGCCTTGTGCAGACCATTGCATACATTAAGCTTCCAACTGCTGATGCATATGGTACATTAGACATATCAACCATTTCTTCCTGAGTCTTGGGACACATTTCCTTACTTAGTTTGAAATGTCTAGCCAAAGGTATACTAACTAGTTTTGTATTCTGCATATTAAACCTTTTCAACACCTTTCGTATGTACTCACTATGAGACAATGTTAATTTGCGATTCTTCCTGTCTCTAGTTATTCTCATACCAGGGATTTGTTTTACAGCACTCGAATCCTTCATTGCAAATGAGTTTGCCAATTTTCTTTTGAGCACATTTATTTCCTACATTTTAGAACCTGCAACAAGCATGTCATCTACATACAATAACAATATAATATAGCTTCCATCATTTTGTCTTTTGAGATAAACACAATGATCAAAGTGACATCAAGTATAACCTTGTTCAGACATAAACCTATCAAATTTTAGATACCATTGCCTTGGAGCCTGTTTTAAGCCATACAAGCTCTTCTTCAACTTGCACACTAGTTTCTCCTTCCCTTTTACCTCATATGCTTGTGGCTGCTGCATATATATCTCTTCCTCAAAACCCCCATGGAGAAGAGTTGTCTTTACATCTAACTGCTCAAGATGCAAATCTTCAACTGCTACTAGAATTAAAATAGTTCTTATTGAAGTCATTTTAACAACAGGAGAAAATATCTCATCAAAGTCTATACCCTTTTTCTGTGCAAACCCCTTCACCACAAGTCTAGCTTTATACCTTTTTCTACCTCCATCTTCTTCCTTCAACTTGAAAACCCATTTATTCTTTAATGTTGTTTTACTTGCAGGCAACCTGACTAAGTCCCAAGTTTGGTTATGTGTTAAGGATTCCATCCATTCTTTCATGGCTTGCTCCCACTTCTTCCCTGTTTCTACCTGCACTACTTCTTCATAACATTCTGGTTCACCAGAATCAATCAACAATACATAATATAATGAAGGAGAGTATCGTTCATGGGGTCTACTTATCCTGGTAGATCTTTTAACACCACTTTCAGGTGTTTTAGGTGCTTGTTGCTATTGCGATTGTTGTTCTGGCTGTTGATCATTATGATTTTTAGGCACCATCACTTTTTCTATCATCTCTTCAAGCACTATGTATTCTCTATTTTCTTTTTCCTATTTCTTTTCCTGTAGTTGATCCTTATACAAAACCTTTTCATTGAATATGACATCTTTGCTCTTAATGATTTTGTGTTTTTCATAATCATAATAGCGATAACCAAAATCATTAACACCATATCCAATAAAGTTACATTAAATTCTTTGATTTTGCCTCAAGCTTTGTTCTATTTTCTTTATTAATGTGGACAAAGACTTCACAACCAAAAGTCTTTAAAAAAGAGTAGTTTACCTTTTTACCTGTCCATGCCTCCTCTAGAATACCACCAACAAAGGAACTTGAAGTCCCTTTATTTATTAGATAAACAAAAGCATCTACAGCATCTGCCCAAAATTGTAAAGGCAAGCTTGCATGCAATCTCATGCACCTTGCACACTCCATGATTGTCCCATTCATCCTTTCTGACACACCATTTTGTTTTGGTGTTCCTGGAACTATCTTCTCTCTGCGAATTCCATTTTCTGAACAATACCTATCAAAATATTTGCTGCAATATTCACCTCCATTGTCTGATCGAAGAAACTTCAACCTTTTGTCCTGTCTCATTTTTAGCCAAACCTTTCCATTTCTTGAAAGTATCAAATACATCAGATTTATTTTGAATACAATAAATCCAGGTTTTTCTAGTTGCATCATCAATAAAAGTAACATAATAATGAGAGCCACCAAGAGATGATATCTAAGAAGGTCCCCATACATCTGTATGAACAAGCTCTAATTTTTCACTCTTCGTTTATTTCCCAAATTTGAGAAATCTGACTCTCTTCTGTTTTCCATAAACACAATTTTCATAGAATTCCAAATCAACATGATTTTAACCTGGCAACAAATTTCTTGAGTGGAGGATCTACATCCCCTTCTCACTCATGTGTCCAAGCCTATGATGCCACAATGCCATATGTTCTCCTATAGAGGTTAAAGCATTAATAGAATTATAAATACCATTTCATAAATATAATGTACCAACCTTTTCTCCTTTTGCTATTACTAGGGCTCTTTTAGTGACCTTCCACGTTTTATCTGTGAAAGTAGTTACACAGCCTTCACCTCCCAACTGCCCTATTGAAATCATATTTTTGTTCATATCTGGAACATGCCTTACCTCCTTCAATAACCATTTATTTCCATTCTACTGTTTTATGAAAACTATACCCATTCGAATGATTTTATAGGGTTTATCATCACCCAATTGAACCTGTCCAAAATCTCCTTGAACATAATCATGAAAATGTTTCCTATTAGGTGTGGCATGGAATGAGGCCCCTGAATCTACCACCCAGGCATCAATTATATTTTCTAATGAAAGAATCAAAGAATCTTGCAACACATCACCTGTTACATTTGCTTCATGATTATTTTCTTGCTGCCTGTCTCCTTCTTTTCCCTTCCGAGACTTGTAGTCTTTCTTTAGGTGTCCTTTCTTCCCACATTTCCAACACACTATCCCCGATCTGGACTTGGATCTACCTTTTCTTTACTTACTGTGATATCCAGGGCTCTTTCCTTTTACCATTTTTCTTCCCCTGGTCTCTGCAGTCAAAGCATTACCTGATGTCTCACCGAAGCTTTTCCATCGCATTTCCTCACTAAGGATTGCACCGAAAACATCATCAAACTTTAAAGTACTAGATCCAAAGACAGAGTTACTAATGGTCATAACTAAACCATTCCAACTTTCTGGCAATGAGAAAAAAAATAGCAGAGACCTAACTTCATCATCAAAAGTCACCCTACAGAACTTAACTGATTGGTAACTGTATTAAATTCATTTAAATGATCAACAACACATCACCCTTTTGACACATTCATATTAAATAAACACTTCATAAGAAATACCTTATTTGAGGCCAAGGGTTTTTCATATAGTTTGGCCAACGTCAACGTTAAACCCTCTATTTTCGTTTCCTTTGAAATATTAAAGGATACTGATGCTGCTAGGCATAGCCATATTGTTCCAAGTGCCTTTCTATCGAGAATATCCCATTCTGTGTCTGTCATACTCGTCGACTTTTTTGCCCTTTCTCTCAATGGTTGGTACAAATCTCTCTGGTACAAATAATCTTCCATTTGCATCTTCCCCAGTTGGTAGTTTTGGCCGTTAAATTTTTTGACCCTAAACCTACCATCTTCCAGCATTGCTCCCACTCGAACCAGGAACCCTTTCTCCTGCGAGTTTATCAGCCAAATAGACCTTCGGCTCAATACCAGTTTTTAGAGAATTATATATTAATGAGCAATGAAACACATAAAACATATTGCATAAATACAAACATAGAAAACACATAAAAAAAGAGAGACACAGATATACATGGTTCACCCAATTTGGGCTACGTCCATGGAGAATTAGCCAGTCCTTCCTTTTATATTATCCAGCAAACTAAAGAGATACAACCTATAGCAGATCCACTATAATTCCCTCTTCACTCTCACACAATCTCCTCTCTCTTTCTCACTCAGAATAAATATATGTTTGTAGACGTAATACAATTCCCTCATATATAGTGAGGGGTTTCCTTCTAGGGCAAAAAACCATAAATTAAACATAACTTCTACTATGAGATCTCCACCTAATGAACAACCTAGATTGACTATGAAATTACAACATTTTACAAGACAATTTTACATCTATTTTTAGCTTCAGGGACGCTGCCCCCAATCCCCCACAGGGGGGGCTCCCAAAGGTTGCAACTACCCCCCCTGGACCCTTCCTGCAACATATATTTTACGGGCAGATTTGTTGCCCGATTACGAGCTAGGGCCCAATGCAGTGATACCTTTGAATACAGAAGATAATCAGGCTCCAGACCCAACAACTAGAGCAACGATGGGTGTCGAAACTTCATCTATGTGACACTTCTGCAAAACTTTTCTTGCCAGGATCTACGTGGCCACCTTGACCACATAGTCGTAGATACTCGAGATGGCATAGCCGCATGACTTATTCACGAGCTTGAATTTATCCTTCATGGTCTCCACGAGGGCCTAATCACCACCCTTTCTACTAAACATCATGGCCGGATTCTCCCCTATGTTGGTTCACTGAGATGTCTTTTTTCAAGAAATCTTAATTCCTACATTAATTGTGTACCCGAGGTAAGTCTTTTTATCTCAAGAATGTCAGCACAGTGTATGCAGTGAATTTATAGGTTAGCTAAAGGTAAATCGTTGCAATCACTAATAACTATCTTTTCAAATTAAGTCACACAACTCTTAAAGAAATAACTAAGGGAAAAATAACCAATATTTAACGGAAAAATAATTGAACAGAAAATCCTATTTGAACAAAAATCTCGATTGAATGACAATTCTCAATTTAACGGAAATCAAGCAAATACAATAAATGACTTCTAAACAACAATTGCTTCTGTTAGCAGACCATGGAAATTAATTGACACTATCTCTAAGATCTATGGTATCATAACTCAGAAGGAACAACAATCTATTATGAAACTAATATAACTAATCAAGTTAAAGCATTATTCAGATACATCACACGGCTAAATATGAATCAAAATGAACAACAATATGAATTGGAATCATCAATCCTTACAATAAGTGAAATAATATTAACTTAATATTAACAATCAATAAATATTCAAATGGAAATATTATAACACAAGAAAGCAGTAGAACTTCTCTTGACTAGGCCTAGAGTCTCGAGAAGCCTCTGCTAAGGAATACTCAGAATATAAGTGAAGATCAAATGCAGTCCTTCATTAATATGAGTAACCAGATTACAACATTACTGAGATAATAGTAGGATATGTCTTAGAGAGAATGATTATACATTACATAAGTTTGAACTAAACTTCATTTTCCTTTCGGCCTTATATATAATAATAATAGAGAAAACTAGATAAAAGCAAATCCTCAGGATCAGGGGATCCTGAGGATTTCGCAATATATAATTTGATTTTGTCATGAAATAGTATTGGTCTACCTAGTCTCTCGCTACCTTGCCTACGCCAAATGCTATCTTTCCCTTTTATAGTTTAGTGCTACTTTGTCAAATGAATGACAATTGACCAATCCGTGTCTTCTGCACACAAGGATAGTAAAAAGTCAGTTTCTAGTGCCAGATTTATCTAAATTGTTACCAAGTGCTTTCATCCAACTTTAACTGTAATTTCCTTTATTTTAGTTCATAAACAGAGATAATTGTGTAAAGATAAATATGAAATAAAGTAATTACTGAGGAGAAAATATACCTTTTTCTTGACCCAACATACTCCCTAGCTTACCTTGTTGCATGTCCTCATGCAATTAAATAGTTGATGTGTAGCTGAGTTAGGGAGTAGGCAGAATATACCTGCTCCTTATAATGTCTAAAGCCATTTTTCTTCTTCAATATAATAAAAGCCTGGGTAACATCCTGATCCTTCAAGGTGTAATCACAATGATACTTATCTAGAGGATACCATATGATTGGAGTCCTATACCGACATCCTATCCATTCAGGTCCCATAGTCAAAATCATATTACTATATTTATAGAAATGAGAGGAGGTGACTTTAAAGTTCCGATATCCAAATGGTTCTTGATTTCTAATAGTAATGCTGGAGGCTTCCCACCTTTGTCTAGCTATAGACCAGGCTTCCTCCTTAATCTCTTGGAAATACTCCTTTCCAGCTTGTATAACATATGTATGGAATGGCCCTAGTTGGCCTATAACACCAGATTGTTTCATGAATTTCTTGTGTTTAATCAAGAGCTACAAGGGTTTGGTTGGTTCTCCTCTCGCCCATAGGTCGATTCCTTCTTCACACCTCCTAAAGGTATTGTGGGCTTTGGCCCACTTGAGTTGATTAGTAGTGAAAGAGAGAAATGTCTAGAGTTTCACATCCCCTATAAAGGGGCTAGGGTTATTGTCCCTATCATCTTCCATAAAGAAATTGTGCATATACAACTAAAAAATGAGGCATTGTACCTATTTGTTCTATTCTCTAAAGTATTTGATGAAATCTGGGGTGGTTTTCATTTCCACCAGCTTACCAGCCTTAGCAGCTTTGATTTTTAGCAGTAGGAACCTTTCTAGGAGGTAGAGGGCATAATTCATAGCAGGGGCTCTACATGACAAGGTGTCTGAATAGAGAGATCAGATAGTTTCCAACTATTCTTGACCCTTCTGTAATTTCTCTCGTGTTTTCTCAACCTTTTTCTATTCAACCCTTAACTGAGCAAAGGTTTCATCCTCAGTTATGGTTAGTGTCGCAAACTGTTTCTTTAATTCTTGATGTAACTTCAACGACACTACCTCCTCCTTATACTGGGCTAATTCCTATTGTGCCTTTAGTAATTCATTCTACAGTCTGCTAATAAATGCTTCCCTAATTAAGGGAGTATAGGCAGGTGTTTCTTTGCTTTGGATATCTGCTTCCTGGGTCTCCATGGAATTGGTCTGAACAACAGCTTCAGCTGCCTCTCGAATCATGCAATGACCAACTGGAATGTCCTCTTCAACATCTATTTGAACAACGGTATCCATGGTAGGATGGTCTGTTTGGGTCTCCTGTGAGAAGACACAGGGGTCCTCCGTTTGCCTTTCAGCATCTTCAACGAGGCACAACTCTATTTGAGTTTCCTTTGGATAAGCTAAAAGATCCCCAGTTTGAGTATCAGCGTTCCTTAAATTTTTTGGCTCTAATGGCCTCCTTTAACCACTTCCTTAGTTGCCCAATTATTTGCTTTTGTTTCCTATACTTCTTAAGTGCTTTTCTGAGTCTGTCCCTGTGGGACTTCTTTATCTCGGAACTTCCAACCGGTGATAGGTTAACTGCATTATCCTCTGGTTCTTGTATAGGCAATAATGTGTTGGCATCAGGGAGGGTTCCATCTAGAACTGTATCTCCCGAGGCAGCTTCATCTTCTAATTCTGCCTTATCATGGATTTATCTTTCAAGATATCCCAGTACAACGGTGTCTCCTGAACAATTGTCATTCTCTGGATTTTCTTCTGGGTAGGCCTCATCCTCAAGGGAGTTAGAAAAAATAGTGTTACTTGGTTGATTTTCATCTACCAATGTTTCATTTACAGGGTTTTCTTCAGTTGGGGGGTCCATTGGACCGGTGTCTATTGCCTAATTTCCTCCGTTAGTGATATCTTCTTCATGTGTCTCCGCTTCAAGAGGTTTTTCAATAGTAGGAATTGGTTCCCTCTGTTCTTCCACAAAATTAGTGCATGGCAGGTTTTGCTCATGACTAGGGCTATCAGCAGGGGTAGACTGTTTGGGGGTGCAATTCTATTCCTTAGCATTCCTTGATTGTTCTCTACCTTCTCCAAATATCCCCATGTTTTCCAATTCCCTGGACATTTCCTCCTCATAGTCTTTCAAAGGAGAATTTTGTGGACTTGCAGGTGGTTTATGGGATGTTCCAGCCTCATCTACTTGAATTGGGATGCTTCATTGGGCTTTCACTCACATAGAGTGCCTACGCTTTACCAGGTTTGGGGGCACGAAAGAATTCTTTCTTTTTAGTGTTTTTCTTGGACCTGGGGTTCTTGGCCCTTGCTGACTTGTTACTGTGTTTTTTGGGGGTGGAGCCAAGGTAGGATTTATAACATTATCCCAAGTTAACTGCTTTTGGGCCAGTTCGTTCATAATTATTAATTTAATCAATCGGTGATGGATGATTACTTTGTGTGGGTCCTTGGATGTCCTAACTCAACATGCGACATCATGTAACAAAGAATTCAAGTAAAACGACAAATTAATTGAAATTTTCTCTTTCAAAATGGCTAGAAGTTTCAGTTGACGGGGCTTTACCACATCATGCCGAGCGTCAAGAGTACTGTATCTTTGCATGATGATGACCAGTTCTTGCCACAACTACCTTAACGCCGAAGGATGGATCCCTTTCCTTGTGTGCACCAGTTGCTCTTCTGGATCCTGAAATACTTCAATCACATTGTGCAAAAGGACATGTTTTTCTTTCCATTTGGTTCCTTCAGTCGAAAATCCAGTGACTTCGGCTATGACTGCTTCAAAAACTATTATACTTCTGTCTCTAACTATGGTGCTACCATTCTACAAATTCTGCAGAGATTCCAACATCAGCCCCTCATGAAAATCCTGCAACCTATTCAGATATTGCAGCCATCCTACACACTCAAGAATTGCATGATCTTGATCTGATACCATAAGTACTGGTGGTTCATTCCTGATAGCTCTTTCTCTCATGGCTGTTGTACCTTTAACTAGTTTGCTTGTATGTAATTATTTTACACTTCCACAATTCAGAACAATAGTAGAAAAAGTTACTACAATTAGCAGAGAAATGATGATATTTTGGGATTTATTATCATATTTAGTTAAGGCATTGGTCCCATCAACCATACTTAACACAGGATCATGAGTTTGCATGCCAGCCATAATGGCTATCATCCTTACCCCAATCATAAATACTTGATAATTATTACTCATTCATAATCATCATTCAGTCCTTCCTCAAAAGTTCATTCAAATGATTATCACACAATTATTCTTAACTTTCACACATGTCGTGTGTACACAGGCCATCCCCCTTCTGACTAGAAAAGGGCGTGCACGTCCTTTCAACATGTGAAAAGCAAGCGAAAGAATTAACAAGACAAATGCAAAAAAACAATTCTAAAAACAACATGTTAATCAATAAAGCAATTAAAGCAAGACACGTCATTGGATGTGAAATGGCCTAAAAGAAATTAAAACAGAGATTTTAATACATTATGTCAAAATATTTTCACCAGAATTGGTATTAATGACAAAGACATAATCGGTGGTATATATTAATGATGGACATAAAATAATTGGACAATTTAGAATATAATGAATATATGATATAAATTTATCATGCAGATCGACTTGTAAGAGCATTGTTCAAATGGAAAATTCCCTTTAGAAACAAATCCATAGGTGATAAGAGCTTAGAGAACATTTGGCAGTGTAAGATGATACCTCAATACCATAAGCAGAGCCGCTATTGCAAACAGGCATTCATAACCTCGACAGGGTTGTTTTTTAACCCCACAAATGAGCTTGAGTCCTCCTTTTAGAATGGATATGGTTCTTCCTTTTCTTGTCATAAAGAGACCACTATGTTGGCATGGTGACCAGATAACCATAGTGCCATTCACCAAGATATATCAAAGTGATAAGGCTAGCTCATGAAGCGACCCCTTGCCCTTCTGATAGTTTTAAGCATCAAGAAGGTCATTACCTTGGTTTGGTAGCCAAATTGGAATGTCACTTATTAGATCTTGATGATCATGGTAGGCTGGTTCGTGATGATACCCCCTATCTTTCTTAAGACAATCCTTGATTCATTTTCTCATCTCATTATGTCCATTTTTCTAGTGGAATTTGTATTCATTAAAGAGAGGGAGGCCCATTTTCTCCTTAAGAGTTAGGGATGGTGTAAGAAGTAAAAAGATGCCAATGAAAGTTTATACTCTTATCCCCATATCATCATGTTAATGAGATTTATCCAATTGATAGCGTAAAAACATAAGCCAGCATGGTTTGAAAATAATGAATCATTTTATGATATGTGTAGAGAAGAGATATGTAGTCAGTCATTATAAAGATACACCGCATCAGCTTTGGAATAAATATAACCATCAAATGACTGCATGAGTCATAATGATATTGTTATTACTATTTTTTTCATACATCAAACACAAATCCATTCAAATGGTGTTTATTCACAATACAAAGGAGAGAGAAAGAAAAGATGACATCATGATCATTAAGAAAAATTCACAATTTATTCTATTAAAAAGTCAAAAAGGGTTATTCAATTGATTGAACAACAATTATTCAATCGTTTGAACAACAAAAATTGCAAACATAAGTGTTGATCAATCGATTGAACAACAAAAAAATTGCAAAAAGGTGTTGTTCATTCGATTGAATGGAAATCGTTCAACTGTTTGAACGACAAAACCAAAGAAACAAAAATATGTTGTTCAATCAATTGGATGAAAATCGTTCAATGGTTTGAACAACAAAATCAAAGAAATGAAAAAAATGTGATGTTCAATTGATTGAACAACAATCATTTAGTCATTTGAACGGAAAAATCAAAGAAACAAAAAATGCATTTTCCAATCGATTGAATGGAAATCATTCAATCATTTGAATGGAAAAATCGAAGAAACAAAAAATGTGTTGTTCAATCAATTGAACAGTAATCGTTCAATCGTTTGAATGGAAAAATCAAAGAAACAAAAAAAATGTGTTGTTGAACCAATTGAATGGCAAGCGTTCAATCATTTGAATGGAAAAAACAATGAAACGAAAAATGTGGTGTTCAATTGATTGAATAGCAATCGTTCAATTGCTTGAACGACAAAATCAAAGAAACAAAAAATGTGCTATTCAATCGATTGAATGGCAATCGTTCAATCGTTTGAATAGGAAAATCAAAGAAACAAAAAATGTGTTGTTCAATCGATTGAATGGTAATCGTTCAATTGTTTGAATGGAAAAAGCAAGGAAACAAAAAAATTTTGTTCAATCGATTGAACGACAATCATTCAATCGTTTGATCAATAAAATAAAATAAACAAAAAATGTGTTGTTCAATCGATTGAATGAAAATTGTTCAATCGTTTGAATGGAAAAATCAAAGAAACAAAAAACAATGTGTTGTTCAATCGATTGAATGGAAATCATTCAATCATTTGAACGACAAAATCAAAGAAAAAAATGTGTTGTTCAATCGATTGAACGACAATCGTTCAATCATTTGAATGGAAAAATCAAAGAGACAAAAAAATGTGATGTTCAATCGATTGAACGGCAATCGTTTAATCATTTGAACAACACTTATTAGGCAATAAAAATTCTCATATTTACATGGTAATGTCTACTCTTAATTGAAACCAATATAAAAGAGTATATACATTATTTATGATTTCTAACGAGATCTCAATTTTTTGGAAGAAAAGTTATTGGGTCATCACTTCCCACAGCTAAAATTTGCATGGAGGGGTCCTCCCATACCTGCTCGCAAAAAGACTCCTTGGTGATCAGTTTGTGATAGAGGCATACTCAGTGTCTGTTCACCTTAAAATAATGGCCAGATCCATCGATGGTAACCAAGGTAAGAGTACCATTTTTATGCACTCCTTGAATCTCATATGGGCCGAGCCATCTTGTTTGCAACTTGCCAGGGAAATCTTGGAATCTAGAATCGTAAAGCAGTGCCCAATCCCCTTTTTGAAATGTTTTCTTCTTGATAAGGATGTCATGCCATTTTTTCCTTTTTTGTTGAATAATTGTAGTCCATTGAAAAGCGAGAAATCGAGCCTCATCTAGTTCATTAATCTACTAGAGTCGCTTGGTCTGGGCTTCTGTTAAATCCAACCCTACTTCCCGGGCCGTCCTTAGAGTCTTTGTTTCGAATCCGATCAAAAAATAGGCTCTTTTCTGAACACAAGCTGGTATGGAGAGTATATAGTAGTATTCCTCCAAGTCGTGTGATAGGCCCACAAGGCCTCTAATAGTTTAGCAGCCTAGTCTCGTCAGTGTCTTGAGACTATCTTGGTCAGAATTGCTTCAATGCCCTTATTGGTGCTTTCGACCTGCCTGTTTGCCTGCAGGTGATAGGGGAAATTGATCCTATGTGTAATATGATGATTCCAGAGTGTGGCAATAATCTTAAGTCCTGTGAATTGCCCTCCCCCATTTGTGATCACTTCGTACAGTAAACCATATCACACAAACAACCCAAAAAGGAAGTTAATTATAGCTTCCTCTGTGACTCTTGGTAAATATATTGTTTCCACCCATTTTGTCACATAATCCATGGCAACTAGTATGTAGGCCTTTTGATTGGATGGTGGATGGAATGGGCCAATGAAGTCTAAAGCCCACCTTTTGAAAGGTTCTATGACTAACTGAGGTTGTAGAGGCATTTCATCAAATTGGCTAGGCATGCCCATCCTTTGACAGCTATCACAAGCCTGGGCTTATTTCTCAACATCCTTAAAAATAGTGGGCCAATAATAGCCCATCTGTAATACCTTATGCCCTGTCCTTAAATCTGCAAAATGTCCCCCACAAGTCTTGTCATGGCAAGCTTTTAGTATGTCATGAATTTCATTCTTGCAAATGCATCTACGTATACACATGTCAGCCCCTGTATGAAAAAGATATCCACCTATCCAAGAGAATCGGGTGCTGTGTTGAATGATCAACTTCCTCTCTCTTGTTGTCAAATTCTTGGGTAGCTTCCCGACTACTAGATAATTCACCAAATCTGCGTACCGTGGTGTTTTGACTACCACAACAAATAGATGTTCATCAGGAAATTGGTCATCTACTGCCAGTGGATCATTCACCTTTGGAATTCATGATAGAAAGTCAGAAACCAGGTTTTCCTTCCCCATATGATCCTTAATAGTAATATCGAACTCCTGAAAAAATAATAGCCATCATGTTACTTGACAATTTGTGATAGGTTTATTATCTAGATACCAAATGGCAGAGTGATCAGTGTACAGAAAGACTGGGTAGCTAGTTATATAGTGTCTAAATTTGTTTATTGCATAAATAACAGCTAAAAATTCTTTTTCTATCACTGTATAATTAAGCTATGTAGAAGTGAGATTTTTGCTAATATGATATATAGAATAAGGTTTCTTATCCTCCTCCTGGCTAAGGACAATGCCTATAGCTACATCTAATGCGTTTGTGGATATGTGAAAAGGCAACTCCCAGTTTGGTCCACGCAATACTGGTGTTGTTGAGACTAGTTTCTTTAAACCTATAAAAGTTGTGTCACATTTGTCAGACCAACTGTTTCCAGTCAAATCATATAGAGGTGCAGCAATTTGTGAAAAGTTTTTAATAAACCTACGATAATAGCCTGCATATCCTAGGAAGCTACGTACCTCTGTCTGAGTACAGGGGGTAGGCAGTAAAATAATTACCTGAATTTTTGCTAGGTCTACCTATATTCCTGTTGCAGAGATGTAGTGTCCCAAGATTATGCCCTCAGTCATCATCATGTGGCACTTAACATTTCTTAAACAAAACCTGGTAGCAATGCATCGTTGTAAGACTTTTTCTAATGTTTGCAATTCTTGGTCGAAGTCATCCCCATAGGGAGTAAAATAGTCCAGATACACCTCAAGTCCTTCATTTATTAAATCAGCAAATATGTTGAGTATAGCTCTTTGGAATGTCGCTGGGGCATCACATAAGCCAAATGGTAATACTCTATACGCGAATGTACCCAATGGATAGGTGAAAGTTGTTTTGTCTTGGTCTTTAGGGGCGATCAAAATCTTATTGCAGCCACTAAAACCATATAAAAAGGAAAATGATTGCTTCCCTACCAAAGTATCAAGGACCTGATCGATGAATGGGAGGGGGAAATGATCTTTTTGTGTCGCCTTGTTCCGCTCCCTATAGTCGACACAGATACACCACTTCCCATTTTTCTTAGATATGACCACCAATGGAAAGACCCATTTACTATCTAATATAGGATAAATAAAGTTTACATCCAATAACTTCTACAACTCTTCCTTCACAATGTCCTTGAGATGCAGATTCAATCTCCGTTAAGGTTGCCATATGGGTCGAGCATCCTTCTCAGTATAGATGTGGTGTGTACATAGCTATGGGTATATTCCTTTCATATCATGATAATCCCATGCAAAAGCCCCTTTATATTTATGTAGGACCTGTATGAGCTTTTGCTGCTGATTGCTATCCAAACCATCATTAATATTTAGAATCTTACCAGGTTCGATCTCTACTAGTTTGCTGTTATGAACAAGAGTCGTCTAAATATGCTGATCATCGGTATCCTTCAGGGGATCCTCCATGGCTTCATTATCCAAGATTTATTTTAGCATTCGACATTTTACAATGACCACATTAGCAGGATTATTCATAAAGTTATTAATAACATTGTCACCAGTCTAATCTTTAAATTCTAGTGCCTCTACTACTATGAGTGGTGAACAGATTCTTTCCTCCAGGTATGTTGGTGGTTGTTTACATATTTTTATAATGGGAAAACTTGGCTTGGAAGGAGCATATAAAACAAGATTTTTTACAGTATCCCCCTTCATAATAGTCATGTTGCCTTCTCAGTAGCCAATAAAAGGATCAACTGTCGCAAGCCAAGGTCATCCCAGAATCAGAGGGTGCCCGTCTAATCTACTCTTTAGGTTTATGACAAGAAAATCTACTAGATATTCCCACGAATCAATAGACACTGTGATATCCTGTAAGGTTCCTTTTGGCCTTACCATCGAATGATCAACAAGTTCTAATAGAGTGGTGGTTGGTTCCAAGGCTGTAATACCAAGTGCTTGACAGGATTCTGTTGTTAAAATATTAATGGTTGGACCCAGATCAACTAAAGTATTGGGAAAAGAGTGGCCATATATCTGAACTGTCACTATGGGGTTTCTAGGATCTTCATACTTTATTGGAGTTTCCCCTCCCAAGAGTAAATCAGACAAAGTTCCTACAATGTGAATGGTGGGTGAGGTTTTTTCTTTCCTCGCAGGCTTCTTTACACATATCTCTTTAATTGTTTTAACATAGATGGGTATGTCTTGAATGGCCTGGAGGAGATGGATTTTAATAAAAAGACTTTTCAATTCCCCTACAAGATCAAAATATGGATAAACAATAGATTTGGGTATCGTTAAACTTTCGGGGAATGGGGGAGAAGTGATTGTAAGTTTTTCAGGATCTTCATGCTGATCTGTCTCTTCTCCTTGTTTTAATTTGGTATGAATTATAGGTGGTGGTATATGTACAGGTGGGGTTTCAATTTCGTTTGAAGGCTAATCCCTATTTCCTCAGGGGTGATGATATGGCCTGACCTCAATCTAAGTTCATTACAATCTTTCTGATTAACCTCATAATCTAAGCTTTCAATAATCTGCACCAACTGAACTGGTCTATTATTAGGATTTGGATTCGATTGAGCTAGCAATTGAGGCCGCATAAGAGGTTGGGGAATTTGCTATAATGTATAAGGTGTTGATAGTGTAGGTTGAGGCTGAGGACCTGCCCCCATAGGTGTGTTAGATATCCCTAGAGGTCACTGCAAATTTGTAGAACAATTTGGATTTTGAGAGGTAGAGGAAGTCCACTGGGATTGATAGGGATTGCCCTGCCAAATAGGAGTAAAAGGAGAATTTTGTTAGCCATTTCCTGGAAAATAATGTGTTGGACAAGATGTCATAGGGAATGTCTGGGTTTGCCAACTTGGGTAGGGTGATTGGCCCTGTCATGCTATGCAAACGTTCTGTTGCTTATTAAACTGCGAAGAAGGAAAAAACTGGGATGCGCCTTGTGTCATACCTGTAGGTTTAGCCTACCACTGTCGATGCTGGTTCATCTAATATACTAGCTCTATTTCTTCTTATGTTTCCTTGAATACTTCTTTCAGCCTTGGTAATGATGGACATTGTTCAGTGGCATGCTCTTTAGTACAGATAGCGCATGTCTGCACCATGTCTAATGGGCATTCCCATTAGCTCTGCTTCTTTTGGCAACATGGATAGAAGATGGCCAAGTTTTGTTCTGCTAAGGCTTGTTTTTGTTTAGCCTATAAGACGTCCAGCTGGGTTGTGAGAGTTCCCAGGATGTTCGTCTTAAAATATTCTAGGAGTTTTCCGATTTCCATTCATGTTACGCCTCCACTATGTGGTTTGCTTTCCCTACTTATGGATCTCGGATTCCTGCTCCTATACGTGTGCTTCCTTGTGAACACCTGATACACAAGTGAACGATTTCATCATAATCTTCTTGAGAAATATCTCCTTCTCCCATTAACTTTAGAGTTTCTACCCATTCCTCTTTCATTCATTTAATTAAGATAGCTCTTTGGACTTCTTTTGGTAAGGAAGTGTGTGGAGATCTTTGCAAATTATAATTAAATTTTCTATGTATTCTTCTAGTGTTTCATTATCTTTTGTAGTCATCTTAAAATTTTCATCTTTCAGTTCCCTCGTCTTACAAAAGTCTTGGTATCATTTGAGGAAGGAGGTTTTCATCTCATCTCAAGAATTAATAGTTCATTCACCTAGACCCATAAACCATCTTAAAGATGCTCCTTTTAGAGTGGAAGGGAACAGTTTTAGCTTTTGGGGGTCAGTGGTGTAGTCATACCCTCTACAAATGACATCAAACTCAAACAAGAAAGCGTCAGGATCCTCTGTGATCATCCCATGGAAAGTTGGGATGCTCTGCAAAGGAATAGCCTTCATGGGGGCATTGGACACTTGGTCGACTATGGGGTACTCTAATGTCGAGGTTTGACGTTGAGGTGGCTAATATGCCATTTGGTCAAAGATGTGCCAATAATCTTCAGGGACTTTAAGGGGTGCTTCTTGAGTAAGTGGAGGATTAGCAACCCGAGCTGGCTTTGCAACACTACCTAGATCTAGGATCACATGAGATCCTTGTTCAGACAATTGTGGTTCTGCCTTAACAGTCCCACTAGTTTCTCCTTTTCCTTCTCTTAAGTTACAATATTTTTCCTCTTGTAGAGGATCAGAATGTAAACTTATTGTAGCTTGAAGACTTTGTTCTGATCCTCCAACTTGGCTTTGAATCTCAGTGTAAGCTGTAGATGGTGAGCCTACTGCTTGAGGGATAACAATAGAACTTTTTCTAGGTATTGCCTAGAATCCTACTGACACTTGAGACTCTGCTTTTCTTATGATTTCGTCTATAAAGGTTGTTCTCCCAAGGTTCACTAATCCTTTGGGTTTTGCGGATTTAGGTGGGGGGTTCTGCTCTTTTTCTATCTTTCTATTCCTAGTCATTCATAAAAACCAATTCCTATTTAACCTCTAAGCCTTTGCTGAAAAGCAGGCTAGTAAGCAAGCACTTTACTTGCTAGGTACGCAGGTTCTTACCTTTCATTTTTAAAACCCAATTCTTTCATAGCAAGATAAAAGGAAATCACTTGAAACACTCTCCCCGGCAACGGTGCCAAAATGTTGGTTCACTAAGATGTCTTTTTTTAAGCAATCTTAATTCCTACATTAATTGTCTACCCGAGGTAAGTCTTTTTATCTCAAGAGTGTCAGCACAATCTATGCAGTGAATTCAGAGGTTAGCTAAAGGTAAATTGTTGCAATCACTAATAACTATCTTTTCAACTTAAGTCACACAACTCTTAAAGAAATAACTAAGGGAAAAATAACTCTGAAATAACTGTTAACACACTCTGTAATTTCGTCTTCTTATTCCAAACTTAAATGAATCTAAATGTGAATGCAAAGAATCACGCTTGGCAATCTTCAAATAGAATTAAAGCTAACTCATTCGATAAAGAAAGAGAACTATAACAACTGAACAACATTGTTAATCTAATCACAATCAGAATTGAACGACAAATCCTAATTGAAAAACAATTTCAATTGAACAGTAATTCTCAATTGAACAACAATCTTGATTGAACGATAATTCTCAATAAAATGACAATCAAGCAAATATGATAAATGACTTCTAAACAACAACTGCCTCTGTTAGTAGACCATGGAAATTAATTGACACTATCTCTTAGATCTATCGTATCATAACTCAGAAGGAACAACAATCTATTCTGAAACTAATATAACCAATCAAATCAAAGCATTATTTAGATACATCACACAACTAAATATGAATCGAAATGAACAACAATATGAATTGGAATCGTCAATCCTCATAATAAGCAAAATAATATTAACTAAATATTAACAATCAATAAATATTCAAATGGAAAGATTATAACACAAGAAAGCAGTAGAACTTCTCTTGACCGGGTCCAGAGTCGCCAGAAGCCTCCACTAAGGAATACTTAGAATATAAGTGAAGATCAAATGCAGTCCTTCATTAATATGAGTAACCAGATTACAACATTACTGAGATAACACTAGGATATGTCTCAAAAATAAGGATTATACATTACATAAGTCTAAACTGAACTTCGTTTGAATTTTGGCCATATATATAATAATAAGAGAGAAAACTAGATAAAAGTGAATCCTCAGGATCAGGGGATCCTGAGGATTTCACAATACATAATCTGATTCTGTCATGAAATAGTATTGGTCTGCATAGTCTCTCGCTATCTTGCCTGTGTCGGACACTTTCTTTCCCTTTTACGGCTTGGTGCTGCTCTGTCAAATGAACGACAATTGACCAATCTGTGTCTTCTGCACACAAGGATAGAAAAAAGTCTATTTCTAGTGCCAGATTTATCTAAATTTTTACCAGGTGCTTTCATTAATTTCCTTTATTTCATTTAATAAATAAAGATAATTGTGTAAAGATGAATATGAAATAAAGAAATTACCAAGGAGAAAATATACATTTTTCTTGATCCAAGACCCTGTATAGGGCAGCAGCGTGATCCTATGGATCAACCCATCGGTGATGGGTATTGGCTCCTCCAGCCATAGACACCCATCGTGCACCAAGCATAGCAACTGCTTGATGACCAATACTATAATGGGTGTGCGATTGTAGTGCAACACCCATAGCAGGTTGAGTAGACCTGCTTTGTCTACACCCCTGAGCCACTTCCGCGGTTCTAATGCAGTCATCCCGGTGGTTGTGTGAACAATGCGGTGCATTAGCTATTCTATCACCAAGTGCAGGAACTTCTCATTGTCAGCTAAGTCCCAATCTTCCAGTTTCAACAGAGGAACCCGCCCCAAGCATGGACCTTCAAAGACAATCTCATCCGACAATAAAGGTATGTGTAGGGTGACCTTGCTTTCATCGATGTCCTTTGGCTCTTTGGTCTTGCCTTTGCACAGAGGGACCTATTCGGGCAACTTAGTGATATGGTCAGAACCCTTGTCTTCAACGTCCTCCATTTCCACCCCCAAGTCCTCATTATCCATCGAGATGTCCTAAATTCCTTCCTCCTCCAGCTCCAAGTTAATGGTTTTTCCCTTGTCCTATGCAGTGGGCTTGTCCTTCTATGGGTTTCTTCTGGGAATGTGTGCACCAGTATCATAGCCTACTTGCCTTTCTTATCCTTCGCACTCTCTTTGGTCAAGGTAGGATTCAGTCTAGGTGTTCGTGGTGACTTGGGGACTTCAGCTAGTACCTCTGTAACCTCTAGAGCAGGTCACTTTCCAGCTGACCTGTGCGTTTTTTCCCTGGGTAGCACAGCTCTCTTTGCGTTGTCACAAACCATAAAACATTGCCTTATTCTGCACAATCCTCTGATCGTGTAGTTCCCCTACCAGGGCAATGTAGTTTATAGTCCGGCGCCCCCTTTCAGCTACCTGGAGCGCTAAGACTATGCTACCTTCATATAGTAATTTGGCTGGATCACTAGTGTATGGCCTCAATCGGCTTCCATTTACCTTTCTTGGGAAGGGATCTCCATTCAATTTAACCAAGTGAACTCCTCCATTGTCGGTAATCTCCTTAATGACATAGGGCCCTAGCCAGTGCATTATGAATTTCCCTAGAAATTTATCGAACTTTCTGTCATATAACAAAATTGGATCATTTACCTTAAAGGTGTGCAGTTTAATGTGCCAATCATGCCATGCCATGCCTTTTCGCACTGCTTTTGGACATGTTGGTGAAATCCACCCATAAATCTTTCTTCCTCAAGCCTAGCAAGATGCATGAGCCTCTCTTCCAGTTCTCCGCGATCCATCATACCCGTGAGTGCCCCTATGTGCAGACTAGGCACGATGTATTCTATGGGAATCACTACTTCAACACAATATACAAACCTAAAGGGTGTCTGCCGAGTCAATGTTTTGCATGTCATTCAATAGGCCCATAGTACTGTGGGTATGCACAAGTCCCAATCACTTCACTGAGCATTGCAACCCTTGGTCAACGCATTCTGCAAAACCTTATTGAATGCTTCTACTGTCCCATTAGCCTGTGGGTGATAAGGTGTTCTTTTCTGGTGATACACCTAAAATTTGTCTATTATCACGTTGATTGTCTCATTCAGAAAGTGCGTACCATGATCACTCATCAAAACCTTTGGAAAACCCAAATCGCACTAGTACATACTCAAAGAGAAACTTCGCAGCGGTCGCACCCGTGCAGTCCTTCATAGGCCATGCCTCTGCCATCGAGTCAAATACTCAATCACGGTTATAATGTACCGCGCTCTTGTCATCTTTCCTTGGGGTTTGAATGGGTCCTACAAAATATATGGCCCATTTCTCAAAAAGTTGTAACATCATCTGTGAGTTCAGGGGTAGCTCATCTCTCCGTGATGGCCTGCCAGTCCTTTAACACACGTCGCATGCCCTGCAGTAGGCTTTGGAATCCTGATGGAGGGTTGGCCACCAAAAATTTGCATGTAGAATCCTCTGCATGGTCACTCTTCCTGCATAATGGCCTCTCGTGGCACCCCCATGAGCATCTGTGAGGATACTGCTTCTTTCAAACTTTGGTAGATATCATCGCAATACTTCATCAAACCCCATTTTGTACAGATATCTGAAAATGACAGAAAATTCTATCACGCGCACCACTAACTCCTTTTTCTGCTGGACTGTGTAGCCTTCCGGGGCAGTCCTGTCATTAAGAAGTGTATGATGTCTTCAAAGTGACCATCCACAATGGGCACTGCAAAGATCTATGCGTTAGGCAATCCCTCCTCCAAATTAGTGGGCTCTTCCCTCATTTCGATGTGCGACAGATGGTTTGGTCTTGCATTCAGTCATCCAGGCTTCACAATAACTTCAAAATCATACTCCCGGAACAATAATAACCACCTACAGATTCTTCCCCCCAACATAGGCTTATTGACTAGGTATTTCAATGCAGAATGATCCATATACATTTTAAACTGTCCACCCAACAAATAGTGTCTAAACTTCTAAAGCGCATATACCATGGCTAATCCTTCACGCTCAGTGGTGGAATAGTTCTTCTCAACCTTGGATAACCTCTTGCTTGTGAATTCTATAGGATGGTCCAAGTCTCCTTCACCAGCCTATGTCAGTACTGCTCTTAGTGCTATACATGACATGTATACATGTACATGAAACTCCTCCTTCCAATCCGGGAAGACTAAAATCGGCACAGTGACCATTTTTCCTTTCAGCACATCCAGGCTTTTCTGACAATCAACATAACATGACATCCTTTTTCAACAGCTTCTCCATAGGCATGGTGATCTGGGCATAGCCATTGATAAACTTCCTATAGTACCCAGTATGTCCCAAGGTTGCACGTAGTTGTTTCACACTCCTCAGCGCCTTCAAGTTAAGTATCACTGTGATCTTCATGGGATCTACCATCAGTCCCTGTCTACAAACCACATGACCCAGCAGAGTCCCAAAAGGAACACAAAATAGACATTTCTTCAGATTGAGCACAATCTAGTACCTTTGACAAGTATCTAGCATTAAGCGCAAACTGGCCACATGGTGTTTTAGGAACCCAAACATAGTCCAATCATCAAAGTACACCTCTAGAAACTTATGAATGAATTCTTTGAATGCAGCAATGACTACGCGAGAAAAATCGTAGGTGCATTCTTCAATTCGAAAGGCATTACAGTGTACTAAAAACATCCCCATTTAGTCGCGAAGGTCGTCTTACTTCTATCTTCAGGCGTGATTTTGATCTGATGGTACTCGGAAAATCCATCAGTGAAGGAGTACACTTCCTGGCCACCTACATTATCCAATACCTCATCAGTGAATAGAATCAGGAAAGGATCATGCATGCAAGTGTCATTCAACTTCCTAAGATCTACGTATATCCTTATTTCATCCTTTTGTTTCTTTTCCTATATCGCCATTGGGCTCACCCAATCAGATTCTTCTATGGGCTCAATGATGTCTGCCACGAGAATCTTATCTAACTCTAAGCGGACCTTCTCCTTATACTTCAGATTGAGATGGTAAGGTCTTTTCTTAACTGGCTACGCTTTGGGTTCTAACATGATATTCATAATGCCCAAGTATCCTATTATCCCCTTTAACTCCGTAAACTTGGTAGGGAATAAATCCTAGTATTCGCGGAGCAATTCGATGACCTTATCTACCATTGTGTCATCCCAATAATCTCCAATTTGCTAGAAAATTATATATTATGGAGCAATGGAACACATAAAATATTGCAGAAATATAAACACAGAAAACACATGAAACAAGAGAGACACAGATATACATGGTTCACTCAGTTTGGGCTACATCCACGGAGAAACAACCAATCCTTCTTTTATTATATTATCCAGTAAACTGAAGAGATACAACCTACAACAGATCCACTATAACACCCTCTTCACTCTCAATCTCCTCTTTCTTCCTCACTCAGAATCCAGATATATGTAGATGTAATACAATTCCCTCATATATAGTGAGCGGTTTCCTTCTAGGGAAAAAAACCCTAAACTAAACATAACTTCTATCGTCAGATCATCCACCTAATGAACATCCTAGATTGACTAGAAATTACTAGACTTTTACAAGGCAATTTTACATCTATTTTTAGCTTCAGGAGCGCTACCCCCGAACCCCCGCTGGGGGACCACTGGCCCCCGGACCCCCATGGGGGGGACAAGTTCCCCCGCACCCCCCCCTGCATGGACAAGTGTATAGTCTTCCTTGTGTATACATCCGGCTTGAAACCTTTGTATACAAAAGATAATCAGGGTCCACAACCAACACAATCTTTGTGAATTTGGACTCCACCTTTGTACCAATATTTACCTGTTGCGTTTTCAGTAGTGCGGTTATATTAAGATTCTCGATCTGTGGTCCCTCGACCTTGTGGTGACCCTCAGTTTCAGGGATATCAATATTTTTCGGGTCCTCATCTTCTTCTTCAACTGTCACATTATAGCATTCCATCGCATGGCTTAGTTGAGCAGTCCAATCGAGTTGAATCGGATGCAAAGGATCCTGTGGTATCCTAAAGATTACTGATTTAACTTCTTGTAGCACTTCGTCAATATAGTCAAACCTGTCTTTGAAGTTGAATGTCATTATGAACCCTTCGCACAAAATATTCCATTCACTTATGCCATGGCAAAGCTCTCCCTCCAAGTACCAGTTCATCAGGATGACATCTAAGGTGTGACAAAACAAGTACACCCATTCAAGTTGGGGCTTTGCTCCATACACCTTAGCCCATTTGGCCAAGTGTGCGCACGGATCGTCCTTCCCTTCATACTTGTTTGTCACTTACACCTTTGGCTTCCTAAAGTGTGTTATCATCATCCTCCTACACTCACGCCAGTTGTCAAAACTACCCTTTTGTGTACCCCACCATCTCGCGGGCCTAGCATGAAGTGCTGAGTCCAAAGCCTGAAAGTGCTGCTTCTCTAGTACTTCCCTCTCAAATACATCCAAAAAGACATCCACATCATTCGAGCCATCATAAGTGGGAAAATTTCGTACCTCTAATGACACACAGCCTAGCGACTGGGTCATCATGTTACAGCTTAGCATAGTTACTTCATGTAGTTGATTCTGTCATCGCTCTAATTCTTCAACCGATTTTGAGGTGCAGGAACTCTCGCAATCCCATGTAATTCGGCCATCCGCTATCGGATTTACCCAATCTTGGTCTTGCACTGTTATTTTATATATGCAGTCCAAATTTTCATCACTTTCAGAATCACGGAATGGTTTAGTATAGCACAATCCTTCAGCAGGATCTAGGGGTACTATTATGAAAAGTGATTTCTTTTCGAATATCATCTATCTCTTCTTTATGTTGATTACCCCGTTAATGTCAGTAGCCCAATCAATGCCAAGGAGTGCAAGGTAGGGGTTACTGCCATCCACAATTTCTATCACTTCAAAGTCAGCCAATGTGCTTGCGTCTTCAATATCTACAGTTACTCCTTGTAGCCATCCCATGGGGATTATTTTCTGTTGATTTGCCATCCTTAACTGAATCGGAGACCACTGTAGCGCGGGTCTCCCCATCCACTCATAGGTCTCCTTCGGCAAAACGTTCATGTCTGATCCTAGATCCAGAATAACCTGATCCATTTCATATTCTCCTATCTGCACAGTGAGTCTCATCCCACACCCTGGCCTTGCCTTATGCTTACCAATATTTCGTACCATGCATGACTCACCCAAAGCATTTCCGGTACATCTATTTATAAGTTCCTGTAACTTCTTCATAGCCTTTCTATCACACAGTAGCTTCATGTAGGTCTCTAGAAAGATCACAAGCATAGAAGGGTCAATTTTCTGAATAGGATTATCCTAGCTCCCTAAGGTAGAGGCCTCAGCAAAGCTCTTTTTTGCTTCCATGAACATTTTGCATGCGCACTCCAAATCAAATTCAGCCTCCTTCGTCGGATCTTTGCAAACCCATGCACTATCTTCAAGATATTTCCCCTTATCGTCACCCATTGCAATTCCACTCCTGAGCACTATATTCACATTCAGATCCTCTTTGCGAGGCTTGGCCCTTATCATCTGCAAATTTTGAGTCGGCTACGGTGGTAGCACCCCATTGTCACATATCCTAGCTATCAGTGTAGGACAGTTCTCCATCTCATGATCAAACGGAGTAAAATATTTGCACGAAGGATGCGTTTGGTTAGTACATTCATGGGCATAGTGTCCTAGTCCTCCACAATTGTAACAGATTAGTGCTCCCCGACCTCTGCCAGGTCCTCCTCCGCCTCAGCCTTGTCTGCACCCCTAAAATCCTATTTTCAACATCCCAACACTCTAGTCAGGAGGCTAATTTTTTCCCTAAACTTTATAAGCAGGTGTTCTGTCCATCATCAATTCATAACTTTGACAGTTGCACTCATCATGCCCTTCTGACCTCCAGAAGTTGTAGAACAATTTTTGCGGTGTTTGTACAAACTTTTATAGCAAATGATAGTTATCAGTCATATGTTTCCCTGCTACCTGACATATAGCACACCACAATGCAGGTCTCGCGCTTGGTCCTGCTTGGGCTTTCGGCCTCAAAGGAATCGGTCCTCTTCCTACATTATAGATTGCAAAGACCAGGTAGTGGTCTTTGTCGTGCCCCTGACCCTTACATTTTAGGCACCATATCTCTTCGCGCGTCTTCAGTCAAACTGTTCTGTCCTACTTCAAGCTTTGAATTTCGAGGCGAAGATTTTGCAACTACGCATGGATCTATTGAACCCCTAGATTTGGATCTTGCATCAATGTTTCATGCAGTCTTATTGCAATCTCCAAGGCCTCTTCCTGAGTCGTAATCTTCTGTTGTGACAGTGAAACCATTAGGTGAGGCAGGAGCAAAGTCACAAACCACTTGCGGTGTTGTCCTTCTATTAAGTTCATATTAGCTTCACATATTTTACACTTCAATCTTTGATCCAATTCCTAAGGTGTCTCATCTAGTTTCATCGCGATTTCCTTGAACCCGACAATTGACTGCACCTCAGATTTAGGTCTACTGAACTCTTTATTCAGCGTGGTCTCAATCTTTGCCAACCCAGCATTTGGGTCATCATTAGAGTACTTGATGTACCAAGTTATCGCGTGATCATATAAAGCACTAACCAATCTTTCCTTCTTCATGTGATCGTCTGTGATGCCTTGAGCTTCCCATACAAATTTTACGATGAACCAAAATTGGTACGGGTCCTGTTGGGTCCCTATAATACTAGTGATTACCCCATTACTATTGTAGTTATACCCCTTATTTATATTTTTGTGCCCCCATTACCCCCTTATTGTTATTAATGTGCCCATAAGCTGGATTATATTGTGACTCCATAGACTCCTATATATAGAAAGGAGGTTTTGTCATTTGTAGCATCCAAGAATTGTTCATTTATGTAATGTAAAGGAGGTTGCCCCCTCGAAGAGGCTGAATTCTAAGGCGTGGATCTCTATTTTCTATCTTTTTGTGAGCTGGTTTCATAACATTTGGTATCAGAGCTTTGGATTCTAGGGTTTCGCTGCTCCAAACAGGTCATCGTGGCATTTTCGCTATAACATTTTTATGTGACGTTTCAGAAGTTGCAAAAAAAACCCATTTGAGAAGAAATCGCGCTGAACCTTGGGTCCGAATTTCAGAGCTTTTTGCGCGATATTTTCGGATATATGATCTCAGGAAGTTGGTCTTTTTGCAGACTCCTGAATTACACTCAAAACAGGTGACCTGGGGAAAATCGTCATAACTTTCTTTCTGAGCATCGGATTGAAATTTTGTAAGAAGGTACAGAAAGAGGACGGACTGTAGTTTTCTTTTATATATTTTTCAGAGTCAAAGGTTGCAACAGTGACACGTGGCACTTCATACAAGTTCGCTCTACTGAACTAGTCTATAATCAGGTCACTGCGAGAGATTGGGCATAACTCTTTCTTGGAGAATCCAATTTGGTTCAGACTAGTGGCATTGGAAAGAGAACATAGAAGGCTACTACAGGTCACAATTTCAGAACTGGATGATTCGAAATTATAGAGATACATCAGATTCAATATCAGGCTTCTACAAAGTAAAAAAAGGTGTGTAGTTTTTATTTTTTATTTTTGCATAAGCTTGGTTTGAAGGAATTCAAAGGGCATATTAAAGCATTATTATGGGTAACTGATGCCCCGAGGAAAGAAAATGCAAACACCTAGTAAGGAACCTGAAATCTCTAGCATGACTCATGAAGAAGAGGAAGAAATGCAACATGATATATCAAAATTACAAGACCAAGTGCAACAACTGTCCCTTGCACAAAAGGGAACAGAATCTAAGATGGATGGTTTAAAGAAAGATGTAGAAGCTAAGATGGATGGTTTAAAGAAAGGTGTAGAAGCTAAGATGGACTGTTTAAAGAATGGCGTAGAAGCTAAGATGATTGACGTGGAAGCTAAGATGGATGATTTGAAGATAGATTTGAAGACAGACATGGACGAATTGAAGATAAATATGAATAAGTTGCTACAAGAAATCGTCCCTAAGGGTGAAAGGGTACTAAAGGAAACTCATGATGAGAACAAAATAAATGTTAATCATGATTCCATAGACGCTAATGTTGGATTGAAGAATGACCATATTCCAAAAATCGATATGATGAAGTTTGATGGCAAGGATCCCGCCACATGGATATTACAGATGGAGCAGTTCTTCGATCTCAATAATGTGCAAAACACACAAAAGGTACGTATGGCAACTTTATATTTGGAACCAAATCAATTTGTATGGTATCAATGGCTTTGCTCTCGTAAACAATTTATCACTTGGGCAATTTTTACGGAAGAATTGATAGCACATTATGAGGATACAAAAAGCAACACTTTTTTTAGCCAATTGATAAGTCTCAAACAAAAGGGTTCAATAATGGAGCACATTGAGGAGTTCCAAAAATTGAACATAAGGGTAAAAGATATTCCAGAGCAGCATAGGATTGATGTGTTCATAGGGTCTTTAAAGGATAATATCCAACATGATGTTCGACTTTGGGAACTTGATTCATTAGAGAAGGCATTCAGGTTAGCAAAAAAAATGGAAAGCAAAATTATGGCAACCAGGAAGCATACCACTCACAACTATAAAGACGAAAGTGCAGTTGCTCCTAGTCTTCCACAACCTATAAGGTTGACACCACAACAATTGGAAGAAAAAAGAGCAAAAGGGCTTTGTTATAGTTGTGATGGCAAATACACTAAAGGTCATAAGTGTGCTGAGAAGAAATTATTCTACATAGATTGTGAAGAGGAAGAAGAAAAGGAGCAAGAAAGGTCAAAAGAACAGGATATGTTCCAGGAACAAAGCCTAGATGAAGAACAAATAAATCCGACCATATCTTGTAATGCATTGGTGGGAATTACCACTCCTCAAACCATCAAGATAGAAGGACAAATCAAGAAGAAAAAGGTGATAGTGTTGATTGATTCAGGAAGCACCCACAATTTTATTCATTGTAGGGTAGCAAAAGAATTGAATTGCTTCCTATATCCAGCACCAGAGTGTCAAGTGATGATTGCAAATGGAGGAACAATAAATTGCTCTGGAAAGTGCCATAATATCAAGCTATCCATGGGAGAATATGTATTGACTAGCCCAATGCTTTCCATTCCAATGGGAGGTGCTGATGTTGTACTAGGAGTCCAATGGCTACAATCCTTGGGTACAATAGCTTTTAATTTTCAAGAACTTTTCATGAAATTTTCTGTGGAAGGAAAGGAAGTTGAATTAAGGGGTATTGCAGGGAAACTAGGAAAGATAATCAGCTCTAATGGTATGAAAAAGCTTCTAAAAAAGGAGCAAAGGGGTGTAATTGCACAATTATGTTCGCTAGATGTTTCCACATTAGAATCATCTATTTCTCCATATCTCCAAAAAGTCCTGGACAATCATTCCAAGGTATTTGAGACTCCCAAAGGTCTCCCACCTATGCGTGATCATGATCATGCTATTCATCTGATTCCAGGAAGTGTTCCTCCAAACATCAGGCCGTACAGATATCCCTATGTCCAAAAAAGTGAAATTGAACGTATGGTTGCAGAAATGCTAGAGGCTGGTATAATTCAACCGAGTCAAAGTTCTTTCTCTGCTCCAGTAGTATTGGTGCACAAGAAGGATGGATCATGGCGCATGTGTCCAGATTATAGGGAGCTCAACAAGCTCACTATTAAAGATAAGTTCCCCATTCCTGTCATTGATGAATTACTGGATGAATTGCATGGATCAATTTACTTCACCAAGTTGGATCTTCGTTCAGGATATCATCAAATCAGAATGAAGATTGAAGACATTCCGAAAACGGCATTTAGAACTCATGAGGGTCATTATGAATTTTTGGTCATGCCTTTTGGCCTTACCAATGCACCTTCAACATTTCAAGGTTTGATGAATTCAATTTTCAAACCATTCCTTAGAAAATTTGTGTTAGTATTTTTTGATGATATACTTATCTACAGCAAGTCTTGGAAGGATCATGTTGAACATGTTGACAGGGTGCTACAACTATTGGAAGAGAAACAATTATATGCCAAAAGATCCAAATGTTTCTTTGGAGTCCAGGAGGTGGAATATTTGGGTCATATTGTATCTCATGAAGGAGTTAAGGTAGACCCTACCAAAATTAAAGCCATTAAGGAATGGAAAATCCCCACATCCATAAAGCATTTGCACGGATTTCTTGGGTTGACAGGGTATTATCACAAGTTTGTTAAGAATTATGGGAGAATAGCAGCACCTCTAACGACATTATTGAAGAAAGATGCATTTTCATGGACTCCGGAAGCAACAAAGGCCTTTGAACATCTTAAAGAGGCAATGTGCCAAGCACCGGTCTTAGCTACACCGGACTTCACAAAAACCTTTATTGTGGAATGTGATGCTTCAGGAAATGGAATTGGTGTTGTTCTAATGCAAGATGAAAGACCCATTGCTTTTGAAAGTCGTCCAATCAAGGGAAAGTTTCTAAGCAAAGCTATTTATGAGAAGGAAATGTTGGCAATACTCCATGCACTTAAGAAATGGCGACCCTACCTAATGGGAAGACACTTCAAGGTAAAAACGGATCATGATAGCCTTAAATACTTTTTAGAACAAAGATTATCCTTTGAAGAGCAACAAAAGTGGGCCACAAAGATGTTGGGTTATGACTTTGAAATCATCTACAAAAAAGGGAAGCAAAATGTGGTGGCAGATGCACTCTCAAGGAAGGATGAGGATGTGGAAGCATTTTTGTGTGCTATTTCTATCATCCAACCAGATTGGATAAATGAAGCAAGGGAGGAATGGAAGAATGACGAAGAAGTGTGGGCACTTATTCGAAAGCTACAACAAGATTCCAGTACGTCTAATACATTTAGCTGGAAAAATTATGGTACAAAGATTGCTTATACCTCTGTAAGAATTCCCAGCTAAAACAAAAGATTCTTATGGAATTGCACACTTCTCCCTTAGGAGGGCACTCAGGATTTTTAAAAACTTACCACAGGGTTAAGAAGGAATTTTTTTGGGATGGCCTTAAATCAGATATTCAAAAGTTTGTGGCAGAATGTTTGGTTTGCCAACAAAATAAAGTTGAAACAATTAAGACACCGGGTCTATTACAACCTTTATCCATTCCAAGCCAACGTTGGGAGGAGGTATCAATGGATTATCACAGGTTTACCCAAGTCTGAGGGAAAGAGTGTCATCATGGTGGTAGTTGACAGACTTACCAAGTATGCACACTTTTGTGCATTATCACATCCATTTAAAGCCAGTACAGTTTCTACTGCATTTATGGAAACAATTCAAAAGCTACATGGAAACCCAAAGATTATTGTAAGTGACAGAGATCCCATTTTCACTGGAAATTTTTGGACACAATTATTTTCTTGTCTTGGTACTCAGTTAGCTCATAGCTCATCTTATCATCCTCAATCTGATGGGCAAACTGAGATAGTAAACAAATGTTTGGAAGGATATCTTCGTTGCTTTGTATCTGATAAACAGACACAATGGGTCAAATGGTTGCCTCTGGCTGAATGGTGGTATAACACTTCCTTTCATACAGCAACAAAAATGACCCCATTTATGGCACTTTATGGGTATCAACCACCATCAATCACATCATATTTAAGAGAAAATTCTAAGGTTCAGGCAGTGGAACATCACATCGAACATCAACAACAAGTCCTCCAACTCTTAAAGGATAACCTCGTGTTGGCACAGAATAAAATGAAACAACAGGCAGATCAACATCACAGTGAAAGAAGTTTTGATGTAGGTGATTGGGTATTCCTACGGCTACAACCATATAAGCAAATGTCCCTCAAGCAAGCTAAGAAGGATAATAAATTATCACCAAAGTATTATGGTCCATACAAGGTGTTGCAAAAGATTGGTACTATGGCATACAAATTGGAGCTTCCTGCAGCTTCTCGATTGCACCCAGTTTTCCATGTTTCATGCTTAAAGAAGGTTATAGGCGACAAGCTCCCAGTTCAAACAATATTTCCAGAACTTGACGAGGAAGGAAAATTATATTGGAACCAGAAGCAATTATAGAAACAAGAACTCGACAGCTACGAAATCGATCAATTTCAGAGTACCTTATCAAGTGGAAGAACTTATCCGCTGAAGATTCCACATGGGAGGATGAGAATTTTATGCAGAAGTATCCAGAACTACTCAAGCGTTGAGTACAACACTTTTTTGAAGGAGAGGGGCATGTTGGGTCCCTATAATACTAGTGATTACCCCATTACTATTGTAGTTATACCCCTTATTTATATTGTTGTGCCCCCATTACCCCCATATTGTTATTAATGTGCCCATAGAATCCCTCTATTATTATTTTTGTGGCTTTATATTATTATTGTTAGGTCGGCTGGATTATATTGTGACTCCATAGACTCCTATATATAGAAAGGAGGTTTTGTCATTTGTAGCATCCAAGAATTGTTCATTTATGTAATGTAAAGGAGGTTGCCCCCTCGAAGAGGCTGAATTCTAAGGCGTGGATCTCTCTTTTCTATCTTTTTGTGAGCTGGTTTCATAACAGGTCCTCATTTCTCAAGCCCTTAAACAAATGCAGCTTCACTGAATTAGCAATGTTGAACCGTGGTGGAGGTGGTGGGGGTGTGGGTGAAGTCGCAGGTGACGATGGTGAAGTTGGAGGTGGTGTAGGTGGAGGCAGTAGTCGCGGGAATCCTTTTTTTATCAACTGAATTGTACTTCACGAAGAAGCCTGCACTACTCCCTCTTCGTTACTCAAAGGAGGTGAAATCAATTGGCTATATTCAGGGCCCTTTCTTCCTTCGTTCCTGTAATTATTTCCAGTTGGTGTAGCACTGAACATCAAGGTAGCTGCATAGCCCATTTTTCGCACAATAACATCTTAATCCAAGTATTTAAAGACTTCAAGTACTTACCTTGTGGACCTTTGAAAAATCGTCGCTTCGCCTCCCTATAACTAACTGAGGCATCAACTGTGAATTCAATCACAAATCCTCCTATGATATGATCGAGCCAATGATAGACAGTGTGAGAGATCTTATCCTGAAATCTTCCAGTCTCTATACTAGCTCCGGGGTCTAGACAATATGATTATCAAGCCTCCACCTTTCTTGGCTATCTTCTAGCTTCGCGATCCACTGGTATAACTCAGCTACAAAGGAACAGAAAAAGATCTCGTGGATTTTTGTATACAGGTACCTATCTAGCCACTATTCCTTTGTCAGCCATGGGTTTCTATTCTCCTACGCTGCAAATTCATGGATCTTTCTATCTAACTAGTCATCAATCTCTTTCTTAGTTGGATTCCAGTGATACAACATCACACATCTCTCATACAGATTCTGGTTGTGGCAATGGAACCATTTGCTGGCTTTGTGTGCCCTGACGGAGGTTCAGCATTAGTTAGCCAAAAAAATCCCTACACTACTGGCCCTTTCGACATCATCCCAAGTAGCGCGGACCGAAGTCTCACCCGAAGCAGTATGGGGGAATGCTAGAACCAAGTTTCAGCACCCTGAGATGGTCGTGATGTTAATTTATTCCCTTTGCCCCTACTTTCATGCAGGTTACTAATCCTTAGGGTTCTGTCAACCTACCCTTTATTCCGCCCTTCTGTACCTCCGCGAAGGTGTATGATTGACCTTCGTGCATCCCTAACCTGTGGTCCAGGTAATTTCACACAGCTATGACAATGTTGTTGAGCGATAAAAGATGTCTTTTTAACTCCTAATTATCTTCACATTAATTTTCAAACCAAGGACGATTTTTTATTTCAAGAGTCTACTTAGTTTGAGGTGGCTATTTACTCAAGAGTAATGTTTTGCAGTATAGTGCTTAAAATCCAAAAGTAAAGGAATGTTGGAAACAAAATATAATCAGAATAACAAGAAACTCAAATGTTCTATAATTAAATCATTCACTCAAACAACAATCAGTCGAGGACTTAGTAATGATAACTCTCTCCCCTATAAATTGATGCAAATGAAAATCAATCATAGGCAAGATCCACAATCTGAGAACTTAGACAGAGGTAGTCAGTGTTCTTTACAGTTGTTGACCTCACACACAACGCTAAATAACCAATTGGAAATTGCAAAGAACTAGTTCAATCGTGCTACTACAACCTAATCGAAATGAGACGATTATGCTAACTAGAAGAATGCTGAAAGGCAAGCTTAAATAATTACAGGAAGTAAATGAACAATGGTGCTAAGTATTAGAAATGAACAACCAAACTTATATAGCTATAATGAATAGAAAACTGTTAAATTACTGGAATGAACAGCGAAGCTCTGTAGATGAAATGAACAGCACAACAATATGCTTGTGAAAAGTAGTGATCTTTGTTAAGAAGGAAATGAATAGCAACGCAATTTAAGTACATTATATAAAATAGATCAATTCATTCAGTCTGGAAATACTAAGCAGTAAAGTAATATGATTATGATAAATAGAAATGAAATCAAACCATCACACGACAGAAATCATAAAGGTATAATATAGAATAACAACTTAATCCACCAGAGGCTGGGCACTTAGCCGCCAACGGATGCTGCTGGGCTACTTCAAATAAGGCAAATGAATAGCAACCCCCAAATTATATATTAATCATCAAACTGTGAAATCATTACAACAGCAAAAGCTTTGAGAATTATAATGGTAATGCAACAATCTCTATTTTCTCCTATCCTATCCTATTCCATCATGAATAATCCATCATCATTCTTCTATCTCTTTCTCTGATCTTTGTTTTCATTTAAATAGAGAGAGAGAGCAGAGAGCAGTTACAACAGAGATAATTACAATATGATTCTCATTACAAAATTGGATTGTTCTCAACAAATTGAAAAGCAAGATCATCTCTGAGATATTTTTCCATCAGCATTCAACAGGAACAAGTCGAATTTGGCATAATTTGGAAAATGGCCACACAACGAATCTCAGAAAAACATCTTCAGAGAACCTTCCATTTTTCTTAGTACGGGCCGAATTTTCGAAAACTTATTTTTGCAAAACTAACTTGTTTCATTTTGAACAAAACCAATGTTTTGGATTTTCCAGATTCTTCTCCATTTGCCTAAAACGTTCAATACAAAATCGTTATTTCTTATTCCAACGAATTTTTGAGTTGGCACATTTAATGATCAAATCTTCAAACTGTAAATTATCTTGGAGGCTAAAAATGGTGAGTAATGTTACAACCAACTTATTAATTAATCATCATTGATAAAATCATGCATAATTATCAATTTATTAAAAATAAAAGAGAATAAAAAATATTTTTCCATAAGAGCATAAATCATTATAAGATGGAATTATATGATAAACCATGATAAATGAGATGATAAAGAAGAGTAGAAATAGGTGGAATAGGCATTCAAAAGTGATAATAATAATGACATATTAACGACCCAACACACCCCGACACTGAATATATTGCATGTCCTCATGCAACCTAAAAACAAAACCCATATGTTAACCAAGTAATAAAAAATTTGTTCATCCCAACTCATGAAATGGATAAAACAAATGAATTCTTCCTTAATTAATGAATATTAAATTTTAGCAATTTTGATGAAGGCGTAAAATTTTTTACATTGACGTTCAAGTTATGTGTATATGAAGTAACAACAAACTTCATTAATCATTTTCTCAAAAACTATAAACTAGATTTTGTTGAAATTTTGCAAGTAGATTTTTTCTATATTAATGTTTCTATGATCCAAAATCAGATTGTTTTGATGCACAGATCATGAGATATAAAAAAAATGGTTGTAAGTGATAGTGCATGATTTTTGAAATTTTATGAACTAATTTAACTTGAAATTATCTGGGTTGTGTATTTTAATAATATGTCTGTGTTTTCCGGAGATCACAAGAATTGAGTTCATAGTTTTAAAAATATTATGGAAATCAATTTCTGCACTGTGTAAAAATGAAATTGTATGCCTTAAATGAGAAAGTAAATATAAAACATCCATCATGCGTAGTAATTCCTACCCCTCTCTGAAGAATTAGCATGCCCTCATGCAATGCTAGAAAAAAAATTGAGGTGGTCGCTACCATCTGTTGAATTCTAGGCTTGGTGTAAAGCAACATGGAATAAGGGAGGTGTTGAGAATGAATAAGAATAGCAATGGATGATAAAGAATATTAATGGTCATAATAAATAAATGAATGAAAGAAACACTCCCCCAAACTGAAAGATGATATGCCACTAAAAAATGGGAAGTAGTTAAGATGTGGAATGAAAAATGATAAATAATGCTCAAAATGGATTTTCATTAAATTCTCCTAAATTCGTAATAAATCAGAAAATTATGCTATTTTACCTCAAGTTTTACCTCCAAAAAGAAAAATGTGGAATGACATATATGGACGGGCAATTGTTGAAGTTGATGTAAGCAGAGTTGGTGTTGAAAGTGATGCAAAAGGTGGAATCCAGGCAAGCACATCATGTCTGAAAAATTGTTCGTGTTCGTGAGTTGCTCGAGCCTTGTTTGTTAGTTGCAATCTACGAATAGAGTTCCCCCCATACTTGTTGTTCTCCTGTAAACAGATCACTATTTTGCATAAAATGTTCTTGAATCCACAGTGTTAGTTTTGAATAGCAACAGATAAGATGCAGGCAAAAATTTCAATTAGAAAAAATTTTGTATACATGCAATACTAATCTTTTGTCAAATCAACAAGTTATGGCAGAGTGCAATAATCATATTGCATGCTATCCCATAATGCATACATTCCCCTCTCTAATTGGAAAAGGGATTCCATGACCCTAAAGCCTATGAAAGGTGTTATGCTGACGACAAGGCAAGGGAAATGAACAATACAACAGTAAATGAAGCAGATTATACATATCAATGATAAGACGGCGAGAGTTATAGTTATAATGAGAGCATAGTGTGTAAAGATAGTTATGAATAAGAGATAGGATGCTTTGGAGTGATGATAAGTTATGCAAAAAAGAAAAAGGATAGCAATATGCAAAAAAGATGCTTTGCTGATGGTATTTTAGCTAAAAATGATGCGATTGATCTGAAAACAATTTCTCATGCGTAAAGGTTCAAAACAGGGAAAAAATTAAGGAAATAACTTCTCTAATAAAAAAAGAAATTAAGAAAAGGGTATTATAGTAATAATTGACGATAAGATATAACTTCAATACGATAAGCAGAGCCTCTGCTGCCAACAGGCATCCATAGCCTCTGCAGAGTTTCTTTTTAACCCGTATGAGCCAGGATCCTCAATTTATAAATGGGGAGTTCCAGTGTTGTTCTACAGAAGAGATCAGTGTGCTGGTGTGGTAACCAAATAACCATACTACCATTCACTGGGATGTAGCAAAAGTGATCAGGCTGACTTGTGATGAGACCTCCTGTTCCAAGGATAATTTGGTTATCCAATGGATCATAACCCTGGTGTGATGGCCATAATGGGAATGGCACTTTGTTATAGCCTTATGAGCATGGTATGCTGGCTCGTAATGAGACCCCCTATCCTCCATGTGTGAACAATTTTTTTTTGTTATTACACAATTGTATGATAAAAAGAGGGAGGCTCAGTACTCCTTAAGAGTACGGATGGTGGAAGAAGTTGAACATGTCAATAGAAAAAAATATGCTCATAATCTCATTTATTACAGACAGAGAAGATTATAACCAAGAAGGGTGGAACCAGCATGGTATTAAGATGATCAATTAGTATCATGTACAGTAGAAAACAATGCAGTAAAGTAGGATATAAATAATTGTGTCCTTTTTGAAAATAATCTATCATCAAAGAGTTGTCCTATTAATTATCATAACGTGAATGATATTAAATTGCTTCAATAGAATCCATAATTATTGTCCTCATAAAAGTAGTGTACTTCATATCATGAAAGGGAATCAATAAAATGTGGTTGAGATGAACTAGGAATAATCCCACAAGAAGAAGGAAGGGTTGTTCTCGAAAATACACCCAAAGTGTTGCTCCGTTAAATGAACAACAAAAACACTCAAAAAGTGTTGTTCTTTGTAGGGAACAACAAAGAAAATGCATACCAAAAAGCAAAAATATGCACAAAAAGGTGTTGTTCTCTATAGGGAACAACAAAAAAATGCATGTGAAAAAGTGTTGTTCCCTAAGAGGAACAACAAACAATGCGAAAATGTTGTTCCTTTGAAAGGAACAGAAAAAATGCGAAAACGATGTTCCTTCAGAAAGAAACAGCAAAAATGTGAAAATGGTGTTCCTTTGGAAAGGAACAACAAAAAATGTAAAAGTGCAAAAGTGTTGTTCCTTCGAAAAGGAACAGCAAAAATGTGAAAGTACAGAAGTGTTGTTCCTTTAAAAAAGAACAATAAAAATGTGAAAGTGCAGAAGTGTTGTTCTTTCGGAGAGGAACAACAAAAATGTAAAAGTGCAGAAGTGTTGTTCCTTCAGAAAGGAACAACAAAAATGTGAAAATGCAGAAGTTTTGTTTCTTTAAAAAGGAACAACAAAAATGTGAAAGTGTAGAAGTGTTGTTCCTTTGGAAAGGAACAACAAAAATGTGAAAGTGCAGAAGTGTTGTTCCTTCGGAAAGAAACAACAAAAATGTGAAAGTGCAGAAGTGTTGTTCCTTCAGAAAGGAACAACAAAAATGCAGAAGTGCAGAAGTGTTGTTCCTTTTTAAAAAGGAACAGCAAAATGTGGAAGTTGTTCCTTTGAAAAAGAACAGCAAAATGTGAAAGTGTTGTTCCTTTGAAAAGGAATAGCAAAATGCACAATCATAAAATGCAAGCACACAAAAAACGAATTAGTTGTTCACGGCATTGATGGTGAGGATGGGTTACAATTTGAAGGAAGCAACACCTGAAATACAAAATATATGAGAAATTAGAAAAGAAACAAATTTTATTTAAAAACAGTATGTAAATAAATAAATTAAGTTACAACAGCTATGATGTTAAAAAAATGATCTCTTTGAAAAATGTGTTGGTAGCAGTGACAAGACATGAATCTTCAAATGGAAATCAATTCTTCATTTCTTCTATCATGAATCCATTGGGTAATGAGTTGGATGAAATTCCCTTTTTTCATTAAAATTTCTTTCAATAATCGCTCGTCCATAAATTGACCTTCTTTTTCTCCTAGGGCCTGCAAAAAATGAGTGTATACCTGTAATACAACATTAAATCATGGAGAAAGAGAGGTGATTGGGCTCCCATAATCCAAGAATTATGTAAAAAAACAACAAGTAGTTACTTTTTATAACAAATCCACTGAGAAAATAACAAAGTAAAATTTATTTATCACCTACGGGAGAGCAGTGGTCGACAATATTAACCAATAGTGTTTTAATCACTTCTTTGTTTTTCGTCCAAATTGAGTGATTCCAAAGCCAGATGAGAGATAATTCAAAAGTGTATCTCCAATAGAAATAGGTTTTAAAAATTCAATAATATGATATGTCAATTTTACTTAGAACAACCTGCATAATAGATTCATTTTAGATTACCCCACTTAGAACAATAGTGGATATTTTAAGCATAGATTCTTCGTTTGATGTCGGATTCGAATGATTAAAATTAGAAATGAAATTAGATTAATTTATTTATCTCCAATAGAAACAGTTTTTTCATACAAGAAGAATTGATAGGTCAAATACTCTAAAGAATAGCCGGAAAGACAGAGTTTTAAGGGTGCTGATTTACGATAGATAGTTAGTATTTTGATCATAACTTCCCCATACGATATCAAAAGTGAGTGATTCAAATTGACTTGCAAACTATATTCATATTGGAATCTACCATAGAAACATGTTTTAAAAATATGGTCATTTAAGTCTCCAAAAACAGACTGTCCCAGCTCTGTTCCTGAGCTGCCTGCTAGACACCCTGTCAATGTTTTGGTTCTAACTTTTTCATTTCAAATCCAAATTGAGTGATTCAAATTGGGTTGGAAAGTAGAAATCAATGGCTACTTAGTATAGAAATATTTTTTTAAAATATTCCCTTTTGGTCCCTCAAAACATGACTGTCTCGACTGTGTTTTCAAAAAATTTCATCAAGCCCGCAAGCCAAAAAAGATGATATTTAAACATTTTTTTTCCAAATTGGTGATAAAAATGAAAATGAGTGTTTTTAGAACTATTATTTCCATTATAATTCATCTACATACAGAAATGAATGAAAAATTTTATCACCGATGTTGATTTCCACAGCGTGTTGCAACAAAACAACTAGTTTTACATTAAAACAAAATGTATTTATTTATTCCCTTATTTATTTTATTTTCTACACTAACCTATTTTGATTTGAAAAATGAATATGATTATGTATAGGAGTACTTCCAATGGAACCATTTTTGAAATAGGGCTTCATGTATGCACACACCCAAATTTGAAAAATGCATATTAATGAATATTAGGGTATGAGAAGCCAACCTTCCTTGAAAAGATGGTGTCAAAAATGGTTGAAGTATGGAGTGATGCTACAAACAAGTGATGGAGTGAAACCAATCTTCAATATATCCTTTACTTTTTTGATTTCCAATATCCATCATATCATGAAGTTCTTGAGCTTTTAAAATGGCTTATTGATGGAAACTAAAAGAAACCTTATTTTTTGCTATAACTTCTACAATTTTTAAATTTGAAACATTCTAAATCTCATTGTAAGTTTTCTCCAATGGTGCATGTGAGATAGAATGGGTGGGAAGGGTGGGTAAATTTTTCGGTTCAACACTGTAAGCATGTTGTACTGGTTTATTGTGGTGAGGGTGTGGAATTAGTTGAGCAGAAAATTGTGTACGGAATGGAACATTTTGATGATGTAGATGATTGGGTTGAGTGGATGATTTTGATAGGAAAACAAGATGTTGTAGAAGAGCTGGTTAAGAATATGGATGATTTGTTTGTGCTACAAGATGAGGGAGAGTATTCATGCAATCATAAGATGAACCATGCCAAACTTGTAGACAAGATTGGTGGTGGCTAGATTGAAATTGACATGGATACCCTAACACATTAGTATTCCATAATGGATTATGCAAGTAAGAGAATGGAGAAGAAGTGTTTTGAACCATACCTGTAGGCCATGATCTCCATGGTTTTGACCTTGTTGCAGCTTCCTTATCTCTTTGATATGATACTTCCATCCTAGAGAAGGAAGAAAAACTATCTATGGGATGCTCTTTTCGGTAATGAAGGCAAAAGACTTCATCAGATTCTTGATTTTTTTGAACCTGCAAAACATCCAATTATGAATTTAGAGAGCCAATAAAATCAATTTTAAAATGTTCAAATAAATCATTGATTTCAGCTTTGATGTCTCCTGTTCTTGTAGCAGATTTGGAAAAGAAAGAACAAATGTCTCTAGAATTCTTACCAGCCTTGGAGATTCCTCTTGAATACTTTATGCACAATTCACAAACATCATCATATGATAACTGAAAAAAATCACATTTTCTTATCAGATTTAAGAGTTCTAAAAATTCATCTTTGATTCCTTTGAGTAGGAGTGTTTTTAAGATCTCTTTTTCCAAATGCTTATATTTTGATTTTTGAAGGTTGTAATGAAATCAATCTACATAGTCCTCCAACCTTTCATATTCCCCTTGTATCATATTGAAAATATCTTCATCGGCCTTGTAAAAGTCTTGGTACTTCTTCAAGAATATGTTCTTCATGTCCTCCCATGTTTGGATGCAGTTCCCACCTAGGCTCATGAACCATCAGAGAGCTGCTCCTTTTAGAGTAAGAGAAAAAACTTTCAACCTTTGATCATTAGTACAATAATCATATCCTCTACAAAGTATTTTGAACTCAAATATGAACGTATCTAGATATTCATTTGTCAAACCATGAAATTTGGTAGAGAAGATGGGGGAATTATGTGCATTTGTGTCACTCCTCTTAGATCTTTGATAGGAAATTCAAAAGTAGAAATGTGAGCTATTTCTTACAATAATAGAAGATGTTCTTCATGTGTTTCTTCGAGGCTTCTTCTTCAAATTTTCCTGTCAACTAGTTAGTGAAATGGGTGGTGCTTACGTCACCACTTGAGTGAAATCGTGAGACTTGTTTTTTTCAAAATTTCTATTTATTTATTTTCTTAGTCATTCACATAGAAATTCAAAAATTTATTTCTACCCTAAGTTCTTTAACAATTCTATTGGAAAGCAGGCGGGGGAGCAGGGCTTTTACATGCTTCATACGTAGGTTCTTACCTTCCATTTTTAATACCCAATTCTCTCCTAACAGACACTCATAAGATGCACACTACTCCTTAGAAATGGCTACACTCTCCCCAGCAACAACGCCAAAATGTTGAGCGATAAAAGGTGTCTTTTTAACTCCTAATTATCTTCACATTAATTGTCAACCTAGGGACGATTTTTTATTTCAAGAGTGTACTCAGTCTGAGCCAGCTATTTACACAAGAGTAATGTTTTGCAGTATAGTGCTTAAAATCCAAAAGTAAAGGAATGCTAGAAACAAAATATAATCGGAACATCAAGAAACTCAAATGCTCTATAATTAAATCATTCACTCAAACAACCATCAGTCGAGGACTCAGTAATGATCACTCTCTCCCCTGTAAACTAATGCAAATGAAAATCAATCATAGGCAAGATCCATAATCTGAGAACTTAGACAGCGGTAGTTAGTGTTCTTTACAGTTGTTGACCTCACACACAACACTAAATAACCAATTGGAAATTGTAAAGAATTAAATCAATCGTGCTACTGCAACTTAATCAAAATGAGACAATTGTGCTAACTAGAAGAATGCTGAAAGGCAAGCTTAAATAATTGCAGAAAGTAAATGAACAGCAGTGTTAAGTATTAGAAATGAACAACCAAACTTATATAGCTATAATGAATAGAAAACTGTTAAATTACTGGAATGAATAGAGAAGCTCTGTTGATGAAATGAATAGCACAACAATATGCTTGCAAAGAGCAGTGATCTCTGTTACGAAGGAAATGAATAGCAACACAATTTAAGTACTGTATATAAAACAAATCAATTCATTCATTCTGGAAATACCAAGCAGTAAAGTAATATGATTACAATAAATAGAAATGAAATCAAACCATCACACAACAGAAATCATAAAGGTATAATACAAAATAGCAGCTTAATCTAGTAGAGGCTAGGCCCTTAGCCGCCAGTTGACGCTGCTGGGCTACTTCAGATAAGGCGAATGAACAACAACCCCCAAATTATATATTAATCATCAAACAGTGAAATAATTACAACAGCAAAAACTTTGGGAATTACAATGGTAATGCAACAATCCCTCTTTCCTCCTATCCTATCCTATACCATCATGAATAATCCATCATCATTCTTCCATCTCTTTCTCTGATCTATGTTTTCATTTAAATAGAGAGAGAGCAGAGAGCAATTACAATAGAGATGATTACAATATGATTCTCATTACAAAATTGGATTGTTCTCAACAAATTGATAAGCAAGATCATCTCTGAGATATTTTTGCATTAGCATTCAACAAGAAAGGTCAAATTTGGCATTGCAACTAGCATAATTTGGAAAATGGCCACACAACGAATCTAAGAAAAATGTCTTCAGAGAACCTTCCATTTCTCTTAGTACGGGTTGAATTTTGGAAAATTGCTAATTGTTAAACTAATTTGGTCCGTTCTGAACAAAACCCATGTTTTGGATTTTCTAGATTCTTCTCTATTTGCCCAAAACATTCAATACAAAATTGCCACTTCTTATTCCAGCAAATTTCTGAGTTGGCACATTCAATGATCAAATCTTCAATCTGGAAATTATCTTGGAGGCTAAAAATGGTGAGTAATGTTACAACCAACTTATTAATAAATCATCATTGATAAAATCATGCATAATCATCAATTTATTAAAAATAAAGGAGAATAAATAATATTTTTCCATAAGAGCATAAATCATTATAAGATGGAATTATATGATAAATGACATGATAAAGAAGAGTAGAAATAGGTGGACTAGGCATTCAAAAGTGATAATAATAATGACATATTAATGGCCCAACAAATGTATTATATAGGTTCCCAAGTTATCTCAAGTGTTTTACTTATCTTACTAATCGATCACAGTTAGCATCGTGTAAAATGATATCCTTACTTGCGTTCAATTAACTGATACAATCACATATATTTGTGCATCAAATAAACATTTTAAATTAAACCCACAACGCAATATAATCAGATGCACTAACAAGAACTAAATGCACAGTAACTGCAAAATACTTCTCTTTATTGATATCTTCAGTTTAATATAGACTCTATCCGCCCTACGCACATAGCTGTAGGGGTCCATGCACTCAACTGCAGACTTCCACCCTAGGCCTCTACGCACTCAGCTACAAAGCCTCTACCTATGCTAAGACCCAAGAACACTTAGACTTCTGCACTCTACTTCACTACTTTCTTCCTTTTTTCCTTACTTAGAGCTTACTTACTTATCTCCTTTTTATACAATCCCATGGTCCATGGACCATGGGTGGATCTTTACAGTTGACTTGACACTTTACAAAGTAAGGGCGGAAAACCCTTTATGACTCTTGGCACCTTCACACTTCGCAACTACAAAATGCGGAGACTTTACAGCTTTATTACAAAATTATCCCAAAACATGGGCTTTTAGCCCCAAAACTGCTCTAGGGAGAACTCATTCCCAACAATGCGAAATACTTCTATGTTCTTTCGCAATGACTTGAACTGCCTATTTATAGGTGTATTTCCATGCATGAAAGCCAACATGAAGTAATGAATTGTTGTGTCACTTCATTTGAGCCGACATGTCTATTCTTTATGTCAATTTTGCTAGGCGACTTGACTGTTCTTTTCATGATTTTGCTTGCTTTTTTCCAAGAGGACTATGCTAGTCTTGGAGGGTTGTTCTTAACTTTAGGTTGACTCATATACATTTCATAAATGCTCAAGGATATCTGTTTGACTTTTTTACTCTCCTAGACCTATGGAATGAGCAAGAAACTCATTCTCATAATTCTTAAAAATAATATTTATTTTCTTTAGAATTACAAAGATCAGAACTACATTTATAATTACTGAACCTAGTTACATTTTCTTCAACACCATGTAGTCTAACATCTCCAATGACATATCTCAATCCAAGGTTAATATTACTCTGTAGATATCTCAATACATGTTTGGCAATGACCCAATGCACATGGTGAGTATTGGTCATAAAGTAGCTCAAAGTGTTGGCTGAGAAACATTAGAGCACCACGCAGTTGTCTATACTCAGGAGGGTTTGCTAGGTCTTGTTTGAAAACCTCTCTGCATAGATTCTTGAAATTCATCTCCATAGGTGTAGGAAAGGACATGCATTATACCATGCCAAATATCTGTAACAGTTTCACAACATATTTTTCCTTGCGAAAGGAAAATATTGCCTGGCCTTTCCATACTTCTAATCCCAGGAAATAGTCCATAAAACCAAGATATTTCATATAAAATTTAGTAGGAAACTCCCTCTTACATTCAAGAATGAGTGGGTCTATAGCTATCAAGTATAAGTTTGGAATGACACTGCTCCTTATGAATCCTAACTTCATCAAGTAATTGTAAATGCGAGTATACTAGGCATGGGGTCTTGCCTCAAGATATATAGGGATTTTTACAATCAACAGACATGGGTTTTTCAGTCATGAACTTCAAATACTAGAGGTTGTTCAACATATACTTATTCTTGAAGAAGACCATGCAAGAAGGAAGTCTTCAGATCCATCTAGTGAAGAGTCCATCCCTGAATAGTAGCAAGTGCAACAATGGATCAGATGGTAGAGTAGCGAGAAACTTGAGAAAATATATCATCATAATCCTCTCCCTCTTTCAGGGAAAACCCTTAGGATACGAACCTTGCATTTTACTTTTTCATGCTTCCATCAACCCCATGCTTGATTTGGAAGAGCCATTCTGAAGTCACAAGAGAATTCCTTTTTGACCTCAGCACAACATCACATCTGTTATTCTACATAATTAAATCACATTCTTCAGCCATAACATCCTTCTAGACTTGTTGCATGACAATTTATTCAAAGGTGTGAGGCTCAGCTTGAATCATATTGCTCATTGTTACAACATAACCCTAGTATCTATATGGCTTCTTGCTTTTTCTAAAGGTACATTGGCGGGAATGTGTCTCCCTACATCTTGTAATGTGTCACAAAGCCAAAGTGGCCTATTCTTGGTAAGAAGATCACATAGAGGAGGATCCAAGGGGACCATAGGCTCCATGTGATCATCAACAATATTTCTCTTAGATTTAGGCATGCATGGACCTTCTAGAATACCCATATCATCAGTCTTGTTCTTAGGAGGAGGAGGTGGAGGAAGGTCTCTTACTTTTCCAAGGACGACAAATTCATTGAACATTACATACCTACTAATTTCGACCTTCCTTTGACCAGGAATATATATACTAAATTCTTTAGAGTCTTCAAAATATCCAACAAAAGTACATTTTATTCTAGTGGCTTCCAACTTGTTTCTTTTATCCTTCAACACATGGAAATATATTGGGAAGCCAAATATATGAAGGTGACCAGTGTTAGGATTGACACCTGTGAATACTTATTGGGGGGTCTTATTGTCTAATTCTTGATGAGTAACCCTATTTTGAGCTTATATAGCTACATTAGTAGATTTTCCCTGAAGAAACTTCGACAACATTTGATCATGGAGCATGGCATGTGAAGCTTCTACAATGGACTTGTTCTTTCTCTCAGCTACTCCATTTTGTTTGGGATTATAAGGCACAATAGTCTTCTTCTTGATACCTTTCTTTTTACAAAAGGCTATGAATTCATTTGAGATGTATTCCCCACTGTTTGCACACTTGAAGATCTTACTTTTATTCCCTGTTTGATATTTTACCAAAGCCTTGAATTCCTTGAACATTTTGAAGGCCTCATCCTTGTGCCTCAAGTAATATTTCCATGTCTTTATTGAGAAATTGTCGATGAAGGTAATGTAGTAGAGATGGTGTTTGTTGGGCCGTGGAATTGGTATGCTTTTTCCCTTTGTTTCTTTAGTTAATAATTATTTTTTTTAATTTCTTTAGGTTCAGATTGTAATAATTTGTAAGTTAGAAGTTCTAGAAAGAAGCTAATGACATCTTGATATTCTACCTTGTCAATGAGTCAATTTGAATACTTAATACATCATTAATTCACAATTTGAGTTAATTTATGTATAGGAAATATTTCATTGGCGATTGTTGTTCCCTAAAATCACTGAAGAGAAACCAGGTTGTGGAAGAACCATTGGGCTAATCATGGCATGTTGATCAAGGATTCATGCCTATGTGCATGGAATAGTGAAAGAAAGGATACAATATGTTATATCGGAAATATGATGGAGATTTTATAGATTAAATAATAAATCCTAAGAATCTTCTGATTCTCAGGATAGCTTTACTATTCCAACATTAGAAATATGTTGTAATATATAAATGCAATTAAACTCCAATAAAACAGAAGATGATTATCATAATTCTCATTGACTGTAAAAGGTGACTAAACAACAGACTGTGTTAAGGCTTTTATAGACATTTTTGTAATTCACCTTTGATATTAATGAAAGCTCAAATTGTTCATTTTTAATCTATCATAATGAATTCTCTCCAAGATGGTTAAGTTCTAGAGATCATGAGCTCAATCCTAGAACGATGACTGTCTTCTTTGTATCATTTTTTTTTTACTTTTTGCTTGAATGATTTCTGATTCCTTGTGTGAATTCTCAGATTTACTATTTAGTTGTGTGAATGCTCAAATTTACTATTCAGTCGTGTGAATTTTCATATTTTACTATTCAATCATGTGCATCTTCAGATTTACTTTTTAATTGAGTGAATTCTCATTTTCCATGTTTTAGTGTTAACGTTTACGAGCAATTATAGCAGTTAATGATTAGATATAATTTCCTTTAAAAGTCAGTATACTTTATTATTAAGTTTCGTAGTAGACTAAGGATTATTGGTTTTATGGAATTTAATACCTTTTAGGTAGATGCATCTCAATCTGTTTATCATAGTTATCATTTCGCGAAAAGATAGTTGAGTTGTTTAATGATTTTTGCACAACGATTTATTCTTGTCTGCAGTTTGATAAGATCAAGCATTTTCCTGATAGAAGCTTTTTGAATGTTCCTTCTTAAATTTTGCTTCATGTTAGTATTACATAGATCCCAGTAATTTAAGTATTATCCCTGCACTGACTGTGTCGACAACCTTGTAATAGAAAGATGAATCCCAGTTTGATAATCTAATGTACAGAGGATTAAGCTTATTCCTTAGGAATAACTTAGTAGCCAACATTCTGGCACTATTGTAGGGGAGGTTGTCAAAGAAGTGATAGACTATATCTCTAAAGGGATGGGTATTGAAGACAGAAGGTAAGAACCTACACATGCACTAAGTAAAAGGCTTGTGCTTGTGCCCACCCTTGATTGATGCATTTAAATTATGTAGGTGTGTATGACTAAGAAGAAGAGTAGGAACCAGGTAGCTACAGAACAAAAATATCTATCAAAAGCCACAAAAACCCAAGGTTAGGTTGGCCTTAGAAGATCGACCTTTATAGATGAAATCATTCAGAAATATAAATCTAAAGCGTCATTAGGTCCCTGAAAATATTTTGGAAGGGCTCTATCATTGCCCTCGAGTAGTAAAATCATCAATTGCAGCTCACACTAACATTCACGGTAAAACTGAAGGATCTGAACAAAGTTTCCAAGATATGCCTATTAAAGACCTCAATCATTCAAATAGATATCAGGGGAATTCTTGTAATTTAAAATAAGGGGAGGGAGAAACAATCATATCAGAGCCACAATCTATTGAAACAGATCTACAAACTCCCAGACCTAGACCCCTTTCAACCCCTATTGTAGGAAAAGAACCTAAAATTACCAATCTAAGTAGTGTTGTGATGCCCCCTCGAGGGTCGAACATTAACCAAAATCCCCCTGCTCAAATAATACCTCTTGATCACGAAATCCCTAAAAGTTATTGGTGAATTTTTGACCAAATGGAGAACCTGGTATCACAAATGCAAACCTTGATGAGCACCAGTATTGCAGCAGGGATGTTGCAACTCCTAGGGCTACCAAATTTACTTCATCAACCCGGGGTTCGTATAAACTTGGAGGTGACAGTGTTGTATACACAAATAGATGTAATGGGTTCACTCATTGTCACTGTTGAGCTGGGGCGACAGATCACTAGGGTTTCTCAAGCTAGACTTCTATTGATTAGAAGAAGTCTGATTACCAATTTAGAGATGATAATTTTACCCTAATTGAGAGAATCGAAATTCTACTTACTACAGTAATGAAAGACTGAAAGAAATTCCTATAAAAACAACATAACTCACCTAGATATTTGTTAACATACCTTTCTTGCAAAAGAACTCTAATTTAACACATGTGGAGTCTTAACTAGTCTAAGCACGAACTCTGATCTAAATAAGCACTTAACTATTGTATGCATGAATAAATATAAAGACATTTTTCTCTTTATCTTTTTGTAAAAATGTAAATGCTAATCCTTCTTGGTTGCATGGCAGGTGAGATAGGTGTGGAGGGAGATGATTGCAATGGTTTGGATGGCTTGGAACGTGAGAAGGGGCCTACTCTTAGCTTTAGTGATGTTTTTTTCACAATTCGGGCTCAAAACAAGCCACTATAGGTTTTCCTACAAGATGTCTAAAGGATGTCCTAGTTCACCTACAAGATCCCATGTTGTCCTACAGGAACATGCTGAAAGCAGAGGGAGTGGTTTAAAAGGTGGGATGGAGCTTGGAAAAGGTGAGTAAGGAGGGAATAAGGTAAGGGAATGGTATGCACTCACTCATAACTCAAACCAAAGCTTTATGATGGTTAGATTTTCTCAGTGAGCATGGCAAGTTTTCCTTGCAAAATGATAATTCGAATTGAGACCTTAGTGGCTTTTGGCGATTATGGTGGATATGGTTTGGCTAAGGCTGATGATATGAGGTCTTCCTACAATGTAGAAACTCCTGCAACATATACACCATTGTTGGCATTTATCCATAAATTCATTTTAAAACAAGAAGGGTTTACTTAAATAGAAGAAAACATGATTTTCATCATTTATTTTCCAAGTTCAGGCATGGGAATTCTCGAAACCATTATGAAAGCAACATGAAATCAGTGTAAGACCTAAGATATCAGAAATTTAAGTTTCAACCTATCTTTTAAAACTAAAATATGATGACCTAATTAGCAAAAAACCCTAAATTTCATAAGAAACCATAATTCTGTCTTTTTTTGGCTGAATGGGAAATGATCCTCAAGCCACGATCCCTAGAAGGGAGAAATGAGGTAAGATCCACTTGATGTCAGCTTTTTTTGAATATTTTCTTATCTCTATAATGTTACTGTTAGAACTATATACAAATGGAATCAAACTAATAAAACATACCAGTTTCAACAAACTAACAACACATAAATCAGTGTAGTAACTAACTATGAGTACAATCCTAAACATACATATACAAGAACATGAACCTTTGCTGCTAGGGTTGGGCCCTAACCCAAGAGTTTCATCCCTCTGAGTCAACTCAGTGCTAGATCAAGGGAATGATGCTCATTTTCATTAACATATGAAAAATACATAAAAGTGTTTGGTCACAATCCTTCAACTTGAAAACTGCTTATCTATCTTGCACAAAAAATCTAAATCCTAATGAGGCTCTAGGCCTCATTATTTATACAACTGAAGTTGCCAACAACTTCCTTAAATATAGGGAGTCTTGGCTTCCAATCTTGAGATCAAGTGGTTCTTAACTGTCACTAGCTTGGCTGCCAATGATCCTCATGACTCGGCTGCTTACAACTCCGAGCTGGTGTGATTTGATAGAGGGATCTTTGAGTGAGTGAGGAGTTAAGGAGGGAGATCATATCTCCTATAAAATCTCTTTATTGTCTCATTCGAGTTCCTACACCATAATTAGCCACATTTTTCTCCCAAAACCTTCAATCAATGCACACTAGACCAGTAGACATGACATCTTACTTTTACTCATCTCATTAAGAAACATATAATTAAAACATGTAAAGAATTATGAGAAGAGTTGATTTTAGTAAGCTGGAGGTGCATTAAGGTCCATCTAGTTTACCCATTTATGAGCCTCATCATCAACCCCTATTGAAAGTGTTGCTCATCCTTTGAGAAACTCAATCTATGCCCATGTCCTTCATTTCTTTAATGGCCTCCCTGACATCCCATGATTCTATTGTAGTCTCCTCCTCCTGTGACTAAAACCTTGCAACCTTATCTATCTCCTCCCACTGCTTTCTTTCTTCTTCTTCTTTTCTTCCTTCAAACATACCTAAAAGCAATGGTGGACTAAGCTTCAAGCCAATCCAATTGACTTTGAGTCATTGTAATGCTTTCTTATACATTGGGGTTCTATTTAGTGCATCTCTCATTCTGTCAAGAGAATGATATTCTCTGATTTTTAGGTTGTAAGGTAAGGTGTTCCATCTCCTTTGGCAGGCTTGCTAGCTATCATCTCCTAGCAATCTTAGCATCTCCTAAAAATGAGTGACTTCTTTTTCTTGTACAACAAGGTTTCTTGGTGCAAGCTTGGGATCATTTACAATGAGGTTGTGAGTGCTAATGATAGCCATTGGGTTAGGTTGTTATGCTCTAACCATAAGGGGTTTTGCTTCTTATTTTTCCAATATCGTTTTCATTTCTGTAGCTCTGGCCTCCTAATGGCTCATCCAAGATGCCAAGGCCATTAATTGTAAGTCCCCTAGCTTTGGATTTGGGTCCCACACATTTAAATATGTCAAAGCTAAATTGTGTAGGTAGAACTCAGATATCTTTGCTCTATCCTCTAGGGTGCTTTGATCACAAAGTTAAATGAGTTTTCTCTAGTCTTGGAAAGGCATAGTTCCTCTTTGTGCCTAGGTCTTTATCTAGAATTGTAGCCATTGTTCCTTGAGGTATAAGGCATATGAATTTGTTGGCATCCTGCATTGGATTTCCACCATGGATAAAATGGCCATAGTTTCCAATTGACCTTCCTCTTCTTGTAGCTCGTTCCTTAGCCATGTGTTCTCAACCTCTAACTAAGATTTCACTATTTCTTCCCTATCCCTTATGCTACTTATTTATTTGCCCATTTCTTGCATTTTTTCTTCTATGTGGCTTACATCCTCTACCCTTTTTGATTTAGCAATTTTCATCCACCTATGTGTCCTCACCCTCTCTTTTTCAGGTTCAAAGAATAGATGAATGGAAAAATCTTGTGGTATCACCCTACCTCCTTCAATGAATCAATAGTAGGATATGAGGTTTGGCTGTGGGCTAGGTTCCTTCAATTCTTGGGCCTCTTCCTCTATTTTTTCTTGAGTAATTCCTTCCTGGTCTCTTTTCTGTGTTTCCTATAGGTTTGACAGGGTTTCCTGTAGGATTGTTTCTGCTTCCTGTAGGTCTGACTGTGTCTCCTGTAGGAGACCTTTTCCTTTTGTTGAGGTTGACCTGGTGACAAGACTCCTAACATAGGTGATTGGAGGCTTGGGAGAGCCTTGTTTTGATGTTCTTTCCCCTTCCTTCTTCCCTAGGGGGACTACTTTCTCTTGTTGTTTTGGTGAGTCCTCTATGACGATTAGAGTTTTGGTAGGGGTTTGAGGTCTCCCTTGTCTAATCCTAGTGCTCTTCCTTTTCTCAAAGTAAAGTGGAGCTTGACTTTGCCTCTTTCCCTTTGATTTGATAGGTTTACTTAGGGCAGTGAGAGAAGCTAATGCCTCTTTCTCTGTAGGCTCTGGAGACACCCTTGGTGATTCTTCTTCTTCCCTGCTCTGAGCTACACACTTGTGTTCATCCTTCTATAATTCATCCTCAATTTCATCTTCTTCTCCATCCTCTTTGTCTTCTTCTTTTCCATTATTTGATTATTCCTCTTTGTCATCTTCTCTTTCTTCATTTTTCTCATCTGTTTCTTCTTCCTTGTCATCCTTTGTTTCTTCTTCTCCCTCACTAGCAATAGGGCTTCTTTCATACTCAATGGCTTGAATTGCTCCTTCTTCATGTATGTCTGCAGATGTTGACCATGAAATAGGAATTCTGAAATTGTGTAGAGAATCTTCAAGGATGATTTTGATCAACCCATGATGGGCTAGCTGCTGATGTTTTCCTTCTTGTACCTTGATGCTCATGTCTATCATGGATTGTAATAGAAAATAAGGTATACTAAGTTTGTTATGAGGAGGTGTGTTCTCTCCAAATATCAGTTCTTGGAGGAGTCTGAAGTGGTATCCATACACTACACTGTATCTAACTTCACATGAAATATATTTGATGATGTGGTAACTGACTTCATTCCATGGGTATGGAATTCTTTCCCTTCTAACCCCATTTTTGTCTTCAATTGGTTCTTCTCCTTCCAAAAAAAAACTTTTCTTTGCAAGGGTGTTGTTATTCTTATCCTTTTTTCTCCATTGCAACCCTAGGGGGAGTGCAGTTACCCTGCTTATAACCTCAGGGGTAATTGCTACTGACAAACCCTTCACTACAGCAGTGGCACTGGATCTAGTGAGGGGTATGAGTGACATGGAAAATTCTCTAGCCACATCATCATTGCATCCTCTCATATTCTCAAAGAACCCCATCCATTGATGCCTTGTAAAAATTTCCACCACAAGAGGATGCTGGTGGATTCTTGCTATGTTAGTGTGTTCTATTTTATTGAAACCTCCTGCCATATTTCCCTAGTAATTCTTGAGGTTTGGGTGGATACAGCTCAAGAATTCTGGTAGGTGAGAAAGTTTTAGAGTTTAACCTTTATTGACCTTCAAATAAATCTTTCTATCCTTATATGCACTGTAAATTCTTAGTCAAATTGAGGATTTCTTCTTTTAAAATGGAAAACATAGAAGGTATGGAACCTACCTCCCTTTTCTATGTTCCGATGATGATAGCCCTTGACTCGATTTCCTTTAGTGCCCACTGATAGCTCTGTATGATAATATCCTTGTATCTTGTAGGTTTCCTGTATGTTTCCTGCTTTCTATAGGTGCTGATTGCTTCCTATGGGTGTTATTTCAGGAATGTTGAGAGTAACCTCTTCTTTCGATGACTCCTCAAAGTTTCCTCTACCTTCTTCATATGGGAGTCAATGTTTATTTCTATTTATGGATGATTGTGTTGGGTGATGTGCTAGCTGGCCAACTACGAGTACCCTCTTTTGCACCATTGGTCCCATTAGCAGCTCATCATGTCACTATGCCTCATAATCATCTCCCACTCTTATTCTCTGTAACTTAACCATTTTTGGATTCATTCCCATTTTTCTTTGACTTGACCTTGCCATGTGTGTAGTGGACTAACCATTTTCTTGTTGTTATCTGACCGAGGGTGGCCAAGTCAACTGGCCACCTTCACTTATAAAATCAACTCCCACATTATTCCTACAATTTAATCATATTGTACTTATGAGGGAGTATTGGTAAGATGACATAGTTGTGGGTCCTTTGCTTCGTTGATGATGCATGTTGGAGATTGGTGCCAATTTGTTGTTATTTTTGAGCTACATATTTTCAACTGTGTATTTCCTCTTCTAATGACTTGTTCCTTTGATGATGTAGAGGTGTTGGAACTTTTTTCTATTGATCTTCTTGCTGCTGCTGAGCTCTAGAGGAGCTTTCTCATCCTTGTAGTCCCCGTGCTGAAGATGGATGCAGTTTTTGTGGTTCCTTTTCTGGGATAGGCTACTACAGAATTTCCTACAGGATGTCCTGTAGCTTCCTTTTACTTAAAATCTCACAATTTTCCTCATCTTTGAAGTAGAAGGGGTGTTAAAGTGAGTGGAAGATGGGTTATGGAATGGAAGGTTAGCAATGCTACTTTTGGTATTCTTACTCTTTCCCTTTTTTCTTTTTTTTTCTCTCTTTTGTTTTTAATAAATTTTTTTCTTTGAACTTGATTTCCTTGATGGATACAAGGGCGACATGGTTATGAAAGGTATTGGTTGAGGTGTGGTGAGGTAAATGGTTTTTTTACATTCAAACATAGGCTTGTGTCACCACCTTGCCATTGGACTGCTCTTCCTGTAGTTTTTAGGACCTCTTGTAATTCCTACAGGAAACTCCTATAGAAAACACAAAACTGCTTGAAATGATCTGGAGTGGAGTATAGATGGAAGACTAGGGGGATACTAGAGGATATGGGATGGGTGAAGTAAAACATAGTTTCTTATATGACCTGTTGTCCTCTATATGTTGTGCTTATCTTGCTCTTGCAGACCTGCAAAACGGAATTGTCAGTTTTGTATATTTTTCTCTTCTCTCACTTTTTCTTTTTTTTTTGAAAAAAACTAGTCTGCCTCCAAGAAGGTTTTCATCCTAGTTTCCTGCCCTAGGTGCCTCAAAAGAGGTTTTCACCCAGAGATTATTATTATTATTATTATTATTATTATTATTATTATTATTTTGAACACTCTTGGGCCACCTCAAGAGGTTTTCAACCCAACAATTGTACTCAGGTGCCTCATGGAGGATTTCACCTGAGCCTCTCTCTCTTTTTTCTTTAAAGAACTTGGTGGGGCGGAAGCCGACACTTGCTCAACCACCATCACTGTCTTGTTGATGCCATTGATGAATTCCTTCTTTGATAAGGACTTTCTGTAGATTTTTAATTTGTACCCATTGACAAGAAAAGGGATAGCCTCTACATCAATTATTCTTATTTGAACAACTCCATTATCATGACATTTTTCTATTACATAAGGCCCTAACCATCTAGTCCTTAACTTTCCTTTGAAATATTTGTACTAGGAATCATACAACGAAGCACAATCACCTTCTTGAAATTGTTTGTCTTTTATATTCTTTTCATGCCAAGTTTTCCTTTATACTTGAGTCACTTCTGTGTGCAGGAGGGCCTGCATCCTAAAGTCATCTAACCCATTTAGTTAGAGCAATATTTCCTATTGTACTCTTATGATATCTAGATCCATTTGTGCTGCCATCCTTAAGGTGTTGTATTCAAATTCAATGGACAACATAGCTTTCTTCCCATAGGCCATCTCATAAGGTTTGAAGCTAGTGGTGGTCTTCGAGGTGGTATTGTAGGCCCACGTGGCCTCAACTAATCAGTCTATCCAATCCTTTCTACTGTTTCTACTCACCTTGGTCAGAATGCCTTCCAATGCTTGGTTGGTTACTTCCACTCGCCCATTAGCTTGTGGGTGGTAAGAGTTGGAATTCCTGTGCTTGATCTTTTGTCATCTTAACAGATTTTCAATCATGTGAGATGTAAATTGACTTCCTTGATCAATGACCAACTCTCTGGGGTACCCAATCTTATAAAACACATTCTCCCTTAAGAATTTAGCCACTTTTTCTTCTGTTTCTACTTGATGGCTTTGGCTTCAATCCATTTTTTTAAGTAGTAAGTGCACACAATGATGTACATCTTCTGTCTAAATGGAGGGTCGATGGGCCCGATGCAATCCATGCCCCACTTGTCAAATGGCTTGAAATTCCCTTGAGGTTGTAGAGGCATTTCATACCTTGGGGAAGGTTTCTCCATCCTTTGGCACCGATCACACTTACTGGTATACCTCCTTACATCCTGGTGAAGAGTGGGCCAATAATAACCAACTTGTAGTACCTTGAATGATGTTCTTTTGGCTGCAAAGTGACCTCCATAAGGCCCATCATGACAGGCCAGAAGGATGTCAAAGACATCCTCCTCCCTGACACATCTTCTTAGAATTTGATCCAGACCTATCTTGAAGATATTTCCCCCAATCCAAGTGAATGGGGCACTTTTTCTTATGATTCTTGTCTTTTCCATGGAGGAAAAATTTGGAGGGAACTATGCAGATACCAAGTAGTTTTCTATGTCAGCAAACCATGGAGAGAGGACTGAAATGGAGAATAAATGTTCATCTGGTAGATGATCATCAACCATTCCTTCCTCCCTTGCAGACAAAGTCAATCTGGATAAAAAATCTACAACTACATTCTCCTTTCCAGGCTTATCAATAATATTTAAACCAAACTGTTACAATAAAAGTAGCCATCTAATAATCCAGGCATTTACATCAGGCTTATTCATCAAGTAATAATTACAGCATGGTAGGTATGTACGAATGTTTGGTAACTAATAATGTAATGTCTAAATTTATTCAATGAATGCACAACAACAGGAGCTCTTTTTCAGTTACTGTGTATTTTAACTCGGATTTCGACATATTATTACTGATGAGGTAAATGGCATAAGGTAGATTGTTGTCTATCTGGCCTAGAGTTGCGATTGTAGCTTTCTGAGAGGTATTAGCCCAATTTGGGCCTCAGAGAATAGGTGCAGTGGTTAACTTGTTCTTTAGGGTGTCCAGGGCTTCTTGGTAGCTTTCTGACCATAAAAATTCAGATTCTTTGGCCAATAACCCAAATAAGGGAGAATCAAACTTGCTAAAATCTTCTATGAATCTCCTATAGTATCTAACTAAGCCTAAAAAGCTTCTAACATCCCTCTGCTTCTGAGGAGTTAGGACCCTTTTGATGATGGCTATATTATTTGGGTCTACCTGTAGTCCTTCCTGGGATATTGAGTGACATAGAACAATCCCTATAGTCATCAAGAAATCACATTTTTGAGGACTAAGGGATAAGTTCATTTCAATGCATTTGTTTAGCATCTTCCCTAGGTTAGAGAGGGCCTCCTGGAAATCAAACCCATAGGATGTGAAGTCATCCATATAAATTTCTACTGCATCATGGACTAGCTCAACAAAAATATTTAGGAGTATGCTTTGGAAAGTGGCATGGGCATTGCATAGACCAAAAGGAAGGACCCTATAAATGAAAGTACCCCAAGGACAAGTGAAGGTGGTTTTATCCTGGTCTTCTAGGCTAATATGGATTTGATTCTACCCACTGAATCCATCTAAGAAAGAGAATAACTTCTTTCCTGCCAGACCGTCTAACACTTGGTCAATTAAAGGTAGAGGAAAATGGTCCCTCTTTGTGACTTTGTTTAACTCTCGGTAATCGACACAAATCCTAAACTTTACATTTTTCCTTTGAACTAGCACTAGGGAGACACCCACTCACTGTCTGAGATAGGATAAATGAATCCTCCATCCAACATCTTCTGCAACTCTTCTTTGAACATATCTTTGAGATCTGGATTCATTATCCTTTGGGGTTGTCGGAGTAATTTGCAACCTTCCTTGATATAAATGTGGTGAGTACACATTGAGGGGTGCACTCCCTTCATTTCTTTGTAATTCCAAGCAAGGGAATCCAAATTATCTCTTAGCATATTACATAACTCTTCTTCTTGGTGTACAGAGAGGGGTTGATTTTCAATGTTCTTTCAAGGCTGAATTCTATTCTCTTGACATGAGTAGGGTTTGAATTAGCTAAGAATAGATCAATCAATAGTTTTCCTTGGTTTTCTTCACTACTTCCTCTAGAGACATGGTTTTGGGAGTTTGATTTTTTAGGATGTATTCAATCAAATTATCTTCATTAGACTGTCCTCCTCCTATGGCAGTCTCTAGGGTATAGATTTGGGAGGAGTAGACTTCATCTTCTTCCTCCTCTTCTAGCCATATAGGTAAGTCATGCTCTAGAGATGGTTGAGCAAGAGGTTACATGACCATCTGCTTGGATAGATGCCCATTTTTTATAGTCATATTTCCATCCCTGCAGCTTATGTAGGCATTGGCAATGGCTAACCAAGGCCTCCCAAGGATGAGAGGATAACCATTAAATTTGGCCTTAGTCTAGAGAACTAACAATTCCATAGGGTATTCCCAGGAATCAATGGATACCATCACATCCTCAACAATCCCCTTAGGGGCTACTGTGGATTGGTCAGCAAGCTGTTGCAAGGCTTTCGTGGTCTACCTTAATGATCCCTAGAGATTCAACTTGAGCATAGCGTCCTTAGTCATTACGTTGATGGCATACCAAAGATCAATCAAGGTATAGGGGAAAATGGTGCCATCAATGTGTGCATCTACTACAGGGCTCCCAGGGTCTAACTACTTTGGCCAAATTACCCACCTCAGCATTAATTCGGACAATTGTCCAATGACATTAATGGTACGTGTGTCTCATTTTTTCCTTCTTGGATGTTTGAAACACTTCTATTTAATTATCTTGTTATAAATGGGTACATCTTTAATAGCTTGGAGAAGTGGGATTTTGACACATAGATTTTTCAAAGCACCCAAAAGTTCAGTCTCTTCTGGGGTATGCTAGAGTAGATGGGTTAATCTTTCAGGAAAGGTTGGTGGATTTACTCTAGGAACACTTTCCTCTCTTTCCTCCTCACTCTCCCTAGGTGGAGGTGGAGGTTGGTTATTTGGGAGCACTCTCCCAGACCTAAGGTTAATTTCATGAATTTCCACAACATAAGTAGGGTGGGATGTCTCTCCACTATAGACCTGTTGTGCCTGTCTATTGTTCAGGTTTGGGTTTGGTTGGGCAGGAATATGAGGTTTTTTAGGTGGAGCAGGCTATAAAATTTGTGATTGAGGTGGAGGTGAAGGCAATAAAACCGGAGCATTGTTGTATGGGGGCCTCCACCCCTAGGGTAGTGCATTCCACTGAGGTTGTGGAGGAGTATATGGCTGAAATGGTTGGTTGGCCGACTAGGAATGGTATTGAGGTGTAAAAGACTAGGGAGAAGGTGTAGACCAGGAAGGATGAGTTGGGGGACACCAATGGGGAATGGATGTGTTTTGATTAGGATTTTAATATGAATAGGATGACACTTGCATGCCCTGTTGGAATGGTCAAGTTCCATGAGGCCTCCTTTGATTAATGTAGTAGAGTTGTCTAGTCACCCCTTCGGTTCCCTGATGCACAACTTTTAGTCCAAGTAGAGAAGGGCACTTGTCTATCGAGTGATTTTCCTCATAGACTGAGTAGATTTCTATAAGGTTCAATTTTCATTCATTCCTAGGGTGCCTCCTTGTGTATCTAGGGAAGAAGATGGCTAATTCTCTCTCTATTTCCTCCTACTTCCTCTTGATTTGCATAGTGCCCATCTACATAGCAATGGTTTGCAACATTTCACTCTTAAAGTCTTCCAACATATTCCCAATTTCAATTTTTATGTTGGAAGAGGATGCACCAGCCATTGTTTGACTAGCACTACTCTTATTTCTAGCTGCCCTAGAATGATTCTTGAAGTCAATATTGATATCATCATAGGGTATCTAGTAGATGTACCCTCCTAATAATAGGTTTAGGGTTTCTAGGAGATCTACCCTAATCCCCCTAAGAAGGACTAACTTAAGGGACTCAAGGTCAAGTGTGCGCCTAGCCTTTTTATAGCTAAGCTAGAATCTTTCATCATAATCCTCTAAGGACTCATCATGTCCCAAGTTCATTCTAAAAATTTCCTCTTTGTTATATTTGGTCCTATAATAGTCCCTATACTTGTTGTTGAAAGCTTGTTGCATTTGAGCCCAAGGGGTGATACTATCCCCAAGTAAACCCATGAACCAGCTGAGGGATGCATCCTTGAGAGTGGATGGGAATAATTTGAACTTCTGATCATCATAGGTGTAATCATAAGTTCTACATATCACAGCAAATTCAAACAAAAATGTATATGGATCTTTTGAGGTTAGGCCATGGAAGTGAGGAAGAGTAGAGGGGATTATGTTTTTCATCTTGGCCTCCCCACTAGTTTCTCTTATGGGAAAAGCACCCTCAATTCTTTCCCTATCTCCCCTTTCATTTCTATCTTCAGCCATTATGTCAGTTGGAATGGTTTCTTCTTCTTCCCCTAGAGGCTCTTCAAAAATCTTTGGTTGTTCACCTAAGGGGTCCTCTAATTCACAACAATCGAAGAAGAGGGAAGGTTGGTTGTTTGAAGTGGTGGGGGTATTTGGTAGGAATTTTCCTAATTTATCCGTATTCCTACAAGGCATGAAAGGAGTGTTTTTGTTTTATTTTTCAAGATTTAAGACTGGTTGCAAAATTGAAAAGATAGACTGAATTGAAACTAATTGTTGAATGGAATCAATTGCAAAATGGAAAGCAAAGAAAACCAACTTACAACTACTTTGCAAAATGGAACTAATAGCAGAATGAAAGAGATAAGAAATGGAAGAAAGAAAGAATAAATCACATCTACTTAGACATGTCCCTAGCAATGGTGCTAAAAAGTGATGAGTACCAATATTGAAGCAAGGATGCTGCAACTCTTGGGGCTACCAAATTTACTTCATCAACCCAGGGTTTGTACAAACTTGGAGGTGACAATGTTGTATACACAAAAAGATGTAATGGGTCCACTCTTTGTCACTGATGTGCTGGGGTGAGAGACCACTAGGGTTTCTCAAACCAAACTTCTATTTATTAGAAGAAATCTAATTACCAATTTAGAGAGGATAATTTTACCCTAATTGAGAGAATTGAAATGTTGCTTACTGCAGTAATGAAAGACTGAAAGAAATGCCTATAAAAACAACATAAATCACCTAGCTATTTGTTAACATACCTTTCTTGCAAAAGAACTTTAATTTAACACATGTGAAGTCTTAACTAGTCTAAGCATGAAGTCTAATCTAAACAAGAACTTAACCATTGTATGCATGAATAAATATAAACACCTTTTTCTCTTTATCTTTTTGTAAAACTGTAAATGATAATCCTTCTTGGTTGCATGGCAGGTGAGTTAGGTGTGGAGGGAGATGAGTGCAATGGTTCAGATGGCTTAGAAGGAAAGAAGGGGTCCACTCCTAGCTTTAGTGATGTTTTTTTCACAATTTGGGCTCAAAACAAACCACTACAGGTTTTCCTACAGGATGTCCTAGTTCACCTACAGGATCCCCTGTTTTCCTATAGGAATGGGCCGACAGAATAGGGAGTGGTTTAAAAGGTGGGATGGAGCTTGGAAAAGGTGAGTAAGGAGGGAATAAGGTAAGGGAGTGGTAGGAACTCACTCAGAACTCAAACCAAAGCTTTATGATGGTTGGATTTGCTCAATGAGCATGACAAGTTTTCCTTGTAAAATGATAATTTGAATTGAGACCTTAGTGGCTTTTGGAGATCATGGGTGGATATGGTTCAGCTGAGGCTGATGATATGAGGTCTTCCTGCAATGTAGAAACCCCTGCAACATATACATCATTGTTGGCATTTATCCATAAATTCATCTCAAAACAAGAAGGGTTTACTTAAATAGAAGAAAACATAATTTTCATCATTTATTTGCCAAGTTCATGCATGGGAATGCTTGAAACCATTATGAAAGCAACATGAAATCAATGCAAGACCTAAGATATCAAAAATTTCAATTGCAACCTATCTTTTAAAAATGAAAGATGATGACCTAATTAGCAGAAAACCCTAAATTTCATAAGAACCCAGAATTCTGTCTTTTTTTTAACTGAATGGGAAATGATCCTCAAGCCACGATCCCTGGAAGGGATAAATGAGGTAAGATCCACTTGTTGTTAGCCTTTTTTGAATATTTTCTTATCTCTATAATGCTACTATTAGAACTGTCCACAAATGGAAGCAAACTAATAAAACATACCAATACCTGCAAACTAACAACACATAAATCAATGTAGCAAATAATTATGAGTACAAGCTTAAACATACATATCCAACAAGAGGAATCGTTACTGCTAGGGTTGGGCCCTAACCTAATAGCTTTAGCCCTCTGAGTCAACTCAGTTTTGGATTAAGGGAATGCTGCTCATTTTCATTAACATATAAAAAATACATAAAAATGTTTGGTCACAATCCTTCAACTCGAAAATTGCTTAGCTATCTTGCATAAAAAATCTGAATCATAATGAGGCTCTAGACCTTGTTGTTTATACAACTAATGTTTCCAAAGACTTCCTTAAATCTAGGGAGGCTTGGCTCCCAATCTTGGGATAAACTCGTTCTTAACTGTCACTGGCTTGGATGCCAATGATCCTCATGACTTGGCTTCTTGCAACTCCAAGCTGGTGTGATTTGATTGAGGGATCTTCGAGTGAGTGAGGAGTTAAGGAGGGAGATCCTATCTCCTACTTGTCTCATTCGAGTTACTATACCCTAATTAGCCACAATTTTTCTCAAAACCTGCAATCAATTCACATTAGACCACTAGATATGACATCTTACTTTTACTCATCTCATTAAGAAAAATATAGTTAAAACATGTAAATAATTATGAGAAGAGTTGATTTTAGTAAGCTAGAGGTGCATTAAGGTCCATATATTTTACCCATTGATGAGCCTCATCAGACCTTGATCATATAATATCCTATAGTCGATCCATTGGCTAATGCCCCCATGAAAGCCATTCCATTACAAAATATCCTGACTTTTCATGGAATTACTTCTGAAGATCACAATGCATTCTTGTTCGATTTCAATGTCCTATGTAGAGGGTATGATTACACTATTGATCCACAAAATCTGAAATTGTTTCCTTCTACCTTGAAGGGAACATCTCTACATTGGCTTATGGGATTAGTAGGGGGTATTATAGATTCCTAGGATGGAATGAAAAATGTTTTTCTTACTAAATATCAAGATTATTGTCAATATAGGGACTTAAAATATGAAATATTTAATATGACGGCAAAAGGTGGTGAAACCTTAGAGGAGTACATTGAGAGATTTTAGTATAACTTATAGAAATCACCTTACACCAGTGTACCAAAGAAAGTGCTGAAAAATGGACAGAAAAAGGGCATGAAAGATGAATGGATTTTTTTTTTTAATTTAATAGGGAAAGGTGATATTTCCCAAGAATAATATGATGATATTATTAAACTATGTATCAGGTGCTTGCGAGGAAGTACATAGACCAAATCTGGAATTTGGGATTCTCCTACTAGAACCTAGAAAACTCCAAGCAGAGGCATAACTCAAGAAGAGATTGGTAATCTTTTAGAATATTTTAAAACTGATATTTTGGGCACATTAAGTAAACAGTTGGATTTCTTATAGGCCAAGAAGAAATAAGATGAGGTTGAACAATCTCTAGCCATCTTTTGTCCTCGTTGTCAAAAGAAACACAGTCGAAGGGAATGCCCATTGGATATGGTCAAAACATGTGTTATTTGTACCAAAGATCATTCAATAGAACGATGTACATCACCCCTAGGATTAAAGGTCGTGTTCAAAGACGCTGAGGAAGACCCAAAAATAGCATATATTATGACACAACGACAACAATGGTAGGCCCATCCTTCAGGTATGATGCATGATCCATCTCTATTTTATTCTGGATAGTACGTTTAACAATAGATTCCTGGATCCACATGGTAGAGATAGCCATATTTTAATTCCACTTGGAACTCCAAACCTTATGCCGCATTGCCTTGGCCAAATCAACCATTTACCAGGCCGGTATTCTACCCCTTCATGGCGAAATTCAGCTAATAAACCATATCCTTCAGAGTGGACCAACTCATCTGCAAAAAACTCAATGTGGCCTCAAAACTGGAAGTGCCCTGTAGCACCAATCAATCCACCTATTGAGACTCTACTCCAGTCTCAACCATCATTGCAAGCTCCATTTCCATTACCCCTAAACTCCCAACCCCCAATACACCCACAATATCCTACTCAGTCAAATGCCAATTCGAACAATAGATGTGTTCATCATTTACAAATTGTTGAAAGTTTGGATCATGAAATAAACCCTCCAGAATGTAATGAATTATGGCTGAGATCTGGATGAGTTATCTTCCCAGAAGGTCATATTGCTAATAAAGTATAGGAATATAATGAAACTCATATTGGGGAGCAACCTGTAGTAGAACATACTCCTCCAACTGTAATCATTTCTGAAACAGGTCCAGCTGATGGAGCAAACAAACAACAAGGTTCTAATAAAATTATAGTTTCTACTCCCCCACTCCTCGAGAGACTCACAATAATTAAACTGACCATTCATCCTAATTTTGATCTTGTAGGGGAGTTAAATAATTTATGTATAAAAATTCCGCTCCTCCATGCTATGTGAGACGTTCCAATTTATGCTAAAACAATTAAAGACTTTTGTGGAAAAGAGTGGCCCTAGGAGGAAACCTAAAGATCCACCAATAGTTCATGTTGTAAGGACACTATCCAACCTCATCTTAGGAAAATATATACCTGTCAAGTATGATGAGCCCGGTAATCTAGTAGTGATTGTACAAATTCAGGGTTGCAACTTTCCAAATACCTTGGTGGACTTAGGAGCAACTATAAATATTTTAACTCATGAAACCTGTGGTATTATGGGTATCACAGCTTTGAATCCAACTTCGACCTTATGAGAGTTAGCCAATAGATCGATAGTCAAGCCAGAAGGTACTCTGGAAGACATTATCATCTATGTGGACTCTTGGGAATACCCAATAGAATTTTTGGATATTAGTCCAAGGAATAGACTGGATGGGCACCCTATGATATACAAAGGCCATGGTTGGCAACAACAGACACATATATAAGATGTTGAACAAGAAATATGACAATTACCAAATGAAACACCATCAAAAACCTTATCTTCTATTCGCCCGCTAAACCCAACCCTCCTATTGGAAATTATCAACCATGCCCGCACAAATACCAGGAGGAAAATCAACATTCTCCTCTTACCTTAGATGAAGCCCTTGAATTTAAAAATCAGATTGAATATGATATAATTAATGGATTCATTAACAAACCTTCTAACATGGGTAATCCAACATGTCAAATGTTGAAATCTATAGTCGATAACAAAGCCTAGGAGGATTTGTTAGAAATTCCAAATAAAGATCAGATACCTAAAACTATTGTCCATAATAGAATTCCAATTAAAATTGAACCTGGTAAAACCCTCAATATTAATGCCAATCTGGATGATTATCAATGAGAAAACTAATCCAGATTCTTCACAAATATAAGTAGGATTTTTCCTAGGAATCTTCTGATATGAAGGGCATTGATCCGCAATTATGTACTCATCATATTTATATAGAGAAATATTCTCGTGTTATTCAATAGTCCTAGAGAATATTAAATCCACATATCAAGGATACAATAAAAAAGAATTACAAAAACTCCTGGATGTTAATTTTATATATCCCATTTCAAACAACCAATGGGTTTCTCCATTAGTTGTCATCCCTAAGAAAAACAAGAAGTGGAGAATTTGTGTAGACCCCCTTCCATTTGTAGACCAAGTCCTTGACACTCTCGTTAGGAAGAAATTATTTTCCTTACTAGATGGTTTCAATGGTTATAACCAAATCTATATCACTTCAAAATATCGAGACAAGACCACATTTACCTGCCCATGGGGAACATTTGCATATAAATTTTTACCATTTCGGCTATGTAATGCTCCAACCACTTTCCAAAGGGTGACCTTGAGTATATTTTCTAAGTTGATTAATGAAGGACTTGAGCTGTATATGGACAAATTTACCCCATATGGTGATGAATTTGATTAGGCCTTAAAGAATTTGGAGAAATTACTTAAATGGTGCATTGCTACCAGATTATGACCTAGCCATGAAAAATGCCATATGATGATGAATGAAGGTGTAGTTTTAGGACATTACATTTTTGTTGTAGGTATTCAAGTAGATCGAGAAAATATTGAGGTAATTATTATGTTACCTACACCTTGTACACCAACTGAGGTACATATTTCCTTGGCTATGCTAGATATTAATGCAAATTTATATTACACTTTTCAAAGATAGCTGCACCATTGTATGATTTAATAGGAAATGTTGAGTTTGAGTGGACTAAAAAATGTGACATTGCTTTCGCAGATCTTAGAAAGATAGTTTCAACAACCCTTGTATTAAGAGGACCAAATTGGATTTTTCCCTTCCATATTTCATCAAGTGCATCAGACACAATAATAGGAGTTATCGTTGGGTTGGAAGAAGATAAGAAACCTTATGCCATCTACTATATCAACAAAAATATTACACTAGCAGAATTAAATTATACAGTGATAGGGAAAGAAATTTTAGTTGTTGTATATGATACTAATAAATTTCGTCATTACATAACAGGATAGCCAATTTTTATGTACACTAATCATTCTGTTATTAGATATTTAACTAACAAACCTATCACTAATGGCCAAATAACTCAATGGTTTTTGTTGTTACAGGAGTTCGATATTACTATAAAAGATCATCCAAGAAAAGAAAGACTCGTTGAATATTTCTTGTCTAGAGTACCTAAAATAATTGATCTATCACCAGTGGACGATCAATTCCTAGATGAACACCTATTTTCCGTAACACTCAAGACACCTTGGTATGCTGATGTGGCCAACTACCTAGCAACAGGCAAGCTGCCAATGCATTTGTCACCCCAGGATAGGAAATGTTCAACACTATGCGTGATTTTCCTGGATAGAGGGATATCTCTTCCACATGGGATCTAACTTTCAAATTCGCAAATGCATTAGAGAGGATGAGATTTATGACATTCTCAGGGCCTGTCATGATGAACCTTGCAGTGGGCATTTCGTTGATCATGGGACTAGAAAAAAAGTACTCCAGATGGGCTATTACTAGTCCATAATATATGAATATGCCAAAAAGTATGTCAAGAGTTGTGATAGTTGCTAGAGAATGGGTCGTACCATTCAAGCTGACGAGATTCCTTTGCAGCCACAAATTTTAATAGAGCCCTTTGAAATATGGGCATTGGATTTCCTAGGTCCCTTCAATCCATCGTCAAATCAAAAGGCGTACATCCTAGTTTGTACATATTATGTGACTAAGCAGGTGGAAGAAGTATCCCTTCTGAAATCCAAAGAAGATTCCTCTACAGCTGCAACTTGTAATAGAGCCCTTCAAAATATGGGCATTGGATTTTGTAGGTCCCTTCAATCCACCATCGAATCGAAAGGCATGTATCCTAGTTTGTACATATTATGTGACTAAGTGGGTGGAAGAAGTAGCCCTTCAGAAATCCACATAAGGAGGAGTTATTAGCTTCTTATTTGATCTTTTTGTGTGATATAGACTACTGAGAGAAGTAATAATAGATCGAGGGTCAGAATTTACTACTTATAAGATCTCTGCCACCTTGCAGAATTACCATATTAAGCACAAAATTACTTCTCATTACCACCCCTAAGAAAACAGACAAGTAGAAAGTACCAACAAAGTTCCCGAGGTAATTTTGACCAAAACGATATCCGCGAATCATCGAAATTGGGAAACTAAACTTGCTGAGGCTTTATGGGCTTATTGGACAATATGGAATAACACCACTAGACATTCGACATACTACCTTGTTTTTAGTAAGGAGGCCATCTTTCCTATTGAATTCGAGATAAAGATTCTCAAAACTTCAAAAGAAGTTGAACTGGACTTCACAAAAGCACAGAAATAGCGCTTACAACAGCTTAATGAGTTGAATGAGGTATGTCTATTGGCTTTGCAACATACAACAGTTATTCAACAACAAAGGGCTAAGTGGCATGATCGTGTCATTAAAAAGGAGATGTTTTAGAAAGGCAACTGGGCACTGCTATATGGCTCTAGATTTCAATATTTCCTAGGAAAACTTCAAACGTGATGGTTAGGACCTTGCAAAATTTATAAAGTCTATGACAATAGTATAGTGATCTTAACCATTATTGATGGATCTGGTGTCTCTTTTCTCACAAATGGACATCGACTACGTCGATATCGTCAGCCACTCACAAGAGATTCTTTTCACCATCAGATAAGTAATGATTCCAATTTCTAGATCGTAGCTTACAAGGGAGGCAACCCAACAACTACATCTACTTGAATTTTTCAAAAATATTTTCATATTCTACATAATGTATATATTTATGTGAAATTTACTAAGATATTTTTTTTAACAATAATAAATTAATGGAAAAAATGAGTTGTTTATTTTAGCAGAGCTTGTTGTTCTGTCACTGTTGTTTGCTTGGTCACCATTGTTGTTTCGTCATTGTTGTTCTCTTGGTCACAGTTGTTGTTCCCTTTTAACACAACTTGTTGTTCCATCATTGTTTTTCCCTTGGTTATAGCTATCATTCCCTTTTAACATAAATTTTTGTTCGTCATTGTTGTTCCCTTGGTTACAACTGTCGTTTTGTTTTACCACAACTTTTTGTTCCATTGGTCATAGTTGTTGTTCCTTTTATAACAATTTTTGTTTCCTCTTATAACAGTCATTATTCCTTTTTATCATAGTTGTTGTTTCACTTGTTCACAATTGTTGTTACCTTTTATAATAGATGGTGTTCCCTTTGGACACAACTATTGTTCCTTTATTTACAACTGTTGTTTTCTTATGATTGTCGTTTCCTTGATTCTTTTTATGATTTCAAATCATTTTTTTCCTCTATCATGGTGACAAACATTTTGTCATCCCAATCATTACCTTATGAATAATATTTTATCTGATTTGGCAAAACTATCAAAACAATTTTTTTAACACTCTTGATATTGTAAGTAACATAAATTGTTCATGATACATCGCCTTAATTGCCACCAAGGGAAGTTTTTTTTTCTTTTCCCCATATAGTTTGGTGACCTCCTTAAAAAGTAAAGTTATGGGAAGGAAATGAAAAACTTAAAGTGTTAATTTATTACAATTATTTTTACACCATCCCTAACTCTTAAGGAGTTGATGAGCCACGCCATTCACTAATCTTTCATTATGATAAAAAAAAATGGAAAACCTATAAAAACAAGAAACTAAGAAAATATTTTCATTAAAAGAATATGAGATATCATCACGAGCTGGCCTACCGTGATCATAGGACTTAATAAAGTGACATTGCTATTATGGTCACCAAGCCAGGGTAATGGCCTTTTATATTTTAATTAAAGGAAAAAAGGTCTCATCACGAGCTGGATTACTCGCTTCGTTAAGATCTTGTGAATGCCACTGTTATTAACTGGTTACCACACCAAAACAATGGTCTTTTGAGATTTTTTTAGCAAAATAAAATCATGAATTTTTAGTAGAATGGGATACTGGCATATCAAGGGGTTAAAAGGAAACCCTATAGAGGATATGGATGCCTACTGCTAACAGATGCTATGCCTGTGGCATTGAAGTATATTTGAAATCATCATATAAATACTTTGTGATTTTGACTTCCCTTTTTAATAAATAAAGGAGGAATCACCAAACTATTGTGGAAATCTGTCACAACACTAAGGTGGTAATTCAATCTTGTATGAACAACTATCTATCCTTAGATATCAGGAATCCATTTTTAAAAAAAGGCTTTGCTAAATCTATTTTACTTTCTCCTTAAAGGTAATCTTGTGGTGCACATTACTTTTATCCATGATTAAAATATTTTCCATGTTTCGAACTCTGCACAAATCTTGTTTTGTTAGCATATCTCGACATTTAATATGCCTTATCACTACATAGGGTGACCTCGCGTGATTTGATCATTTTCCATTATGGTAATTAATGTATTAACATGTCGTCAATTCACCCTATCACTAAAGGTCATAGTCGACCTTTATTTTTATCAGGTGGGTTAAGAAATCACACGTATGATAAGATATCTGCACATTTGACAAGAACACCTAATCATTGCTCTAATTTTTCATGCATGTGTTATATTGAGGTGATAGTTGAATATTGTTATATTTTTTACAATTGTTGGCTAAAACTCTATATGCAGCTTTAGAATACTTTTTGAGATAAAATAGAAATGGGTGGTCTATTGATCTGTAGTGAACCAGCTCAACTACAAATCTCTAAAAAAGCACGAAGAGTTATAGAGCGGGTGGGATGGATTGAGTATTTCTCCTGGTTACTAGGCTTCAACTAATTGGTCACTTTGGAATTTTTATAAAACTTGAACAATGGAGTAACTACAGTAAAAGGCAGGTAGGTACCAATTAACAAAGAAGTCTTGGCAGAAGTTATGGGCCTCTCCACCAAAGGTGAAAATGGATCGATAAACATGTCAGATTGTAGAGTGCAATGTTTTTGTTCTGATCCCGATGAAGTGTTGGTTCGAAAAGGAAAGTGATATCAACTTGCTTCCTTTCCAGAACCATTGAATAAATTAAAAAAAGTAGTACAAAGGTATATTACCTGTGACGGTCAATACGATGTAGTTAGACCTCAACATTTGAAGCTAATGGAAGTACTTAAGCAGAAGGTAACTATAAAATTACCCTTCTTTTTAAATTCTCTCTTGCACAAGATTGCTATTAGAGTTGGTAAATCTAAAGACCAGGATTTGGTAGTAAGTTACCACTGCCTTATAAAGTTGATAGTCATCAGAGAATTAAACAAATCTTGTTTAACCTGGAATGAATTTGTGGGAAACAATGAACCTCCATCACAAACTGAAACACTCATTATGGAGTTTGCGCAACCAATAGACAAGGAATAAGCTGAGATGGTAAGGGAAGAGATCATGTAGGAACAAGCCCAGGATTCAGTTTCACAAAAGCTGACCAGGGATGAGAAGTTAATAGAATCCCTTCTAGTCTCTCTACCTGCCAAACGTAGAAGGTCAGCTAAACTGATTAAAACAAGAAATCCCACAAATTCTAGCGAACAACTGGTAGAGGAAAATGTATCTCAGAAGTCTCTTGATGTTTAGGAAACATATCAAGGCAATTCACGTCAAATTAATGAGGAAGAAATAGCTCAAGTACTGCAGAATATGGTAACCTTTTTCAATCCCGAAAAAGATGTGGGTTTTTCATAATTTTCTCCCGAACAAATCCCGACGCTCGATTTTCCTATTTCCCCTTCCAATTTGAATGCTACTATTATGTTGTAATATTCAAAGGACCCTGGGAACCCTTCTCCCCAAGAATATTTAGGATATTTTATTGCAACTATTGTGGAATTTGGTTCCCCTTCTGAAGGAATATTTCCTCGATCCGTTGAGCATTGAAAGACTAGTGATGACCTTACTAGCATGATTTAGTCTAATAAGGGCCCTATAAACCCTGTAATCATTTCCACAGCTAAAAAATCCATAATTGAGGGGCCAAATTGTATAGATGAAAAACTTGCTGGAAATAGAAGAACAAAAATAAGCCATGAAATGGAGTTGCTGAAGAAAGAAAATAGGAAATTACAAAGGAAACTGTGGCAACTCAGAAGTTAGTTAAGGAACAACAAGAGAAACTATAAGAGAAGGAAAGGAATGTGAATGGCTAAAGCTCAAACTAATATTTTTGTTTCCTCTATAGAAACCTAGATAGAGGAAACCCTTACTATTCTTATAGGAACACAGACTGATTTGGGTTTCAATTTGATGACAATCAAGGCAACTATTCAAACATAATTGTTGATTTTCATTAAGAGGACTACTCAGTTAGAGCCTATACCTCCTTACACCCCTTTCATTATGAATGATACCATTCAGGTGTTGAATAAAATATTAGAGGAACAATAGGAGACCCTAGGACGATACCAAGGAGAAGTGGTGCCTTGAAAGGAGCATCAGGAATTGTTACAAAAGTTTAAAGCATTGTCCATCGTTGAGGATGAGACTTATGCCAAACTGAGGGTAGTCGAGAAAAAGATAAAAATGGTGCAGGTCCAACTTGAGAAAGCCTAGGAACAGAAAAAGAAGGTATGCTTCATCCATTTTGATGCTTTGTCCTACAGGTCCCCAACCAAGAACTATGCTTTATTTTTACTTGAGCAATATATACTGCTCAAGGTCAAAGTTTTTCATTCCAGTCAACTTTCTGAATTTAATAATGTTTCTGATTTTATCAAATTTTTTCAGTAACATGATGATCATGTAAAATACTTTTTATGTGAACTATATATGCATAATTTCTTCTTAGATGACTAGATGGATGAAAACCCCAGTCCCATTATTTGCGATGTACAATTCTAAGAATTCACTTCTTTCATTAGGAATCAGATAAGATGCTAACAATCTCATGATACATTTCAATGAAGGGTGAATGGTCTTGACCTCTCGGTCAGGGGTGAACCAAGGAGCCCTCTGTGTACACTCATCAACCATAAAAAGTTTATGGAACAACCTGGTGTTGTCTTTGCCCTCGTACCTGTTCATAATGATGTTCTCCACACTTGATTGGAGTATTTTGAAGAAATCAAAGTAGAAGCCCTCTAGGCTGCTTAAAAAAGGTGGAAGATGTCCATCAATTAGGTGAAAAATAGGGAACCTTTTAACTACACAAATCTGCAAGCAGCAACAAGTAGAATGCACGAATACACTCACTTGGTCCTGGCAGAAGGACCTAAGTGGATTAGATGCAGGTATAAATGTCCCACCATCTAGTACCCTCCAGATGAATACAATTCCAAGTATGAACCCTTAGAGGAAGATAATATTAGATAATTCAAGAAAATCCAAAATAGGAATGGTTTTTGGCACTATGGTGAACAACCTTACCTAGCCTAGTCTTTAACACTCCTACATGTCAATCATCTCTTTGGATGAGAACATGAGAAAAGCTAAGTTGGGGAGTGATGCTGGGTTGTGGAATTGATATGATTCTTCCATTTGTTTATTTAGTTAATAATTAGTTTTTCAAGTTCTTTAAGTTCATATTGTAATAATTTTGAAGTTATAAGTTCTAGAAAGAAGCTAATGACATCTTGATATTATACCTTGTCAATGAGTCAATTTGAATACTTAAGACATCATTAATTCACAATTTGGGTTAGCTTATGTACATACAATATTTTATGGACAATTCTTGTTCCCTAAAATCGTTGAACATAAACCAAGTTGTGGAAGAACCATTGGGCTAATTGTGACATGCGGATCAAGGATTCGTGCCTATGTGCATGGAATAGTCAAAGAAAGGACACAACAAGTTATCTTGGAAATATGATGGAGATTTTATAGTTTAAATAAGAAATCCTAAGAATCTTTTGATTCTTAGGATAACATTACTATTCAACCATTAGAAATATGTTATAATATATAAATGCAATTAAACTCTAGTAAAACAAAAGATGCTTATGATAATTATCATTGACTCTCAAAGGTGACTAAACAATAGACTGTCTTAAGGCTTTTATAGATGTTTTTGTAATTTGCTTTTAATATCAATGAAAGCTCATATGGTTTAGTTTTAATCAGGCATATTGAATTTTCTCCAAGATGGTTGTTGGGTCTCCATTTTGTCTCATTTTTATCTATTTATCTCATGCTGTCGATTGGATAAATGATTATTTCCAAAGAGTATTTGTTACTTCTTTGCTTTAACGAGATTAAAATAACATTAATGAGAGTTTAATTAAGGTGTGTATATTGCAGGATTAAAACCAGTTTGATTATACTTTGGGATGTGCCTGTACCATTGCATTCAAATTCCTGCACCAATTGGGATTCCTGCACTAGTTACAGTGACTTCCTACACTATGCTAAACTCAAACCTGGTCTTATGTCTATTCATGAAGGCAGTGATGTGAAAGTATTTCGTTGGCAGCAGATTTTCACTTGTCCATGAAAACTCTTACACTAATCATCATGTTTGAAATTGTACTTGTACAAAAACCCTCCAGTTCATGGGGCTCGAATTGTGGAAATTGTTATTGGAAATCCTATGATAATCTTTCTGCTATCTCTACACATTATGGATTGTTGTAGAAAAAGGACTATTTTCACTGCTTATAAACATCCAAGTAGCCGGATTGACACTTTATAGCATGGTCATATATCTCATATTGAAGTAGTTGATGTTGGGGTCTCTATTGCAGTGTTTTATAGATGGCGATGATGGGTTTAGGAATAGAAGGCTTAAGCTTATTCCATCTATCCCAAAGGGTTCTTGGATTGTCAGGCAGAGTGTTGGAAAATACAAGGTTGATGTGAAAGGCTTTGAGTCTTTAGCTTTACCTGAATTAGAGATCAAATAAGATACTGGTCCCTTTATCATTGATGAGGTTGGTAAGATGGAGCTATTCAGTATACCATTCTTTCCAGCTATTTTACGTGTTCTTGACTCAAACATCCCAATTCTAGCCTCCATAGTAGTGCCAAAGTTTGGCCGTGACATACCCGAAGTGGAAAGCATTACGAATCATAAATATGTCTTTCTACACAAGCTAAAAGGTTGAGTACTAGTGTGGAGGGACTACCATGGTGACATTCCTTCATCTCATACCGAACAATTCTTCTCCATACTCATTGAAAAATAGCGCAATCCTGCATCTCACCATCCGGTGGTTCATGACAATGGAATTACTTACATGTTCATTCAACATAACAATGTTTATTTGTGTAGACTGATTAGTAGCTAGTTTTCTTGAGAAGTTCGAAGAGGGTGGAGAGATTGTCTTTGGTGGTGTAGATATTGATCATTTTCAGGGTAAACACACTTATGGGGGACTTCGTCATAGGTGGTCAATCAACAGGATTTTGCAGTGGAGGTTGTGCTGCCATTATGGATTCAGAACCTCTCTGCTTGTTGGTTCCTCAGGGATTGTGGCACAAATCAATGAAGCTATTGGTTCCTCAGGGCTTGCTAGCCAGGAATGTAAAAGTGTAGTCTTGCAATATGGAGATTTAATAATGGAGCTTTTGATGACACAGACAAATCCTGAAAAGGTCTATTCCAAAATAGGCTTATGCTCATTTGATGGTAGCAGGGATGTCAATATGCGAATTGCTAGTGTTCTTGAGAGAGATAATGAGGCAATGTTGGTGAGGGTTCTGTAGCTCAATGTATTAGTGGTTTCATGGGATTAGATGTTCCCCCTCCAATGGGACCTATCTGGATTCTTGGAGATGTATTCATGGTGTCTACCATACCTTGTTTGATTTTGGTAACATGAGAGTGGGCTTTACAGAAACAGCTTGAATCATTGAATTCAAGAACCTTTATAAAACTTCATGATTTTGATAGAGGTCCTAAAATATACACTAAAAGCACTGCCAAACAGCAGTGATGAATATGTTGATCATTCTGGATTTGGTGCTCTTTATGGTTACGATAATTCTGGGTCAATATGAAGCTAATTGAAGGAGATATGCACTAAATCTTGATGCTAACCTGTGAGCAGCTCACGCAAGGATGAAATCGATTAAGCCAAATTGCACCTCAACAACCACTCTAGGAAAAGAGCAACAATTCACCAGAATCATTCCCTCTTTCAATATTTAGTTACAAAACTAATTCTTAATTCGATAGATTGTTAAAACTAATAATCTTCCCTCCTATATTTTAATCGCCTGTTGAAACACCCAGATTGTAAATCGATGCATATATAATAGATTACCTGGAGTGGCAAGGAGTAAGTTTTTAGTGAGGAATTGATAAAAAGATCTTGAGAGACAGGCACAAGGACTGAAGGAAGTGCAAAATGGAGGAGAATCTGTCCCGATGTAGCAGCACACAGATTCTAGTTGTGGATCACTTCTCCTGTTTGCTAGAGCTAAGCTGATGTCTACTTGATGTAAAAGATTGTGTTTTTTTAGGAATTAATTAAAGCAATTTTTATCCATGCTTTGTCTATTGTTTATTGCATCTAATGATTTTGATTATTGTGTGAACTAGTTTAAGCGGGGGTGTGAGCTGGTTGTGTTGGCCACCAGATTTGCTCGACACCGCTCTACATCTTTTAGATTAAATAGCCTCTAGATTATTATTTGTTGTGTGAAATATTTAACCATTTCCTTCTTCAAGTTAATGCTATTTAAATTGCTGCAAATTGTTCCTTTCCAAACTATTTCATTTGCTGCATCATTAATCATATTTTCACTTGAAATATTTTATGAACATCGTGTCCCTCCAGATTTTTTGAATCCACAAGATCGGCTCTGCCTTTATGAGCTTTAACGTTCAACTTGAATTGATCCAGACCCGTTTAGTTAATATTCCAGAACTTGAGATCGACTTGAGTATTTATGGTTTCGAAAGCCAATGTTTATAAATAAGGAAATTGCACTATGTTTGATATTTATAAATGTTTAATTACAATTATAAGTTTCCTTTGACTTCGGGACAATTTGCAAGATTTATTTTCAAGACAAGGAAGGCGAGAGATTCATATTAATTTAATTCCTTTTGATAAGTTTATTTTCACAGTACATTTCCTTGTTATGCTACTGATGCTTTCAAGTTAACCTTATGCAGAATTAGTGCAAGAAGAATGGTTTTGAATTGCTTTAGAATTTATTCGAGAATTTAAAGTCTTTTTGTTATTATGCTGGCACTGCTTTATTTCTAGTTCATATTTCGCTTCTGTTCTCTTGTAATTAGAGTTTCCTTTCACATTGATTGCTTTTATTTCCCGCACGAATTTAATTGTTTGTATTGGTGTTTTCTCAAATTCTCTTTTAGTGTAGGATTTAATTTATTGATGAGATTAATACGTAAGATAGACTAGAATTTGTTCTGTAGGTTGCCAGGGGCTTTCTTTGGCATTTCCAATGTTGCGTTTCGAAGTTCAAAAACTATCTGGATTGACAAATTAAATGTTGGTACATTTATAGACCCTATACTGCACACAACTTTTTGCCATCATTGTCGTGGAGGCACTCAGGGGATTGACCTTGGTGATCTGGCGCATTTTTTTTTCCTTCACCTAGTTTCTCTTGCAATTTTATATTCTTTGAAGTTATTTATTTCCTGCACTGTTGCTTACCAGTTGCCTTGTTAAAAGAAGGAAAATGGTATTTTGAGGAATCATCAAATGAAGAATTAACAATTGAAAATTTTAATATTTTTGATTAAACATAAAAATGATATTATTAAATATTTGATTTCAAAATTGGATGATTTGTAGGAATAGTGGAAACCCACCGCTTATCTTTTGCACCAACTGTAGAAAAAGACACTTCCTTGGAAAATGTCCACTCAATAGCCTGAAAGTTTGAAAAAACTGTGAAGAGGATCATTTAACAGAACATTTCCAAGAACTACTAGGATTAATAGAAACATTTTCAGAAGAAATCACATCAGAAAAATTTGGTCAACGCGTTTCAAACCAACCAGTGTGGTTCATCAGAAAATGTTTCTATTACTCAGAATATGGATCACAGAAGCTTAAATTCGAATATCACTACCAAGATTACTAAAGCCACTTAGGAAATCAAGTAAGGAATCAAATCGACTACCAGGTATAACTCAAAACCCATTATCATTTGATACTTGGAATAATGCTTATTTTCCTGAGCAGGCTCATCAACATGTTTATATTCCTGCAGTTTCATGGCAAAATTTTAATCCTCCTCCAATTGAATATCCTACTTCATGGTCACAGTGGCCCTCTCCTTGGCCCTCATCCTCGAGCCAAATATCTCCATGGCCTCAAGAATCATTTGGATCCTTCTCTCTAGGGAAATCTCCCATGCAAATTCAATCATATGAGCACCAACAACAACCACAATTTCTTTCTAATGCACCATTAAGTTATCCTCCCCCATGGTCCCAACTGCATGTGAAACCTTACCCTAGCCTTAATCCATACCCCAACCCTTATCCTAATCCTTACCCCACTCCTTATCCTTACCCATACCCTAGCTCTCATTCAAACCCTAATCCATACCCTAACCCTAGTCCATACCCTCATCCATACCCTAACCCTAGTCCATACCCTTATCCATACCCTAGACCTAACCCTAGTCCAAACCCTAATCCCAATCCAAATCCAAACCTTACTCCAAGCATTAACCAAAACCCTAACCCAAACCATATCATAAACACTAATCTAAACCATTAGGTTGCACTATAGTTTGAACCACCTATTCTTCCCATTGAACAAAATGATACATCTTCCATGTTTGGAAAGGGGATGAATTTGGAAACTTCCCACATTACTGCTGAACATTCACCCCAGGAAGTTATCATTCAAAGACCACCAGAGGAGAAATCTTTCATTGGAATTTGTTCTGAAAATGTGGTTGAAACTCAAAACCCTAGAATCTCTTTCAACCAGTCTTTTCAATTTGAAAATCAAATATTTGAGCCTGAATTTGAGGGATTTATTTTGTCTTTCACCAGATTCTTTGTGCCTCCAGGAGAGTGACTATCAAACTGTGGAAGACTCACATCAGTTGGAGAATCATACATATGTGGATTCCATTGAATCTTGGTTTTGAGCAGTTATCCAACCACCTTGTTTCCTCATCATTCAGAAACTCTTGGTACCATGTCAATTGAAGCAATCGGTTTCTCATGCTTTGGTATGCCTTGAAGTCCATTCTTTAAAAATAAGTGTGAGTATAATCAACATTTTGTTATGCACATGGCTTCATTGGAAGTATGCCTTCACTTAAAGGTGATATTTCTTTCTTTCAAAATAGGGTGGGATAATAGGAGAATAATGAATAAAGATGCATAATAACACTCTTGAACTTGTGGTTCCCTAAAAGCACAACTTTTGAAATTTTTATTATCATGGACTCTCATGGTAAGACTTGTCAGAATAAATTCACACTTAATACCTCATATTTTAAAGTGACTTTGATTATGGATTAACATGTCAATCAAGGATATTGTTATAAGTTGGATGTAATGCTTTTTTTCCTATTCTAACAAACTATCATCCAGAAAATATTTTCAAGTTCCTCTTCGAAGGGACAAGTGAAAAACCTCCTATAGTGGACCACACCTACAAAACTATAATAAGATTTCATAAAGAACCCTGTCATGATCAACTCAAGGAATATTTTTGGTCATTATCTGAGATGTTTTTTAAATAAGTTCTTAGGGTAGCATGACCAACCAGTAAAGAATAGTAATTAAAAACTTTATGTGCCATCCTGCACTCTTAAGGAGTAGATTTTCTCCCCCACCTATTAAGTAACCCATCTGAGGTTAATCATAATCAGAGTTTTTTTCTTAAAAAAAATAAAAAAATAAACAAATTAATTGAGGGATAGGGGGTCTCATTGCGATTCGACCTACTATGATCATGGGTCCTAAGGAGAATGAAATTACCACACTAGACACCAAGCCAGGGTAATGGCTTTCAGTTGAAAAACTAGAAGATGAGAGGTCTCATTGTCAGCTGGCTTATTCATTCTTGTTAGTTCCTATGAATGGAACTGTCGTTAGCTGGTTACCAAGCTAGGACAATGGCCTTCAGTTAACTTCTAAAAGGAGAAAAAAAAATTAAAATGTTCTTAAATGACTCTAAATATATATCTAATAGGTGGGACAAAAGAATTTCATAAGGTTAAAAGGTACCCCTGTTGAGGCTATAGACGCCTATTGGTAGAAGGGCCATGCCTGTGGTATTAAAGTTAACTCTACACTATAATTTACTTGGTTGTTTTTGCTTTCTGTGAAATCACTATCAGTCTCTTTGAGAATGGCTCTAAAATCCTTCTGTTGTTATACCTTGGCATTCTATCTTTTTGGAATGATTTTTATGGACGTGGAACCCTTAGTGCGGGTAATTCACTATATCTAGGCACGAGGAGCTTTAACTATACATGGATAATGGTAAAATAATTACTGTGGGTAGGTATTGCTATGTCCACTTTTAACACTATGTTTTTTTAAATTAGGTCACTCATATTTACAATGAGTATATTTTAAAGTGTAATTTCTGATAAGGGATGCCTCTGAGATATTCTTTTGGAAATTTTAAAAGTTAGCTATTTTATTCAAGTAATAACACCATCCATGAAATTTAGTTTTTATGGCAGTTTTTTTTTTATGTTTTCTTGAAATTAGTTTAAGAAAATAAAGAGTCTAGTAGTCACTCTATTTTTAGAGCAAGATTTAACTAGCATAGGAAGTTTGATCACGCAAAATTGTAGGAACATCATTTTGAACACCTACAAATAATTCTAATTTTGTTTTTTTTCGGGGAAGTGACAGTACCAGATTTCCTTGCATGAGGACATGCAAGATGGTCAACATGGGGGGATGTTGGGTCTCTGTTTTGTCTTATTTTTATCTATTTCTCTCATGTTGTCAATTGGCTAAATGATTATTTTCAATTTGTTACTTCTTTGTTTTAACGAGATTAAAATAGCTTTAATGAGAGTTTAATTAAGCTGTGTATATTGTAGGATTAAAACTGATTCGACTATACTTCGGGACGTGCCTGCACCATTGCATTCATGTTCCTGCACCAATTGGGATTCCTGCACTTGTTATAGTGGCTTCCGGCACTATGCTGAACTCAAACCTGGTCTTATGTCTATTCATGAAGGCAGTGATGTGACTAAGTATTTAGCTGGCAGCAGATTTTTACTTGTCCATGCAAACTCTTACACTGATCATCATGTTTGAAATTGTACCTGTACTCAAACCCTCCAGTTCATGGGGCTCGAATTGTGGCAAATGTTATTGGAAATCCTATGATAATCTTTCTGCTATCTCTATGGATTATGGATTGTTGCAGAAAAGGGACAATTTTCACTACTTATAAACCTCCATGTACCCGACTTGACACATTATAGCATGGTCATATATCTCATATCGAAGCAGTTGCTGCTGGGGTCTCTATTGCAGTGTTTTGTAGATGACGATGATGAATTTAGGAATAGCAGGCTGAAGCTTATTCCATATGTTCCAGAGGGTTCCAGGATTGTCAAGCAGAGTGTTCGAAAATACAAGGTTGATGTGAAAGGATTCAAGTCTTTTGCTTTACCTGAATTAGAGATCAAAGAAGATACTGATCTCTTTATCATTGATGAGGTTGGTAATATGGAGCTATTCAGTACATCATTCTTTTGAGTTGTTTTACGCATTCTTGAATCGAACATCCTAGTTCTAGCTTCCATACCAGTGCCAAAGTTTGGACGCGACATACCTGAAATGGCAAGAATTACGAATCGTAAAGATGTCTTTCTACACAACCTAAAAGGCCAAGTATAGTGTGGAGGGACTACCGTCGAGACTTTTCTTCATCTGATGCCAAAAAATTCTTCTCCAAAATCATCGAAAGAGAGGGTGATCCTGTATCTCACCATCTGGTGGTTCATGACAATGGAATTACTTACATGTTCATTCAACACAACAATGTTTATTTGTGAAGATCGATTGGTAGTTGGTTTTCTTGAGAAGTTTGAAGAGGTGGAGAGATTATCTTTGGTGGTGTAGATCCTGATAATTTCTAGGGTAAACGCACTTTTGGGGGACTTACTCATTGGTGGTCAATCAATAGGATTTTGCAGTGGAGGTTGTGCTGTCATTGTGGATTCCAGAACCTCTTTGCTTGCTAGTCCCTCGAGGATTGTGGCACAAATCAATGAAGCTATTGGTTCCTCAGGGCTTGCTAGCCAAAAATGTAAAAGTGTAGTCTCACAATATGGAGATTTAATAATGGAGCTTTTGATGACACAGACAAAACCTAAAAAGGTCTGTTCCAAAATAGGCTTATGCTCATTTGAAGGTAGCAAGGATGTCAGTATGCGAATTGCTAGTGTTCTCGAGAGAGATAATGCAAAAATTTTGGTGAGGGTTCTATAGCCCAATGTATTAGTGGTTTCATGGGATTAGATGTTCCCCCTCCAATGGGACCTATATGGATTCTTGGAGATGTATTCACGGGTGTCTACCATACCATGTTTTATTTTGGTAACACGAGACTGGGCTTTATAGAAGCAGCTTGAATCATTGAATTCAAGAACCTTTATAAAACTTCATGATTCTAATAGAGGTCTTGAAATATACACTAAAAGCATCACCAGACTACAATGATGAATATGGTGATCATTCTAGATTCGGTGCTCTTTATGGTTACGATAATTCCGGGTCAATATGAAGCTAATATAAGGAGATATACATCAAATCCTTATGCCAACCTGTGAGCAACTCATGCAGGGAGGAAATAGATTAATCCAAATCACACCTCAACACCCACTCTAGGAAAAGAAGAATGATTCACTAGAATTGTTCCCTCTTTCAATATTTATTTGCAAAACTAATTCTTAATTCAGCAGATTGTTAAAACTAATAATCTTCCCTCCTGTATTTTAATTAGCTCTTGAAAAGCCCAGATTGTAAATCAATGCATATATAATAGATTACCTGGAGTGGCAAGGAGTTAGTTTTTAGTGAGGAATTGATCAAGAGAGCTTGAGAGATAGGCATAGGGATTGAAGGAAGCATAGAATGGAGGAGAAGTTGTCTCGATGTAGCAGCACGTAGATTCTAGTTGTGGATCGCTTCTCCTGTTTGTTGGAGCTAAGTTGATGCCTGCTTGATGTAAACGATTTTTTGTTGGCTTATGGGGCCCTGACCCAGGTTCAGAGTTATTTAGCCAAACAAATCCCTACACTACTTTCCCTTTTGGCATCAACCTGTGGAGCGCGGACTGAAGTCTCACCCGAAGCAGTATGGGGGGATGCTGGAACCAAGTTTCTGCAGCCTTGAGATGTTTGTGATGTCGACTTAGTCCAATTAGACCTGCCTTCATGCAGGTCACTTCGTGCACTATTCCAACCTTTAGTACCCTTGCGAAGTGGCACAATCATCTTTTGCTCAGCCCTAACCAGGGGTTGAAATGCTTTCGCGTTGCTATGGCAACGATCTGCGCTATTTCCTAACCTAGACTGAATATCTTACTTATCTTCTTTAACTGATCTTAGTTAACTTCACGTAAATAGATATTCTATCTTGTATTCACTTAATCAACACCATTATACACAGTCACACATCATATAAGTATTAGAAGTGAATTTCAAACCCAATATAACAGATGCATAAAACAAGAAATAAATACGCAGAATTCATAGGAAACTTCTCTTTATTAATAATTCCAACTATTACAGACTCGACTTGCCCTACGCACTCAACTACAAGGGTCCGCACACCCAGCTGTGGACTACTAGGCCTCTGCACACTCAGTTGTAGAGCCTTCTCCTACTCTACGACCCAAAACTAGACTTTACTCCACAGATATGACTCAATCCTTCATCATTACTTCTTCTTAGATTATGTTCTTTTACTACTTAGAGCCTCGCTCTATTTATACAATCCCATGGTCCATGGACCATGGGTAGATTTCTACAGCTGGAATTATAATAAAAATATTAAGGGTGAACAACCCTATGACTCTTTAACAAACTATGTGCTCCGCGCCCACAAAATGTGGAGCCTTTACATCAGAATTACAAAATTGACCAAAATATGGGCTCTAAGCCCCAAAACTTCCCTTGGGGGATCCCACACCCAATAGGCCCCCAACACAAACACTGTGACTCTCCCTTGAGTCACTCTGTTGGTATAGAGATCTTTGCATGAAGACCTCCCAACACTAATTGGATTGCTGCAAGTTTAGCAGTGCACTGAGCGTCTGCCTACTATACTTCCTCTACGTGTTGTATAGTGACCGTTGTGGTTGAACTGCTGCCCTAAATCCTCTCTTGTGTTTCTTGCAGTTGTGTGAGCTTTACTTCAATGGAGGTTGTAATGGTATATGCCTCATCAATCCACGGTTGTAGGCACGCCTTCAAAACTGCTTCCTTATGCCAGGCAGCATCCACCTACTCCTTGAGTGCCTTTTCTTGTTACATCCTTGCAAGCCTCTACATAAGGAAAACTATCTGCATGGTCCCTTTTACTTCATCTATCTCTGCTGCAGCTTGCGTGCCTCTGTCTCCAGGGGCTCTATGTTTGGGTCCTCCTGCAGGGTGGTGAGTGTTGGGTGTGGAGCTTGATTATCTTCTGTATTCAAAGGTTTCAGTTAGATGTATACCCTAGGAAGGCTATACACCCCTCCACGCGGGGGGGGTGCGGGGGGAACTTGTCCCTCCCGCAGGGGTCCGGGGGCCAGCAGTCCCCCGGCGGGGGTTCGGGGGCAACGCCCCTGAAGCTAAAAGTAGATGTAAAATTGCCTTGTAAAATTCTAGTAATTTCTAGTCAATCTGGGCCGCTCATTAGGCAGATGATATGATGGTAGAAGTTATGTTTAATTTAGGGTTTTTTACCCTAGAAGGCAACCCCTCACTATATATGAGGGAATTGTATTGCGTCTATGTATATCTGTATTCTGAGTGAGGAAGAGAGAGGAGATTGAGAGCAAAGAGGGTGTTACAGCGGATCTGCTATAGGTTGTATCTCTTCAATTTGCTGGATAATATAAAAGGAAGGACTGGTTTTTTCTCCGTGGACGTAGCCCAAACAGGGTGAACCACGTATATCTGTGTCTCTCTTGTTTTATGCATTTTCTGTGTTTATATTTGTGCAATATATTATGTGTTCCATTGCTCCGTAATATATAATTTTCTAACAACTGGTATCAGACTCGAAGGTCGATTTGGCTGATAAACTCACAGGAGAGAAGGGTTCCTGGTTCGAGTGGGAGCAATGGCGGAAGATGGTAGGTTTAGAGTTGAAAAATTAAGTAGCCAAAACTACTAGTTGTGGAAGATGCAGATGGAAGATTATCTGTATTAGAGAGTTCTATACCTACCATTGAGCGGAAAGACAAGGAAGCCAACAAGTATGATAGACACAGAATGGGATATTCTGAACAGAAAGGCACTTGGAACAATATGGCTGTGCCTAGCGGCGTCGGTAGCATTTAATATTTCAAAGGAAATGACAACATAGGGTTTAATGTCGGCATTGGCCAAACTGTATGAAAAACCCTCAGCCTCAAATAAGGTATTTCTTATGAAGCATTTATTTAATATGAAGATGTCAGAAGGTGGATCTGTTGCAGATCATTTAAATGACTTTAATACAGTTACAATTCAATTAAGTTCTGTAGGGGTAAATTTTGATGATGAAGTTAGGGCTCTATTATTTTTGTGCTCATTGCTAGAAAGTTGGAATGGTTTAGTTATGGCCGTTAGTAACTCTGTCTCTGGATCTAGTACTTTAAAGTTTGATGATGTTGTTGGTGCAATCCTTAGTGAGGAAATGCGATGGAAAAGCTCTGGTGAGACATCAAGTAATGCTTTGACTGCAGAGACTAGGGGAAGAAAAATGGAAAGAGGAAAGAGCCCAGGATATCGTAGTGTGCTGGAAATGTGGGAAGAAAGGACACCTGAAGAAAGACTGCAAGTCTCGGAAGGGAAAAGAAGGAGATGAATAGAAAGAAACTAATCATGAAGTGAATGTAACAGGTCATGTGTTGTAATATGCTTTGATTCTTTCATTAGAAAATATTATTGATGCCTAGGTGATAGATTCAAGGGTCTCATTCCATGCCACACCTGATAAGAAACATTTTCATGATTATGTTCAAGGAGATTTTGGACAAGTTTGATTGGGTGATGATAAACCTTGTAAAATCGTTGGAATGGGTACAATTTTCATAAAACAACAAAATGGAAATCAGTGGCTATTGAAGAAGTTAAGGCATGTTCTAGATCTAAAGAAAAATCTGATTTCAACAGGGCAGTTGGGAGGTGAAGGTTGCGTAACTACTTTCACAGATAAAACCTTGAAGGTCACTAAAGGATCCCTGGTAATAGCGAAAGGAGAAAAGGTTGGTACATTGTATTTATGCAAGGGTATTTCTAATTCTGTTAATGCTTTAACCTCTACAGGAGAAGATACGGCATTGTGGCATCATAGGCTCGGGCACATGAGTGAGAAGGGGATGCAGATTCTTCACTCAAGAAATTTGTTACCAGGTTTGAAGCATGTTGATTTAAAATTCTGTGAGAATTGTGTTTATGGAAAACATAAGAGAGTCAGATTCCTTAGAGTTGGGAAAGAAAATAAGAGAAAAAAATTAGAGCTTGTGCATACAAATGTATGGGGACCTACTCAGGTATCATCTCTTGGTGGCTCTCATTATTATGTTACTTTTATTGATGATGCAACCAGAAAAACCTGGATTTATTGTATTCGAAATAAATCTGATGTATTTGATACTTTCAAGAAATGGAAAGCTTTGGTTGAAAATGAGATAGGGAAAAGGTTGAAGTGTCTTAGATCAGATAATGGAGGTGAATATTGCAGCAAAGATTTTAATAGGTACTGTTCAGAGAATTGAATTTGAAGAGAGAAGACAGTTCTAGGAACACCATAAGAAAATGGTGTGTTAGAAAGGATGAATAGGACAATCATGGAGCGTGCAAGGTGCATGAGATTGCATGCAGGATTGCCTTTACAATTTTGGGAAGATGATGTAGATACTGTTGTTTATCTAATAAACAGAGGGCCTTCAAGTTCCTTGAATGGTGGTATTCCAGAGGAGGCATGGACAGGTAAAAAGGTAAACTACTCAATTTTAAAGACTTTTGGTTGTGAAGCCTTTGTCCACATTAACAAAGAAAATAGAACAAAGCTTGAGGCAAAATCAAAGAAATGTACCTTTATTGGATACGGTGTTAATGATTTTGGTTATCGCTTATATGATTATGAAAATCACAAAATCATTAGGAGCAGAGATGTAATATTCAATGAAAAGGTCTTGTATAAGAATCAATTGCAGGAAAAGAAACAAGAAAAAGAAAACATAGAATACACAGTGCTTGACGATATCACAGGAAAAGTGATGGTGCCTGAAAATCATAATGATCAATAGCTAGAATAACAACCACAACAGCAACAAGCACTTCAAACACCTGAAAGTGGTGTTAGAAGATCTACCAGGATAAGTAGACCCCCTAAACGATACTCTCCTTCATTATATTATGTATTGTTGACTAATTCTGGTGAACCAGAATGTTATGAAGAAGCAGTGTAGGTAGAAACTAGGAAGAAGTGGGAGCAAGCCATGAAAGAAGAGATGGACTCCTTAGCACATAACCAGACTTGGGACTTAGTCAGGTTGCTTGTAGGTAAAACAACATTGCAGAATAAATGGGTTTACAGGCTGAAGGAAGAAGATGGAGGAAAACAGAGGTACAAAGCTAGACTTGTGGTGAAGGGGTTTGCACAGAAGAAAGGTATTGATTTTGATGAAACATTTTCGCCTATTGTTAAAATGACTTCAATCAGAACTATTTTAAGTCTAGTAGCAGCTAAAGATTTGCATCTTGAGCAGTTAGATGTAAAGATAGCCTTTCTCCATGGGGATTTGGAGGAAGAGATATATATGTAGCAGCTACAAGGATATGAGGTAAAAGGGAAGGAGAAACTAATGTGCAGGTTCAAGAAGAGCTTGTATGGCTTAAAACAGGCTCCAAGGTAGTGGTATCTAAAATTTGATACATTTATGTTTGAACAAGGTTATACTAGATGTCACTCTGATCATTGTGTTTATATCAGAAGGCAAAATGATGGTAGCTATATTATATTTTTATTGTATGTAGATGACATGCTTGTTGCAGGTTCTAACATGCAGGAAATAAATGTGCTCAAAAGGAAATTGGCAAACTCATGTGCAATGAAGGATTTGGGTGTTGCAAAACAAATCCTTGGTATGAGAATAACTAGAGATAGGAAGAATCGCAAATTAATATTGTCTTAAAGTGAGTACATAGAAAAGGTGTTGAAAAGGTTTAATATACAGAATGCAAAACCAGTTAGTATACCTTTGGCTAACCATTTCAAATTAAGTAAGGAGGCGTGTCCCAAGACTCAGGAAGAAATGGCTTATATGTCTAAAGTTCCATATGCATCAACAGTTGGAAGCTTAATGTATGCAATGGTCTACACAAGGCCTGATATTGCACATGCAGTGGGAGTTGTAAGTAGGTACATGAACAATCTAGGAAAAGAACATTAGATAGTAGTGAAGTGGATTCTCAGGTATTTGAGAGGTACCACAAATCAACAATTATGCTTTGGTGGTTCAAACATTGCTCTACAAGGATATGTTGATGCAGATATGGCAGGTGATAGAGATAACAGGAGGAGCACAACAGGGTATGTGTTTACTGTAGGTGGAATAGCTGTCAGTTGGGTTTCAAAAATCCAAAGTGTTGTTGCACTTTCAACAACAAAAGTAGAGTATGTTGCCGCTACAGAGGCTAGTAAAGAAATGATTTGGTTACAAAGGTTTCTGGATGAATTGGGCAAGAAGCAGGAGTTGGGCAGGTTATACAGTGATAGCGAGAGTGCCATACATCTTGCAAAGAACTCTGCATTTCATTCCAAGACTAAACATATATAGCTCAAGTACCATTTCATATAGTTAGCATTGGAAGATGGATAGTTGAAGCTGGAAAAGATACACACTAGCCAAAATCCTGCAGATATGTTAATAAAAGTTGTAACAAGGGAGAAACTGAGAATCTGCTCAATTTCAATTGCTCTTAAAGTATGACGAAGAAGATGAGAAACAACCAGGTCCAAAGTTGAGTTATTGTCTAGCAAATGAAGCAGTAGTGGAGTTTCTATAATCAGTCTCCAAGTGGGAGATTATTGGGTGTGGAGCCTGATTATCTTCTGTATTAAAAGGTTTCAGCTGGATGTATACCCTAGGAAGATTTTACACCCCTCCATGTTGGGGGGGGGGGTGCGGAGGGGACTTGTCTCCCCTGCGGGGGTCTAGGGGGGCTAATCCCCCCTGGCTAGGGGTCTGAGGGCTAGCAGTCCCCCGGCGGGGGTTCGGGGGAAGTGCCCCCGAAGCTAAAAATAGATGTAAAATTGCCTTGTAAAGGTCAAATAATTTCTAGTCAATCTGGGTTGTTCATTAGGCGGATGATCTGACAGTAGAAGTTATGTTTAATTTAGGGTTTTTTGCCCTAGAGGGAAACCCCTCACTATATATGAGGGAATTGTATTGCGTCTATGTATATCTATATTATGAATGAGGAAGAGAGAGGAGATTGAGAGCAAGGAGGGTGTTACAACAGATCTGCTATATGTTGTATCTCTTCAGTTTGCTGGATAATATGAAAGGAAGGACTGGTTGTTTCTACATGGACATAGCCCAAACTAGGTGAACCACGTATATCTGTGTCTCTCTTGTTTTGTGCATTTTCTGTGTTTATATTTCTGCAATATTTTATGTGTTCCATTGCTCCGTAATATATAATTTTCTAACAGTGAGGACCTTGAATGATTGCTCGAACAGCTTCGTGCAGTCTATCACTATAGTGTTAACCACCAGTATTGTTGTTGTGATCATGGTGGCACATTGTTCCCTAACCTCTAATGGAGTTGAAGGCTACACCTTCAACTCCAGTTCTGCTATATGAAGGTTCAGCTCCAATTGAACCCTGGCCATTTTAGCTTTGGTGTCATGCACCCCTGCTGCTAACTTTTAGACGAGCACCTCCACTAGTGCCTCTACTTCGATGGCCAACTTCGTGACCATTTGGTAGGATTCCTCCACCACCTGCCCTATCTGTCTATTCTGTGCCACTACCTCAGTGCGCTACAGGCTCAACTGCTCAATGTTGATGCACTGCTCACTCATTACTTATATCATGCGGCTCTCCCTGGCCCAAACCTCTGCAGTGCATACATCTTAAAAAAAAAAAAGCATCTCCCGAGGGAGTGCAACCATGTTTAACCCGATCCCTTTCAACCCACTGACCAGGCCTGCCGGCCTCATTTTTTACAGTGCGTGCTCCATTTGGCAGCACTATTGTGTTGGTCATCCAGGCGCATAAAATTTCCTCAGCCACTAATGTTCCGACTACGAGGCTAGTTGACATTATGCCAGCCTACAAAGTGCGCACCTGCAACTCCTGTATTTGCGTCTGGAGAGCCCCCAATACCATCTGGTGTTGCTCCTGAAACTGCTGGAGGGCCTCTGCATTGACATCCCTCACTATCTTGCCAATTTCATGTAGATCCCCTTTAGTAAGGATGATAGGGTCGAACAAAGTCTTTGAGGCCTTCATCTTCTTTCACGGCCCTACCTGCTCTCTTGGGTACGAATGTTTCAACTAGGTGGATGCTGTCTATGGGTCCACGCCAACTTGTTTTGTGTCTATCTCTAGCTTGGGCGAAGGTGACTACTATCCTTTGCACTCTTCTTCTATTGTATTTTGTTGCTCCTCTTCCAACTTCACAGCATCACGCACCGCCTAGGCCTTAGCCGCTACTTCTTCCTACCTTCGCTTTTCTGCTAGTTGTGCCATCCGTAGTTTCACCTCTTCCTTCTTCTACAGTGTAATGGACTTCTCTGCTTCCAGCATGGAGCCATCTAGGGCGTGCCACTCCAGCGGCCAAGACTCAAGGACCATGAACATGACATCGTTGGTCGCCAAATAGGGTAACTCATGCCACGTCTTCGTGGGGTCCTTCTGTGCCCTGATGAAGATATGGTGGAAGTTTGTTTTGAACTCCATAAAGCTCTGCAGACTATTTTAGACTGTGGGAGATAACCATGGCTTGCGATTAATCCCCATCCTGATGTTCATCTCCATCAACGCCCATAATATTTTGCTTTCCCTTATCCTTTATGCATCCCTAGTTTCCCACAACGAAGCATACTTCGCTGCCTCTGGAAGGTCCTGCACAATCAACGAGAACTGGCTATCTTCAGGAAACTCCCATGCCACCAATACTATCAACAATAAAAGCCATGCATAATGGAATGTTTTACCCTGCTCCTGTGCCTCGCGGTAGTTCTCAAGGAACTCACCGCATAGATAGTTTCCCCAGCTGAGCTGGACCCCTTCTACGTATTGCACTACTAATGCAACCACCGGCATAGGCACCTCATCCATGCGACACTTCTACATCACCTTCCCGACCAATATATGTGTCATGACCTTGACAGTAGGGTTGTTGGTGTTGGAAATGGTGTACCCTCACTTCTTCTTCTCTAGTTTAAATTTCTTCTTCATGGCCTCTGCAATGGTCAAATCATCACTCTTTCCCTCTGAGATGTTTGCTGGGTCATCCCCTGTGCAAGTGAGCAGGATAATCCTGTGAATCAAATGATCTGTGATGGGGATGGGCTCATCTAGCCACAAGCACCCATCATGCACCAAGCAGAGAAGAGGCCTGATGACAAAAATGGTCACTAGGATGTGATGGTAATTTGACACCCAGAGCAGGTTTAGAAACCTTGCTTTCTCAACACCTCTGAGACATTTTCATGGCTCCAACTCTATCATTCCAGCCGACGCATCTATCTTGTGGCGCATTAGTTGCGCAGTCTCTAAATGCGAGAAATTTCTATGGTCCGTGAGGTCCTAGTCTTCAAATTTTAGTACGACCACCCATCCCAAGTGTGCTCCAAAAATAATGTCATCAGGGAGTAGCGGAGTTTGTAGAGAGCTCTTCCTCTCATCTATATCCTTGGGCACCTTTGCTTTACCCTTCTGTGGAGGAACATATGCAGGTAACCTGGTGGGAGGGTCCGCACCTTGGGTTTCGACCTCCATCTCTATATCCTCCTCCTCAACCAATATTTCTTCAAAATCTTCTTCCTCAATGGCCTCCAAATTGATAGCCTTCCCCTTTTCTTCCATGGTGAGCTTAGTCCTTAGTGGATTTCTAGGTGATACGCGCACCGGTACCATGACCTGCTTATCTTTCTTGGGTCTTGGCATGCACGGTGATTTAGGGATTTCAGCAACTGTCCCAGCACTCTCTGGGCTTCCACTTCTATAACTGCCTACGCGGCTTCCTTGGCAGTCATTGCTTCGGCATCCATGGCTTCCTCAGGTGCTGCCATAGTGAGATTCCATAATTCTCTCTGTGTCTTTGACAATTTCTCAAGAAACACATTCACTTTTAGAAGATCGAATAAGTCTCGGTTCATGAATATCTGAGCGCGCAACAACTTAGTTCTAAAATTTCCAAGTGTTGTTTGTTGGGACAACCCTTTGTAATTTGTAGCACCTTTTGAATTTGAATTCGACAGTCCCCCCCCACATTCGGTCCACTAATGCTAGATTGGCAGCAGATTTTCAAGAATCTAGCCCATAAAGTTTGCCTTAAATACCTATTGCCCACTCCATTTGGTCTTAAACCAAGAATCACATCATGAATAGTAACTATAATGGTCACTTTCTAGTCGACCCACGTGACAGTGTAGCTACCCTCACACTTTCACAGACCCTATGACACTTCGCTACTGCGCGTAGTCCTGACATTGTGCAACTCTCAAGTAGAGTATTTTATAGTCCCATGCCTCCTTTCAACTGCTTGGAGCACTAAGACTGTGCTTCCATCAGCTAGTCAGGTGGTCGGTCCACCTATGTCTGGCTTCAAATGACTGCTATTCACTTTTCCTGGGAAGGGCTGTCTATTTAACTTGACCAATTCTACCGCGCCTCCATTTGCAATCTCCTTAATAACATATAGCCCTAACTAATGCATTCTAAATTTCCCTATGAATTTATCAAACTTACTATCATACAATAACACCAGATCGTTTACCTTGAATGTGTGCAACTTAATATGTCGATCATGCCAAGCCTTTTCGCGCTGCTTTTGGATCTGTTGGTGGAATCTAGCCAAAAATCATTCTTCTTCGAGCTCTTCCAGCTGTACGAGGCTCTCCTCTAGGGCTCCATGATCAATCATACCTATGAGCACTACTATGCATAGACTAGGTATAATGTATTCCATAGGCATTATGGCTTCCACTCCATAGGCAATCCTAAAAGGCATCTGTCCCGTCAGTTTCTTTCATGTCGTCTGATAAGCCCATAACACTACAGGTATGCATAGGTCCCAATAACTTCGCTACGCATTGCATACCTTGGTCAATGAATTGCATACCTTGTTTAACACTTCTGCGTGATTTCTCTCCCTGCATAATGTCTTCCTAACATTAAGAGCCATCTGCAAGGTCACCCCCCAACACATGCTTATTTATCATGTATTTTAGCACAGAGTTCATGTGCATCTGTGCAGATCGTGGCTCTTCTCCATATGCCTGCGTCCACGTGGCCAGATGTGTGTTGGATCATCTTGCCCATCAAATTTGCCTATCAGTCACACCTTAGGCTTCCCAAATCATGTGCGCATCATTCTCCTATATTTGCACCAATCATCAAAGCTTCCTTTGTGCGTATCCCACCATCTCATGGGCATAGCGCGCAGTACACAGTCCAAGGCCTGGAAGCATTGCTTTTTTGGTACCTCCCTTTCAAATGCATCCAAGAAGGTATCTACCTCATTTAGACTATCATAAGTAGGCATATTTCTTACTTCTGTCAACATGTAGCACAACGACCTTGTCATCATATTACAGTTTAGCGTAGTTACTTAACCGAATCTCCCATCGTTCTACTTCTTTGTCGGAATCCAAAGTGTAGGAACTCTCACGCTCCCATGTAATATGCCCATCCATGGTGGGATTCACCCAGTCTTGTTCTCATGTTTTTATCTTGTAGATGTATTGTAGATCATCAACACTTTCATAGTCACAGACTGGCTCCGTATAGCGTGATCCTTTAGTAGGGTCCAGGGGTATAGTTATGCAAAGTGACTTCTTTTCAAAGATCATTTTTCGCTTCTTTAGATTAATTAACCAATGCATGTCAGTGGCCTATTCAACTCCTAGGAGTGCAGGGTAGGGATTGTTGTCATCAACAATCTCTATCACTTCAAAATTAGCTAGCACACTCGCTCCCTCAATATCCACAATTATTCCTTGCAATCACCCCATGGGTATTATTTTCTGTTGCTTTGCCATTCTTAGCTTAATTGGAGACCACTGCAGTGCAGGGCTTCCCATTTTCTCCCATGTCTATTTTTACAGAACATTCACATCTGATCCCAAATCCAGGATGAATTGATCCATCTCCTATTCTCTGATCTGCACGATCAGCCTCATTTCTTTTCCTGTCCTTCTCTTATGCTTTCCAATCTTTCGGACAACGCGCGATTCTCCTAGCATGGTCCCAGCACATCTGTTGATGAGTTCTTATAACCCTTTCATAGCCTTACTATCGCGCAGTAACTTCATACAGGTTTCCAGGAATGTTGTGAGCATAGATAGGTCCATTTCTAGCTCCAGTTTATCTTTGCTTCCTGAACTAGAGGCATCAACAAAGCTCTTCTTAGCTTCCATGAAGGTTTTCCGAGTGCACTCCAACTCAAACTCCACTTATTTAATCGGAGCTTTGCGAACCCAAGTACTATCTTCTGGCTGTGTGTGTTTGTCATCTCCCATTGCGATTCCACTTTGGAGCACAATGTTCACATTCGGATCTTCCTGGCATGGCTTAGACCTCATCATCTGGAGGTTCTGAGTCAAGGGAGGTGGTAGTGCTCCATTTTCGCGTATCCTAGCTATCAGCATATGATAATATTTTGTCTCATGATCAAATAGTGTGAAATACAAACATGAGGGGCACATTGGATTCATGCAATCACAGGCACAATTTCCTCTCCCTCCACAATTGTAGCAAATCAATTGTCCACGACCTCTTCTAGGTCCTCCTCTACCTCGGCCTTGTCCACACCGCTGAAATCTTGTTCGCGCCATTCTTGCATTCTGGTCAAGGGGCCGCATTTCAGCCTGAACATGGTAAGTGGGAGTTCTATCCATCATCAACTCATAACTTCTACAAGAGCGCTCATCATGTCCCACCGACCTACAAAATTTGCAAAACAGCTGTTGCGAATTTTGTGTATACTTTTGTAACAAGTGACAATTGTTCATGGCATGTTTTCCAGCTATTCGATAGATCGCGCACCACAAAGCAGGTGCCACACTAGATCATGCTTGAGCTTCCGAACTTAAAGGCATTGGTCCTCCTCTTGTGAGATAATTTGTAAAAACCAGGCAGTGGTCTTTGTCATGACCCTAACTCTTGCATTTCACACACCACACTTCTTCGTGCAGTTCTGGTCGAACTATCCTATCATGTTTCAGCCTCTGCATCTCAAGGCACAAATTCTTCAGGTGCACATGAATCTGCTGAACTCGCAGGTTAGGATCCTACATCGGGGTCTCATGTAGGCTCATAGAAATCTCTAAGGCCTTTTCCTGAGTTATTATCTTCTTATGCAATAGTGCACTCCTTAAATGTGGTAGTAGTGAAGTTACAAACCACTCATGATGTTGTACAACCGTCAGATTCATATTGGCTTCATGAATCATACATTTCAGCCTCTAATCTAGCTCCCAAGGAGTCTCTCTTGGTAGCATCATAATCTCTTTAATTCCAATGATCAACTGCACTTCAGATTTAGGCCTGCTAAATTATCTATTTAGTGCTGCTTGGATATCCGCGACTCTTGCATTTAGGTTATTGTTGGAGTACTTAAAATACTAGGTCAACGCACGATCCTGCAGGGTGCTAACTAGTGTCGCCTTCTTTATATGGTCATCCGTAACACCTTGCACATCCCATACAACCCTTACAATGAACCACAATTGGTTTGGATCTTCATTTCCCAAACCTTTGAGCACAGGAAACTTCACTGTGCTTGCCATATTGAATCACGGTGGTGGTGGAGTTGGTATGGGTGAAGATGGAGGTGATGGTAGTGAAGCCAACGCTGGTGTGGGTGGAGGTGGTATTTGCAGAATTCTTTCCCTTATCAGATGAATGGCACTTAGCAGAGAGACATTCGCGAGCTCTTCCTCGTCTCCTCGCGGAGGTGAAATCAAGGGGCTATTTTCTGGACCCTTATTTCCTTCGTTCCTATAAACCTTTCCACTTCACATAGCCCTAAACATCAAGGTAACTGCATAACCCTCTTTTCGCACAATAGCATTTTAATCCAAGTGTTTAAAGACTTTATGTACTTACCTCATGGTCCTTTGAGAAAGCGTCACTTTGCCTCGCTGTAGCTAACTGAGGTATTAATCGTGAACTCTGTAACAAATTCTCCTATAATACGATCGAGCCAATGATCAACAACATGCACGATCTTATCCTTCGATGCTTCCAACCTTCACACTAACTCTAGGGTCCACACAATAGGACTGTTAAGTTTCCACCTTCCTTGGCTATCTACTAACTTCACAATCCACTCATTTAGCTCAGTAGGGAAGGATGCGAAGAAGATTTTGTGAATATTCATATATAGGTAGCTGTCTAACCACTCTTCTTTTGACAGTCATGGGTTTATGTTCTCCTGCACCGTGAACTTGTGAATTTTTCTGTCCAACCAGCCTTCAATTTCTTTCTTAGTTGGATTCCAATGATACGACATCAAACATTTCTATGTAGATTCCAGTCCCGACAATGGAACCATTTTTGACTTATGGGGGTCTAACCCAGGTTCAGAGTTATTTAGCCAAACAAATCCCTACACTACTGTCCCTTTCGGAATCAGCCCATGGAGCACGGACTGCAGTCCCACCCGAAGCAGTATGGGGGGATGCTGGAACCAAGTTTCCACACCCTTGAGATGTCTGTGATGTCCATTTAGTCCAACAAGACCTACCTTCATGCAGGTTGCTTCGTGCATTGTTCCAACCTTTAGTAGCCTTGCGAAGTGGCACAATCGTCTTTCGCGTAGCCTTAACCAGGGGCTAAAATGCTTTCACATTGCTATGGCATCGATCTGCACTATTTCCTAACCTAGACTGAATATCTTACTTATCTTCTTTAACTGATCTTATTTAACTTTGCGTAAACAAATATTCTATCTTGTATTCACTTAATCAACACCATTATACACAGTTGCGCATCATATAAGTATTAGAAGTGAATTTCAAACCCAATATAACAAATGCATAAAACAGGAAATAAATACACAGAATTGATAGGAAACTTCTCTTTATTAATACTTCCAATTGTTATAGACTTGACTTGCCCTGCGCACTCAGCTGCAAGGGTCTACGCACTCGGCTGTAGACTACTAGGCCTCTACGCATTCAATTGCAAAGCCTTATCCTACTCTATGACCCAAAACTGGACTTTACTCCACAAATAAGACTCAATCCTTCATCATTGCTTCTTCTTAGATTCCGTTCTTTTACTACTTAGAGCATCACTCTATTTATACAATCCCATGGTCTGTGGACCATGGGTAGATTTCTACAGCTGACATTACAATAAAAAATTAAGGGCAGACAACCTTATGACTCGTTAACAAACTACGCGCCCACAAAATGAAAAGTCCTCACATTGAATTTGCAAAATTGACCAAAATCTGGGCTTTAAGCTCCAAAACTTCCCTTGGGGGATCCCGTGCCCAACACTGTGTTTTTTAAGGAATTAATTAAAGAAATTTTTATCCATGCTTTGTCTATTCATTTATTGCATATAATGATTCTGATTACTATGTGAACCAGGTTAAGCAAGCATGTGAGCTGGCTGGGTTGGCCGCTAGACTAGCTCGACACTGCTCTACATCTTTTAGATTAAATAGCATCTAGATTATTATTTGCTCTGTGAAAGATTTAACTGTTTCCTTCTTCAAGTTAATGCTATTTAAATTACTAAAAATTGTTCGTTTGCAAATTATTTCATTTGCTGCATTGTTAATCATATTTGCAGTTGAAATATTTTATAAACATCGTGTCCCTCCAGATTTTCTAAATCCACAAGATCGACTCTGCCTTTATGAGCTCTAACGTTCAACAAAAATTGATCCAGACCCATTTAATTAATATTCCAAAACTTGCTATCGACTTGAGTATTTATGGTTTTAAAAGCCGATATTTATAAATAAGGAAACTACACTATGTTTGATATCGATAAATGTTTAATTACCATTATAAGTTTCCTTTAACTTCTGGACAATTTGCAAGATTTATTTTTAGGACAAGGAAGGTGAGAGATTCATATTAATTTAATTCCTTTCATAAGTTTATTTACACAATAAATTTCCTTGTTATGTTGCTGATGCTTTCAAGTTAACCTTACACAGAATTAGTGCAGGTAGAATTAGTGCAAGCAGAATGGTTTTGAATTTCTTTTGAATTTATTTGAGCATTTACAGTCTTTTTGTTATTATGTTGGCACTGCTTTATTTCTAGTTCAAATTTCCCTTCTGTTTGCTTGTAATTAGAATTTCCTTTCGCATTGATTGCTTTTATTTCCCGCATGAATTTAATTGTTTGGATTTGTGTTTTCTTGAATTCTCTTTTAGTGTAGGATTTCATTTATTAATGAGATTAATACGCAAGATAGACTAGCATTTGTTCTGCAAGTTGTCAGGGGCTTTCTATGGCATTTCCAATACTGCATCTCGAAGTTCACAAACTATCCGGATTGAAAAATTAAATGTTTGTACATTTATAGACCCTATACTACACCCAACAATGGTTAACTTCTTGAGACCGTGGGCCCAGTCTTGGAATGATCACTGTCTTCTTTGTATCATTTATTTTTTATTACTTTCCATTTGAATGATTTGTTGTTCCTTGTGTGAATTCTCATATTTACTGTTCAGTTGTGTGAATGCTCAGATTTACTATTCAGTCATGTGAATTCTTAGATTTCATTATTCATTCATGTGCATCTTCAGATTTACTATTTAATTGAGTGAATTCTCATTTTCCATGTTTTACTGTTTACATTTATGAGCAATTATAGCAATTAGTGATTAGAGAGGATTTCCATTTAAAAAACATTATACTTTATTCTTAAGCTTTTCATTAGAGTAAGGATTTTTGGTTTTATAGAATTTAACACCTTTTAGGTAGATGCATCTCAATCCATTTATCATAGTTATCATTTCCTGAAAAGATAGTTGAGTTGTTTTATGATTTATGCACAATGATTTATTCCACTCTCTAGTTTGATAAGATCAAGTATTGTCCCAAGATAAGATTTTTGAATGCTCCTTATTAGCTTTTGATTCATGTTAGTCTTACATAGATCCCAGTAATTTAAGTAGTATCCCTGCACTGGTTGTGCCGACAACCTTGTAATAAAAAGACGAATCCCAGGTTGATAGTCTAATGTATAGAGGATTAAGCTAATTATTTAGGAAAAACTTAGTACCCAACAATGTTATACAACTAGCTCACAAAATAGAAGAAAAGACAGATCAACGACTTAGAAATTAGCCTCTTTGAGGGGGAAACCTCCTTTACATTACATAAATGAAAAATTATTGGACGATACAAATGGTAAGACCTCCTTGGTACATATATAATTTTAGGGGGTCACAACATAATCAAATCCTACATAACAATAATAATGTAAAGGCGCAACAATAACAATAATGGACTTCTATGGACACAACAATAACAACATGGGGGGTACATGCACACAACTATAACAATAGGGGGGTACACTACAATACTAATAAGGGGAATACACTAGTATTATAGGAACCTAACATGCCCCTCTCCAAAAAATTGTTTTCCTCAATGCTTGAATAGTTCCAGATACTTCTGTATATAATTCACATCCTCCCATGTGGAATATTCAGTAGGTAAGTTCTTCCACTTAATGAGACACTCTGAAATTAATCTATTTCGTAGTTGTCGGGTTCTTGTTTCCGTGACTGCTTTAGACTCAAATATGATTTTTCATTCTTCGTTAAGTTCTGGGAACACTGTTTGAGATGGGATCTTGTCACTGATAACCTTCTTTAAGCATGACACGTGGAAAACTGGGTGTACTTAGGAAGAGACAGGTAGCGCCAATTCATATGCCATAGCAGAAATATTTTGAAACACCTTGTAAGGACCATAGTACTTGGGTGATAATTTATTATCCTTCTTAGCTTGCATGAGGGGCTTTTGTTTGTATGGTTGTAGCTATAAAAATACCAAGTTGCCTACATCAAAACTTCTTTCACTGTGATGTTGATTTTCCTATTGTTTCATTCGATTATGCACCAGATTGAGGTTATCCTTTAAGAGTTGGAGAACTTTTTGTTGATGCTCGATGTGATCTTCCACTGCTTGAACCTTAGAATTTTGTCTTAAAGATGATTTTGCGGATGGTGGATGATATCAATAAGGTGCCATAAATGGGGCCATTTTTTCTGTAGTACAGAAGGAAGTGTTATAACACCATTCAGGTAGAGGTAACCATTTGACACATTGTGTTTGTTTATCATATATAAAGAAACAAATATATCGTTCCAAACATTTTTTCACTATCTTAGTTTTCCTATCAGATTGAGGATGTTATGATAAGCTATGACCTAATTGAGTACCTAGCCAAGAAAATAGTTTCGTTCAAAAATTTCCAGTGAAAATGGGATCTCTGTCACTTACAATAATCTTTGAGTTTCCATGTAGATTTTGAATTGTTTCCATAAATGCACTAGCAACTATATTGGATTTAAAAGGATGAGATAATGTACAAAAGTGTGCATACTTGGTAAGTATATCAACAACCACCCTGATGACACTCTTTCCTTCAGACTTGGGTAAACTAGTGATAAAATTCATTGAGACCTCATCCCTACATTGACTTGGAATGGATAAATGTTGTAATAGACCCAAGGTTTTAATTGTCTCAACTTTATTTTGTTGGAAAACCAAGAATTCTACCACAAACTTCTAAATATCATATATAAGGCCATCCCAAAAGAAATCCTTCTTCACCCTGTGGTAAGTTTTTAAAAATCCTAAGTGCCCTCCTAAGGGGGAGGTGTGCAAATCCAAAAGAATAGTTTCCTTGAGTTGGGAATTCTTACAAAAATATAAGTGATTTTTGTACCATAATTAATCATTTTTCCAACTAAATGTATCATATATACTGGGATCTTGCTACAACTTTTGAATAAGTGTCCATAACTCTTCGTCATTCTTCCATTCATCCCTTGCTTCGGTTATCTAATTAGGTTGGATAATATAAATGGTACAAAGTAATGCTTCCACATCCTCATCATTTCTTGAGAGTGCATCTACAACAACATTTTGCTTCCCTTTTTTGTAGATTATTTCAATGTCATAACCAAACATTTTTGTGACACATTTTTGCTGCTCCTCTGAAGTTAATCTTTGGTCCAAAAAGTATTTAAGACTATCATGATCTATTTTTACCTTGAAGTGTCTTCCCATTAGGTAAGGTCTCCATTGCTTTAGTGCATGTGGTATTTCCAGCATTTGCTTCTCATAAATAGGTTTTTGTAAATACCTTCCTTTGTTTGGAGGACTTTTAAAAGAAATGGTTATTCCTTATTGCCTTAAGAAAACACCAATTATATTTTCTAAGGCATCAAATTCCCTAATAAAGGTTTTTGTGAAGTCTGGCATAGCTAAGATAGGTGCTTGGAACATTACCTCTTTAAGATGTTTGAAGGCCTTACTTGTTTCTGGAGTCCAAGAGAATGCATCTTTCTTCAGTAATGTTATTAGAGGTGTTGTTATTCTCCCATAATTCTTAAAAATCTTGCGATCATACCCTGTCAAACTAAGAAATCCCCAAAGATGCTTTATGGTTTTGGGGATTTTACATTCCTTAATGGCTTTAATTTTGTTATGGGCTACCTTAACACCCTCATGAGATACAATATGACCTAAATATTCCACTCCTGTAGTCCAAAGAAACATTTGGATTTTTTTCATATAATTATTTCTCCTCCAATAGTTTGAGCACCTTATCAACATGTTGAACATGATCCTTCCAAGAACTATTATAGATTAGTATACAATCAAAAAATAATTACAAAACCTTTCTAAGGAAGGGTTTGAAACTGGAATTCAGCGAATCTTGAAACATGGAAGGTGCGCTAGTAAGGCCAAAAGGCATGACCAAAAATTGATAATAACCCTCATGAGTTTTGAGTGTTTTTTGCAGAATGTCTTTGGCCTTCATTCTAATTTGATGATATCTTGAATGAAGATCCAACTTGGTGAAGTAAATTTCTCCATGTAATTCATTTAACAATTCATCAATGACAATAATGGGAAATATATCCTTACTAGTGATCTTGTTGAGATCCCTATAATTCAAGCACATACACCATGATCCATCCTTCTTGTGCACCAATACTACTCAAGCAAAGAAAGAACTTTGACTATGTTGAATTATACCAGCCTCTAGCATTTCTGCAACAATATGTTCAATTTCACTCTTTTGGGCATAGGGATATCTATATGGTATGATGTTTGGAGGAACTCTTCATGGAATCAAATGAATAGCATGATCATGATCACGAATATGTGGGAGGACTTTGGGAGTCTCAAAGATATTGGAATGATTGTCCAAGACTTTTTGGATATTTGGAGAAATACCTGATTTTGATGTTTGAACCTCTAGTGAGCATAATTGTCAAATTGCACCCCATTTCTCTTTCTTCAAAATATTTGTCATGACATTAGAGCTTATTATCTTTCCTGGTTTCCCTTTGAAACCCCTTAGTTCATTTTTATTTCCTTCCAAAATAAAATTCAATAAAATTTCTTGAAAATTACAAGCTATCATCCCCAAAGATTGTAACCATTGGACTCCAAGTACAACATCAACAACACCCATTGGAATGGTAAGAATTTGACTATTCAATACATATTCAATCATGGTTATCTTGATATTATGGCAGTTTCCAAAGTAATTTATAGTTCCTCCATTTGAAAACATCAATTGGTATTCTAGTGTTAAATATAGGAAGAATTTCATTTCCTTGGCTATCTTACAATGAATAAAATTATGGCTACCACTCAAATCAATCAGCACTATTAGCTTTTTCTTCTTGATATATCCTTCTATATTGAGATTTTGAGGATTGGTAATTCCTACGAATGCATTACAAGATATGTTCAGATTCATTTCTTCTTTATCTGGGGTTGGTTCCTGGTGTATATCCTCCTCTTTTAATGTTTCTTATTCCTTTTCTTCCTCGTCTTCAAAATCTATGTAGAATAATTTCTTCTTAGCACACTTATGACCTTTAGTGTATTTTATATCACAACTGTAACAAAGCCCTTTTGCTCCTTTTTCCTATAATTACTGTGGTGTCAACCTTGTAGGTTGTGGAAGGCTAGGAGAAACACCACATCCATATTTTTAGTTGTGAGTGGTAGACTTGCTTGTTGAGATAATTTTTGTTTCAACTTTTCTTTCCACCCTGAATGCCTTCTCTAATGAATCAAGTTCCCAAGACAAACCTAATCTTGGATGTTATCCTTCAAATTCCCTATGAATACACCAATCCTACACTCCTCTGGAATATCGGTTACCCTGGTATTAAATTTTTGGAAGTCCTCAATGTGCTCTGCCATTCAACCCTTTTGTTTGAGATTTATCAATTGGTTATAGAAGGTGTTTCTCTTTGTATCTTCATAATGTGTTATCATTTCCTCAGTAAAAATTGACCAAGTGATAAGTGGTTTGAGAGAAAAATGCCATCAATACCATACAAACTTATTGGTTTCTAAATATAAAAATGCAATGTGTACCTTTTATGTGTGTTGCACATCAAAGAGATCAAAATATTTCTCCATATGTAGTATTCATGATATCCGATCCTTACCATCAGAATTCCTCATATCGTCTTTGGAATGTGGTGGAACCTAAACCCAAAAATGGTGTATCTAATGTCATAATTCATATTCCTTTTTCCTCATCATTGCTTTCATGGATTACCTTGTCACCACTGGGAAGCATTTCTTCTAGAAACTTTTCCAAACCTTCCTTCAACCCTTCTATCTTGACATTCATCATTGCTTCCATGTCTTCTTTTAAACCATTGTTATCCCATGTCCCTTTTTATGCCATCTATCATTAACATTCATCATGGCTTCCAATTAATTTTTCATTACTTTTTGTGAGAGAAATATTTGTTGCACTTGGTCTCGTAATTTTGAGATATCATGTTGCATTTATTCCTCTTCTTCATACCTCATGGAAGATCTTTATGGTTTCTTACTAGGTGTGTCATTTTTTTTGTTTGAAGGAATTTTGGAATTAAACAATGATATCTATGCTTCACTATGCCTTTTGAATCACTTCAAATTGTTTTTTCAAACAAAATTTAAGAAAAATCTAAAACAAATACACACCTTTTTCTTGCTTTTTAGGAGTTCGATATTGAAATTGTTGTACCTCTGGAATTTCCTATCTCCAAAGTCTGAAATTCTGTCTTGTGGTATCACTATGTGTCTTCTTTCTAACCCCACAATTTAGACGTAGATTAGATTCTTCAAGAAAGGGTTATGCCCAATCTCCCACGATGACCTTATTATAGATTCGTTTAGTAGAACGAACTTGTATGGAGTGCCACATGTCACTATTTCGATATTAAGCCTTGAAAATGATACATGAAAAGCTAAAGTCTATGTAATTTCAGTCAATTTTTACAAAATTCAAATCCGATGCTCATAGAGAACGTGATTACAATTTTCCATAGGTCACCTATTTGAGATGGAATTTTGGAGCTTTCAAAAACTCTAACTTCCTCATATCATATCTATGAAAATATAGCGAACTAGAATTTGAAATTTGTACACAGAGTTCACCAATATTTCATCTCCACGTGGTTGCAATTTAGCTTTTGAAGTCTCTTAGAAAAGAAGGTATTGCAAAAATTCCAAGATGACATGTTTGAAGAAGAAAAACCCTAGACTCTAAAGCTATGATACCAAATGTTATGCAACCGAATCACAAAACAGAAGAAAATATAGATCAACAACTTAGAAAATAGCCTCTTCGAGGGGGAAACCTCCTTTACATTATGTAAATGAACAATTCTTGGATCATACAAATGGTAAGATATCCTTGGTATATATAGGAGTCTAAGGGCTCACAATATAGTCAGAGCCTACATAACAATAATAATTTAAGGGCATAACAAGAACAATAGTGGGCTTCTATGGGAACAAGAATAACAACATGGGGAATACATGGGAACAACAATAATGAAAGGGGGATACATTAACAATAAAAATAAGGGGAATAAACTAGTATTGTAGGTACCTAACAAAGGGAGGATGTCTTTTGTCTTGTTCTTCTTAGAGGGGAATGGTCTGCTTGTCTTCTTTACACTAGCACACCTTGGACATACTTCATCGTGTCAAGCTTAAACATTGGGAATTCCAGAGACCAACTTATTCAACTTTGGAAGTGCTTCATAATGAAGATGGGCCAACCTATGATGCTACATCTTTCTTTGATGATTTTTATAATGGAGCATTACCAAGAGAGGTCTTTTAGTGACTCTATAGAGTCGTTCAAATCTAGATTCCAATGTGAAAGCATCTCTCATAGTGTATCCAACAGGCAAAATAAGAAATTTCCCTTTGATGAAAGAAACCCTCATTCCTTTATGTTACATATTAGATATAGATACAAAATTCTTCTTCAATCCTAGCACATAGATCACATCGTGAAGCAAAATAAATTCCCCAGAATAAAAATGAAATTTAATAGACCCAAAGCCTTTAACGGGATTAGTGGAGTTATCTCCAGGAATAATTTTCAAACTTGACTCCCTCTCTACCAAATAAGAGAGAACTTCTTTATAAAAAAGAGAAATGATGAGATGTGCCACTATCAACCAACCGACTATCCCAAGAATATGGAGGAGAGAAACTATAAAGAGAAGAAATAAAGACATATCCAGATTGATTAGTACCAATACTTTCATACCTGGAATTTCTTGACCTCTTTTGTTGATGATATCCTTCTTCACGATCATCAAGAGAGTCTCTTATTATTCTATCATTCCTTCTATCATGTCTTCTATCATATGACCTATTGTTTTTGTATCCATAGTTATTGTTGTAGGATATTGAAGTGTTTCTTCTTAGAGAATCTCTATTCTCAAGGAAATCTTGAGCATATTGACCCTTTTGATGACAATTGTAGCATTCAACATCTCCATCTTGTCTTCTTGACTCCTTGGAATCTTAGTTAGCTTAAGGAGGTCTTCTTGCATTAGATGGCTTTCCCTTTCCTTTCTTCTTATTTTTCTTCTTCCCTTGAGTAACAAAGGTAGTGGGCTCTCCTTTATTTGGCCTTTGAATTCTCACCCTAGATATCATCATTCTTTCCTCTTGATTGCATAGAGGAAGTAGCTCAACAAACAAGGGATCATTTCCCTATTGTTTATATAAGTAATGAACATGTCCCATGATGAAGGAAGATGACTAAGAGAAGTCATCACCAATTCCCTATTAGGAACAATTTCTTAAGCAGTCCAAATTTGATCCCTAATTTTTGTGATTCTCATGAAGAATGATTGTATATTCTCTCCCTTGCATTTCTTATATTCCTTGAGTTGATTTTTGAAATCCATAATGTGGCTCTAAATTTTCACTTCATACATGCCCACAATATTATTGTATATTTATTTGGAAGTTTTCAAGGATGAAATATAAACAAGTAGATAATATCTTATATAATCAATAATAATACTATTATCTTTAATCTCACCTTTCTTGTAGTTGGACTTGTAGCTTGGGATGCATTTTTTGGTGTTGTGAAATATTTTCTTCAACATATTCCATGACATCATACTCATCTAAGGTGACATTGATCTTGGTCTCCCATGTTGCAAAGGTAGATGCATCAACTAACTTTTTGTTATCCTTGAAGTATGAGGTACACATTTTTTACCACACCAAAATTCAACTGCTAGAGGATGGATGCTCTTGTTCTATGTCTCTTGGGCTAGTCATCACCTCAACTCTAATACCATGTTAATTTTTCTTCAATAATTGTTCTATGTTGCTACTATTACTTCAACAATTTCAATAACATCCATTTTTCAATTTTCACTTCTTCAATTTAGCAATAATAATAGGGCAGTAGTAGTTAGAACAATTTCACAATATGAACAATGAAAGAAAACTGCGAGACAAGAGACACACATTTTGTTAAATGACCAGGGAAAATCACCACAAGGGGGAAAACCCTTTACAATTATTATTTTATTAGATTGTCTTCAAATGTTCAACAGAGAGAGAGTACAATATTTCAACAAAATTATCCAGCAAAATCAACCAAAGAATATCCAAGATATGAGCCCATCAACAATATAGATGAAATTTAACTTTCCTAGCTGCGCTCAACTACAGTCACCTCTAAAAATGAAACCCTAAATCCCAGCCGCACAAAGAGAGATATGTTTGCGGCTGAAATGTTCCAGCTGCATGGAAAGGCATATGTACCTACAACTAAAAAATCCCTGTGGAAACCCTACGGATGGAGACTAAAAACCGTAATCCACATGTGTGAAATTCATACCCTACAACTTTAGACTAATACAAACAAAATTCAATGAACCACCTTCTTACTCATGCGAACCAATCGAAAGAAGAGAGAAGAAGAATATGATTTATGATTGAGGTCCAAATGAGGGTCACTTGACTTGTATTTATAGGCTTCCACGAGTGCCCAATTTCCTTTTAGGGTTGACCTATATTTTTGTGAGCATGTGGGATTCACTTCAAAAATACACTTTCCCTTATCCAAATCTAGTGTTTCGAAGGTAAATTATGGTCCTCTCGAAATGAGGAACCTAGTCCAGTGTTTGGAATTTTTCATTGAACTATGAAATTAACACTGAGGATAGTCTCTCTACTTGTGATTTTCTTCAGAAGTCCAAAATACATAGGTAATCCTTTGAACCCCTCATCTTCTTCTCTTTTAGGCCTTTTGAATCGGTCCTTATCAATAGTAGTATTATCTTTCTGAAATTTTCCCTTGGTAATGGTAGAAAACTTCGCATTTCCTCTTGTTGGTTGATGTCTTGCATAATATTTTCCTTCCCCTTTATAATTGAGTTTTCCCTTCATTTTACAATTATTCTTGAAATCATATTTATGCTTGGCTTGTTAGTATTAGTACTTCATTTTCTTGATGGCATCCTATAGTGTTTTAGGCTCATCAAAATCTATTTTGTCTCTAAATTACTATGGAAGCCCACTGAGTTACTTTTGTATCTTTACTTTGTAATGTTTGATGTAAGTCACATACCTCAGCAGCTCCATAAATCTAGTTTTATAGTCATTAGTTGACAACTACACTAGTTTGTGCTCATATAATTCCTTGGAATTGCTTTCATAACACCTTTTAGATAGTTATTTTACTTGAAATACCTCCCAAATAACCTCTAGGATAATTATTTTTTGTTTTATATCATTTACATTCTTCAAATATTCCCACTAGATATCAACCTTTCCCTTCAGGTTGAAGATGGCTCCTCTTGCCTTCATATTTCTTCTCTTTTCTAAATAACATAGTAGATAAGAATACTGACTTGAATATGTTTTTATGGAAAATTAAAATTTGAATGTTGCACTTGTCCCAAAATTTATACTTCTTCATGATATTAGTGGTTGTTCCCATGTTCAAACTTTCTTCCCATCAAGTTCATAAGGTAGTTTAGATCAACTTGACATTGAAGATATCTCGAATACTTCTAGTCTTAACATTAATCACCTATGGGAGGATGATCAATTGGTGGTATCCTTCACAAGAGCTCTAGTTTATGATACTCTTTTGTCTTCTCCTTCTTTCACAATATTCAACATAAGTAGCACTGACATTGTTGTTGGAACTGAGGGTGTACACACCCATATTTTGTTTGTCAATGGAATTGTTCTAAGTTTTACTCTATTCATCATAATGTCTAGCCCTAACTTTTACAATACATTGTACAAAATTGTAAACAAAACACATCTATGTCATTTCTTTTCTAAATAACATAGTAGGAAAGAATACTAACTTGAATATATTTATCTTCACAATTAATATTTGAATACTTGGCTCCGCTAAACCTTGATAATTCTTCCAGATGTTATCCGACCGAGCACATGTCTACAAATACAATTATGTTTGTCCTATTCACTTGTTGTTCTCACAATCTCTCCAAGATAGTGTGAGTCCTTCTTGCAATAAGAAAAAAATAGGAAAATTATACCTATCCATTACCCATCTACCACTCATTGTGGTAGTTTGTAACTACCTCCACCTCACCAATAGGGGGCAGGTAGTTACTATCTCATTAATGAGATTTTGTTTCCCACTCCCAAAGACAACACCCTGTCTTTTAGGGAAACAATAAACTAGCCAATTCCATAATTCATAATAAATATAATCACCCAAATTAGATTCCTAAGACTTATTACTAGGTAATTAATATTCGTCATAATTTTGCAGATTCATCTCTTTCAGCCAAATGTATTCCAACATTAATTTTCCAAACCTCTTTATTTATTATAAACATCATAAATACATATTTACAATAATTCATTATCAATAATAAAGTACTAATAACTAAATCATTAATATTCCTTTCAAATTTTAAACAATAAAAAAGGAAAACACATATATACAATTATTTGCATAAAAATCTCAAATCAAGGAATATCACACTATCCCCTACTTGAATTTGACATTGTCCCGGTGCTTGAATCTGGAATTCATTCCATTAACTCCATTAACTCATGGATACTCATCCTATATGGAGCTTTGGACACTGAAACTTCTCCAAGAATGAGATAAATAGTAAAATATATATCTCTCCTTGGAGGAAGTCTTGGTATCTCTTCAGGAAATATGTCTTTACACTGCTTCAAAATAGGGTAGTCTTCTAGAGACAACTTTTGTTTTCTATAAAACAAATATTCAACTTGAACTAAAAACATTTGGTAGCCTTTACGAGCACATTTCTTTAATTGTAAAGTAGAAATCTACCTCACATAAATAAATCTTAGAACTCTTTTATCAACACAATCCTCTCCCTCATCAATAATACAAGTGAAAGATTTTCCAAGCAATTCCAAATTACTTAATGAGTTTCTAACTAGACCATCCCAATGAGCGCATTATGTAATCCCAGAGGTAAAAAATCAAACCTAGTTGAGTGTTCATTCCATTCAAGTTTAACAAACACTCTTTTCTTATTTCTATCACTTTCCTTTTCCTTCATGTGGAGAGTTGTACTAACTAGGGTCTATTTTTTTTTTCCTTTTTAAGTTCACATTTTTCAATTATAGCAGGGGAAATGTAACTTAAAGTAGATCTAGGGTCTATTAATATTGAAACATCTTTCTCATAAATTTACCTTGAGCTTCCACCATAGTGGAATCATTATTTTCTTATGTTCCATCTAATGTTGCACTGATTCTCGGAATGCTATAGGCAATATAATTAATTATAGAGGCTTCTTGCAGATTGTTTACTATTCCCCTTTTATTTACTGGATTTTGTGAATAGTCTCTCCATAAATTACTTTCATTGTAACCAAAATGTTTAATCGATGGTCTAGTTTCTTCTAGTCGACACTTATACTATAATTTTATTGTTGATTAATTTTAAAAACGTTTTAAAAATCAATTTTATTAGAACCCTTTTTCTTAGTGTCGAGCCTCTCTTGTTTCCTAGTCATCCAACCTTTAGAGTTGTCACCTTCCTTTTGATTATGATTAAAACACAAATTTTCCTTTTGTTAAAGTCTATATTGTAGGTGTCTTTAGGAAAATCGATCCACATGGGCAAGTTGGAAATGACGTGGATATGGGCCGAGTCCTATTGGCTCAGTAAAATTCACAAAAGAAGGCCGTAGTCAAAGGTAGTCAAGCGGTGGTCAACCTAAGAGTCCTACGGTGACAGAACTCCATTTTTCACCACGTGAAGACTTGCGTGGTCGTTCCTAAATCTCAGGGGACATATCAACACCTGTAGATTGCTCCATAAGCCAAATCCAACAGCCACCCTCCATAGATTTAATCTTCACAACAGCCATAATGCTAGATTCTTGGACGTGGTTGTTCACGTGTCTTTTATCAGCGCAGATTTTAGGAAATTAGTTATATCATCCTCTGTTATAAATAATGCGTTCTCATACGCATAATAGCTAGCTTTGGTAATGTAATTTTGACTGTTAACAATTCCCACTATGCCATGACATTATTTCTGTGTTATGAATGCATTTTAAATACATGAGACGACTCTGTTTATAAGCTGAATTCGTGGTTGATAGCTGATTGCCCGAGGTTGTGCAGAGGGCCCCTGTACACACCAAGGTTTTGTTTATTGCTGTATAGTTTCCTACTATATTTCTTTACGTTCCTTATGCCATAATCATTCACTTGTATATATTTCACTTCTTATGGTATTAACGTTGATTGTTGTCCATAGTTTTTTATGCTTTACAATGTTGTTAACTGATCACTGTCTTTGTTTCAGATTACAGTAGGCAGCCCGGGAATTTGCACATAGTTTTACAATGACTAATGACATGGAATTATTCTTGTCCTTCTGCTGATTTATTTTTCTTACTTCTTAATTCCAGCACTGTTTTATTTATTTCAGTTTTGCTCATTTACTTTTTTGCAATTTAGATATTAAATTACTCATGTCATTTTCAGTTACCTCCGAAAGCCATAGTGAGACTAATGGTGAGCGATGGAAGTATGTGTGTAGTTTGACATTAGTTTACTTTTTCGCAAGATAGATACTGAATTGCTCATGTCATTTTCAGTTACATCTGAAAGCCATAGCAAGACTAATGTTGAGGGATTGAAGTATGAGTGTGTAGTTTGATACTAATTTTATTTTCTACAAATTAGATATTAGATTGCTCAAGTTGTTTATGATTACCTCTGAAAGCCAGAGCGAGATGAATGGTGAGGGGTCAGAATATGAGTTGATGTAATTTTATTTTAGTTACTTTGATTGCAATTTTTGGATTTCTTTGAGTTCAGTTTCTTTTATATTTAGACAGCATCAAGGATACTAGGTTTCATGATCAATAGATCATTGTTTGTTTAATTAGAATAATGGCACATTTTCATTCTCTTTTAGGAATTAATTTCATCATTGCATGTATTAAAACCTTTTTGAAAAGTTTGAAGTTTGGAAATCATTTTAAAGGACACCATTGCCTTGAACACTTATATCCATACTTGTCTTTTAGGATTGCCATCTTACATTAGGGAATCAATGAAGATAAACCCAAAAACAAATTAAAAATAAAAAACAACAAAAAAGTAAGAGATCAGTTATCTTGCATATATAGTGCGCCTCACTTCAGTAGTTTACGACTCCCGGGTTGACAATTAATATAGTAATTTAGGACACGCTGCGGAAAGTGGCAAGATTTTGCAGCTCAATGAGAAAAAATCTAATTCAAACAGCAGACACAAAACATAGTTAGGAAACCACTTTATATGCTCTTTTAAAATAATATGCAATGATGCTGACAGCTTAGGAGGTCCAGGTAAATGGAAAAAGTCTAGAAAGGTGTATAGGAAAGATGCAAGTTTGGGACTCAATTTAGAGTGTCCTAAATTGCTTTATTAATTGTCAATCCGAAAGTCGTAAACTGCTGAAGTGAGGCGCACTATATATGCAAGATAACCAATTTCTTACTTTTTTGTTGTTTTTGATTTTTAGTTTGTTTTTGGGTTTATCTTCATTGATTCCCTAATGTAAGATGGCAATCCTAAAAGACAAGCATGGATATAAGTGTTCAAGGCAATGGTTTCCTTTAAAATGATTTCCAAACTTCAAACTTTTCAGAAAGGTTTTAAAACAGGCAATGATGAAATTAATTCCTAAAAGAGAATGAAAATGTGCCACTATTCTAATTAAACAAACAGTGAGCTATTGATCATGAAACCCAGTATCCTTGCTGCTGTCTAAATATAAAAGAAACTGAACTCAAAGAAATCCAAAAATTGGAAGCAAAGTAAGCTAAAATCAAGTTACATCGACTCATATTCTGACCCCTCACCATTTGTCTCGCTCTGGCTTTTGGAGGTAATCATAAACAACTTGAGCAATCTGATATCTAATTTGCAGAAAATAAAACTAGTATCAAACTACACAGTCATACTTCAATCCCTCACCATTATTCTTGCTATGGCTTTTGGAGGTAACTGAAAATGACATGAGAAATTCAAAATCTATCTTGCGGAAAAGTAAACTAATATCAAACTACACACTCATACTTCAATCCCTCACCATTAGTCTCGCTATGGCTTTTGGAGGTAACTAAAAATGACATGAGCAATTCAATAACTAACTTGCAGAAAAATAAACTAATATCAAACTACACACTCATACTTCAATCCCTCACCATTAATCTCGCTATGGCTTTCGAAGGTAACTGAAAATGACATGAGCAATTCAATAACTAACTTGCAAAAAAATAAACTAATATCAAACTACACACTCATACTTCAATCCCTCACCATTAGTCTCGCTATGGCTTTCGGAGGTAACTGAAAATGACATGAGTAATTTAATATCTAGATTGCAGAAAAGTAAATGAGAAAAATTGAAATAAATAAAACAGTGCTGGAATTAAGAACTAAGAAAAATAAATCAACAGAAGGACAAGAATAATTCCATGTCATTAGTCATTGTAAAACTATGTGCAAATGCCCAGGCTGCCTACTGTAATCTGAAACAAAGACACTGATCAGTTAATAGCATTGTAAAGCATAAAAAAACTATGGACAAAATCAACGTTAATACCATAAGAAGTGCAATATATACAAGTGAATGATTATGGCATAAGGAATGTAAAGAAATAAAGCAGGAAACTATACAGCAATAAAAAAAACCTCGGTGTGTACAGAGGCCCTCTGCACAACCTCAGGAAATCAGCTATTAACCACAAATTGAGCTTATAAACAGAGTCTTCTCATGTATTTAAAATGCAGTTATAACACAGAAATAATGTCACGACATAGTGGGCTCGTTAACAGTCAAAATTACATTACCAAAGCTAGCTATTATGCGTATTAGAACACATTATTTATAACAGAGGATGACATAACTAATTTCCTAAAATCTACGTTGATAAAAGACACATGAACAACCACGTCAGGGAATCTAGCATTATGGCTCCCATGAAGATTAAATCTATGGAGGGTGGCTATTGGATTCGGCTTATGGAGCAGTCTACAGGTGTTGATATGTCCCCTGAGATTTAGGAACGGCCACGCAAGTCTTCATGTGGTGAAAAATGGAGTTCTGTCACCGTAGGTCTCTTAGGTTGACCACCGCTTGACTACCTTTGACCACGGCCTTCTTTGGTGAATTCGACTGAGCCAATGGGACTCAGTCCATATCCACATCATTTCCAACTTGCCCATGTGGCTCGATTTTCCCACCATGTTTAAAATATCTATCCATTCATCTCTAATGGCTTTTAATAGAAGGGCTTTCAAGGTTTCCTCATCTAGGTTACTCATTTTTGCTCTTTTCAAGTTGTATTTAAATCTTTCAAGTAAATCCTCCAAGTTTCATCTTCTTTTTGCACCATTTTGAATACCTCATCCTTATGATTAGTGGGCATGCAATAGTCCAGGTATCTATCCAAAAATGTTTGTTTCATATCATTCCAAGTCCTAATAGATTGAGTGACTAATCCCATGAACCATTTCAAAGTAGCTCCCTTCAATTTTGAAGGAAACAATTTGAGTTTTTGAGAGTTTTCCATATAATCATATGTTTGGCACATGACTTCAAACTCAAATAGAAATGTTTCAGGATCCTCACTCCGTAACCCATAAAAGTTTGGGAGGACAGATGGTGAGATGTTTTTCATTGTTGTACAAGATTCCTCATCAACTATAGGAAATCCAAATGAGTTATCTCCATCCCTGTTTCCCCCATTGTTACCTCTACCTCCTCCATTGTTTCCTCCTCCTCTACCTCCTCCTCCAAATCCGTTTACTACTTCCTCTATCATGATTGTTTCCTCAGAGATTTCAAGTCCTCTGGTTCCTCTACTAATGGTGAATGAGGAGGAATTTCTCCCTCTTCTTCTTCAGGTGATTCGACTTCTTTGATTACAATTTTTTCTCCTATAGAAGTAAAGAAAGGTTCATTTCCTAAGTTAGATTCAATAGATAGTGTGGGAGAGTCTCCTAATTCAACTACTGCCCCTTGAATTCCAGGAATCCTAAGGCTAGGAGTGTGAGTTGGAGATGATGGAGGTGTATCTTGTCTATGCCTTGAAGTAGATGGAGTTGTAAAAATCAAACTTTTGGCCTTAGCTATAAACCTTCCCCTAGAATTTCGGGCTAATAATTCTCTTTTTGATCTTCCAGATCACTCTAGGTGCAAGAAGAGAGCATACTCAAGAAATTATTAAACCAATAACTCTCTTTTTTGATCCTCCAGATCACACTAGGTGCAAGAGGAGAGCATACTTTGAGAAGTTATCAATTTTTACCTTCCTTGAAATTTTTTCCTTTTTTTTTTTTTTAAGAATGTGGCTACCTAGTTACAGTTCCCCAGCAACGGTGCCAAAACTGTTCATCTACACAGAAGAGATTGGGTAGAAAGGCTTCCTGAAGCCTTATGGGCCTATAGAACTACATGGAGGAATACAACAGGACATTCTCCCTATGAACTTGTTTATGGGAAAGAAGTCCTGCTCCCCATTGAGTTTCAAGTCAAAACTTTCAAGATGGCAGTTCAGTTGGGGATGGATCTATTAGAAGCCCAAAAGCACAGAATGGAGCAGTTGAATGAGCTGGATGAGATCAGACAAGAAGCCATCCTAAGAACTAATCTAGTTTAGTATCAAAGAGCTAAGTGGCATGACAAATACATCAAAGAGAAAAAGTTTTAAGAGGGACATTGGGCATTACTATTTGATTCCAAGTTTAAAGATTTCAAAGGTAAATTTCAGACTCATTGGCTTGGGCCATATGAGATTGACAAAATCTTTAGCAATGGAGCGCTAAGAATCAAGACCATTGATTAATTTCAAACTCCTCCTATTGTGAATGGCCACAGATTAAAGATCTATCATAAGCCACTCTCAAAAGAGGAATTTGTCAAAATGTTTTAAGATAGTTCTGCAATAAGGCTGGTGAAGAAGAATCCTTCTTCTCCACCAGCCTAGCCTTTGTTCATTTCGGTATATATATATATATAATCACTTATTGGCAGTCTTATACAGAAAATATAGAGTGAAAATCAGGAACACCTGACACCCTATATTTTCCAAAAAAAAAAAAAATCTCTCTTTCTCTTCCATTTTCATTTCTATTATGAAACCAGCTCAAGAAAAGATAGAAAAGATAGATCAATGCTTTAGAATTCAGCCTCTTCGAGGGGGAAACCTCCTTTACATTACATAAATGAACAATTCTTGGATGATTCAAATGACAAAACCTCCTTTCTATATATAGGAGTCTAAGGAGTCACAATATAATCCATCCGACCTAACAATAATATAAAGCCATAAAAATAACAATAGAGGGATTCTATGGGGCACAATAATAACAATATTGGGGCAATAGGGGCACAACAATATTAATAAGGGGTATAACTACAATAGTAATGGGGTAATCACTAGTATTATAGTGACCCAACATGCCCCTCTCCTTCAAAAAAGTGTTTTCCTCAACGCTTGAGTAGTTCTGGATACTTCTGCATAAAATTATCATCCTCCCATGTGGAATCTTCAGCGGATAAGTTCTTCCACTTGATAAGATACTCTAAAATTGATCGATTTCGTAGCTGTCGAGTTCTTGTTTCTGTGACTGCTTTCGGTTCCAATATAATTTTTCCTTCATTGTCAAGTTCTGGCAATATTGTTTGAACTGGGAGCTTGTCACCTATAACCTTCTTTAAACATGAAACATGGAAAATTGGGTGCAATCGAGAAGCTGCAGGAAGCTCCAATTTGTATGCCATAGTACCAATCTTTTGCAACACCTTGTATGGACCATAATACTTTGGTGATAATTTATTATCCTTCTTAGCTTGCTTGAGGGACATTTTCTTATATGGTTGTAGCCATAAGAATGCCCAATCACCTATATCAAAACTTCTTTCACTGCGATGTTGATCTGCCTGTTGTTTCATTCTATTATGTGCCAACACGAGGTTATCCTTTAAGAGTTGGAGGACTTGTTGTTGATGTTCGATGTGATGTTCCACTGCCTGAACCTTAGAATTTTCTCTTAAATATAATGTGATGGATGGTGGTTGATACCGGTGCTTGGCACATTGCCTCTTTAATATGTTCAAAGGCCTTTGTTGCTTCCAGAGTCCATGAAAATGCATCTTTCTTCAATAATGTTGTTAGAGGTGCTGCTATTCTCCCATAATTCTTAACAAACTTGCGATAATACCCTGTCAACCCGAGAAATCCTCGCAGATGCTTTATGGATGTGGGGATTTTCCATTCCTTAATGGCTTTAATTTTGCTAGGGTCTACCTTAACTCCTTCATGAGATACAATATGACCCCGATATTCCACCTCCTGGACTCCAAAGAAACATTTGGATCTTTTTGCATATAATTGTTTCTCCTCCAATAGTTGTAGCACCCTGTCAACATGTTCAACATGATCCTTCCAAGACTTGTTGTAGATTAGTATATCATCAAAAAATACTAACACAAATTTTCTAAGGAATGGTTTGAAAATTGAATTCATCAAACCTTGAAATTTTGAAGGTGCATTTGTAAGGCCAAAAGGCATGACCAAAAATTTATAATGACCCTCATGAGTTCTAAATGTTGTTTTCAGAATGTCTTCAATCTTCATTCTGATTTGATGATATCCTGAACGAATATCCAACTTGGTGAAGTAAATTGATCCATGCAATTCATCCAGTAATTCATCAATGACAGGAATGGGGAACTTATCATTAATAGTGAGCTTGTTGAGCTCCCTATAATCCAGACACATGTGCCATGATCCATCCTTGTTGTGCACCAATACTACTGGAGCAGAGAAATAACTTTGACTCGATTGAATTATACCAGCCTCTAGCATTTCTACAACCATACGTTCAATTTCACTCTTTTGGACATAGGGATATCTGTACGGCCTGATGTTTGGAGGAACACTTCCTGGAATCATATGAATAGCATGATCATGATTACGCATAGGTGGGAGACCTTTGGGAGTCTCAAATACCTTGGAATGATTGTCCAAAACTTTTTGGAGATCTAGAGAAATAGATGATTCCGATGTGGAAACATCTAGCGAACATAATTGTGCAATTACACCTATTTGCTCCTTTTTTAGAAGCTTTGTCATACCATTAGAGCTGTTTACCTTTCCTGGTTTCCCTGCAATACCCCTTAATTCAACTTGCTGTCCTTCCATAGAAAATTTGATGAAAAGTTCTTGAAAATTAAAAGCTATTGTACCCAAGGATTGTAGCCATTGGACTCCTAGTACAACATCAGCACCTCCCATTGGAATGGAAATCATTGGGCTAGTCAATACATATTCTCCCATGGATAGCTTGATATTATGGCACTTTCCAGAGAAATTTATTGTTCCTCCGTTTGCAATCATCACTTAACACTCTGGTGCTGGATATAGGAAGCAATTCAATTCTTTTGCTACCTTACAATGAATAAAATTGTGGGTGCTTCCTGAATCAATCAACACTATTACCTTTTTCTTCTTGATTTGTCCTTCTATCTTGATGGTCTGAGGAGTGGTAATTCCCACCAATGCATTACAAGATATGGTCGGATTTATTTGTTCTTCATCTAGGATTTGTTCCTGGAGTATATCCTCTTCTTTCGACCTTTCTTGCTCCTTTTCTTCTTCCTCTTCACAATCTATGTAGAATAATTTCTTCTTAGCACACTTATGACCTTTAGTGTATTTTCTATCACAACTGTAACAAAGCCATTTTTCTCTTTTTTATTCCAATTGTTGTGGTGTCAACCTTATAGGTTGTGGAAGACTAGGGGCAAAAACACTTCCGTCTTTATAGTTGTGAGTGGTATGCTTCCTGGTTGCCATAATTTTGCTTTCCATTTTTCTTGCTAACCTGAATGCCTTCTCTAATGAATCAGGTTCCCAAAGGTGAACATCATGTTGGATATTATCCTTTAAAGACCCTATGAACACATCGATCCTATGCTCCTCTAGAATAACTTTTACCCTTATTTTCAATTTTTGGAACTCCTCAATGTACTCCATTATTGAACCCTTTTGTTTGAGACTTATCAATTGGCTAAAAAAAGTGTTGCTTTTTGTATCCTCATAATGTTCTATCAATTCTTCCGTAAAAATTGCCCAAGTGATAAATTGTTTACAAGAGCAAATCCATTGATACCATACAAAATGATTTGGTTCCAAATATAAAGTTGCCATACGTACCTTTTGTGTGTTTTGCACATTATTGAGATCGAAGAATTGCTCCATCTGTAATATCCATGTGGCGGGATCCTTGCCATCAAACTTCCTCATATCGATTTTTGGAATATGGTGAGTCTTCGATCCAACATTAGAGTCTATGGAATCATGATTAACATTTCTTTTGTTCTCATCATGAGTTTCCTTTAGTACCCTTTCACCCTTAGTGACCATTTCTTGTAGCAACTTATTCATATTTATCTTCAATTCTTCCATCTTATCATCCATGCCATCAATTTTAGCTTCTACGCCCTTTCTTTAAACAATCCATCTTAGCTTCTACACCTTTCTTTAAACCATCTATCTTAGCTTCCACATCTTTCCTTAAACCATCCATCTTAGATTCTATTGCTTTTTGTGCAAGTGACACTTGTTGCACTTGTTCTTGTAATTTTGATATATCATATAGCATTTCTTCTTCTTCTTCATGAGTCATGCTAGAGCTTTCAGGTTCCTTACTAGGTGTTTTCATTTTCTTTCCTCGGGGCATCAGTTACTGATAATAATGCTCTATTATGCCCTTTGAATTCCTTCAAAATAAATTTTCAAACCAAGCTTAAGCAAAAATTTAAGAAAATCTACACACATTTTTTCACTTTGTAGGAGCTCGATATTGCCTCTGATGTATCTCTATACTTTCCAATCATCTAGTTCTGAATTTGTGATCTGTAGTAGCCATTTGTTTCCTCTTTCCAATGCCACAAGTCTGACCCAAATTGGATTCTCCAAGGGAGAGTTATGCGAAATCTCCCACAGTGACTTAATTATAGACTAGTTCAGTAGAACGAACTTGTATGACGTGCCACGAGTCACTGTTTCAACCTTTGGATCTGAAAAATGCCTACAAGAAACTACAGTCCGTCCTCTTTTTTTACCTTCTTATGAAATTTCAATCCAATCCCCAGAGAGAAAGTTATGACGATTTTCCCCAGGTCACCTGTTTGGAATGTAATTCAGGAGTCTGCCAAAATACCAACTTCCTTAGATCATATCTCCGCAAATATAGTGCGAAAAGCTCTGAAACTCGGATCCGAGGTTCAGCACAATTTTGTCTCAAATGGGTTTTTTTTCAACTTCTGAAACGTCGCAGAAAAAAGTTATAGCGAAAATTCCACGATGACCTGTTTAGAGTAGCGAAACCCTAGAATCCAAAGCTCTGAAACCAAATGTTATGAAACCAGCTCAAGAAAAGATAGAAAAGATAGATCAACGCTTTAGAATTTAGCCTCTTCAAGGGGGAAACCTCCTTTACATTACATAAATGAACAATTCTTGGATGATTCAAATGAAAAAACCTCCTTTATATATATAGGAGTCTAAGGAGTCACAATATAATCCAGCTGACCTAACAATAATAATATAAAGCCATAAAAATAACAATAGAGGGATTCTATGGGGCACAGTAATAACAATATGGGGGCAACAGGGGCACAACAATATTAGTAAGGGGTATAACTACAATAGTAATGGGGTAATCACTAGTATTATAGGGACTCAACAATTTCACTTCACCTCATTTTCATTCCACTCCATTTCATTTTCATTTCACTCCACTCCATTTCATCCCACTCCATTTCATCCATTTCATTTCATTTCATCAATAAAAGTCTCTTTCATGACCATTTTTCACTCAGACTGTTATCGTCTATCCATCTTCATTCAGTCAAGTGGTTGTTGTATCAATTTCCACAGCTAGAATCAGTTTCTGCAGCCAGAAGCAGTTTTCGCAGCCACCACTCTATTTTTGAAATTGACAGTCAAGATGTTAGTTCAGTAATCATGAAAGAAAATGCAGGTATGACCGAGGACATATTATGAAGACATGGAGCATCTAAAGGCATCAATAAGGAGCAGTTGATCATGGACAAACAAATGACAAAAATTCAAGGTATGAGTAAAAATTTATTTCAAATAGAAATCAAAACACATCTTTGCATAGTTATTAAACCATAAGCTCCACTATATGTAATGATTGTCGTGATAGCTCCATAGCCATTCCACTACATTCCTCCACGAACCATGCATTTATTTTCCAAATGGTCTTATGATTAGCCTTCGGATTTAATTTGTGTTGGTTGCATCTTAACACTCCACTTGTAATCATGACATGGTTGACTTGACTATGGATCTTCTCAGCTACATAAAATCCGCAACCATTTCATAAATGTGTTCATATCTACTCTGCAGCCACCCAATTTAAATTTTTGCCGAATGTACTTTATTCCCCCTAATGTTCTATTGACATCACGGCTGCATTTCCACCGTGCTCACATAAACCTTCACCCATTTCACGAATTCATTTCCACTATCTGTCCTCTGTTTTTTCGCTCACAGTCACTATTTTTCTTCCCTAGACTCTATTCACTCCCATAACCAGCCGTCTCACATCCGCTAAACCCTCCTCAAGCAGATGAATTTTAAGAACAGAAGGAAAGATGGGTCGGTTGTTGAGGGCAAAAGCGGAAGGGCCCAAGTTTTTGGAAGGATACCCGCAAATGAAAGACATAATGAAGAAGACAAAATGGCTATGGTTTATTCAAAAGTTCAAAGCTACAACAAGGAGATTACAAAGGCTTTTGCGATGTCTTTTAACGGCTAGGTGGTGGAAATTGGGGACCTTAAGTTTACAATCACCGAGGCATCCATAGCAGCTACTACGGAACTTCCCCAGGAAGGTGAATGCTGGTTCAAGAACAAGAGCTGGGACGAGCAGGCTTGGAGAGTCATATTACACAGCCCAGGTATGGACATAACTATATTCAAAAGAGGAATTTCTATTCATGCTTTAAAAGAGGAGTGGGCCAGCTTACTGTTAATCATTCAAAAGTTCATTACTTGTGAAGGCCATTTTGGGGCAATGTACATGTCTCATACTAGGTTATTGATGAACTTTCTAGAGAACCAAACCCTCAATCTGCCCTACTTTTTATTGCTAAGCTTGAAAAAGATCTGCACAATAGTCCAAAAGAATATAGAAGACATAAAGCCCCATTTGTATCATCATGGGCTTGTGAGAATTCTAATTGAGGACTAATTGAAGAAAAATAGGGATACCTGGGAACGGTTTTTGGTAAGAAACTACTTTCAAGAGCCATCCGAGGCACCTGAAAGTAGTACACCAAGAAGGAGTAGGAGAAAGGAGAAAAGTGCAATAATTCAAGACCCTCCTATTAGCAAAACCAAAGAAGTTGATCAAGAAGAGAGGCTAGAAAGAACAAAGGATAGAAACCAAAGAAAATAAAAAAGGAAACAAGACATAGAAGCTGTATCTCAAACTGCAGAGCCTTCTCAAAAAGAAGATCACCAAACACTGTCCGAAAGGTTAGCCTATCTTAAAGAACAAGCAGCTTCAGCCAAGAAGAAACGAAAGGAAAAACAGAGTAAGGAGGGAGATACTAGTCCACAGCATGTGAGAAGAAGCTTTAGGCTTAAGGGGAAATTAAAAACAATAAAAACCAAAGGGCCCCACTTTATTGATTTGGGGGAGGAAACACCCAGAAAAGCCTCCAACAACCTTTCCTGACCATAGCCCACACCATACTTCCATTCCACAACTAGATGTTGACATGATTCCTTCTCGGCCAGAGTTTGAAATCAACCCTTCTCAACAAGATTTTGGGGTCAGCCGAAGGAAATCTACACCTGAGGTAGACCCAAATCAGTGGGAGATGTACGATTATATAGAATCCTTAGAGAAGATAGCTTCTAGTCCAAGCACGTCATATACTCAGCCTCACACAGCACAAGAAGCTCTAGCCTAATCATTGAAACAAGAAGTCTTTGAATTGGAGGTTTTAAATAGACACATTAAAAATGAAAATGAGGCATTAAAGGAGCAAAGCAGATTGGACAAGATCATTCATGACAACACTATGTTACATCTGGGACTGTGGTAGAAAAAGAACAGGAAAATAAAGAAAAAGTGCAGGAAGTTGAGTAGGGAATTGATCAATCTCAAATTCAGATGCTTGATGAGGAAGCCCAGGATGGTAGTAGTACCAAGGAAGAGGAGAAGAAGACTGGATGTACTGGCAGAAGCTTCAGAGCACATAGACTAAAGGGGAGGATGATCAAAATTTTGGTTGCATGGGGACATGCAAGACCTTCACAGTGGGGGTATGTTGAGTCCCAAACTTGCATCTTTCCTATACACCTTTCTAGACGTTTTCCATTTACCTGGACTTCCTAAGCTGTCAACATCATTGCATATTAGTTTAAAAGAGCATATAAAGTGGTTTCCTCACTATGTTTTGTGTCTATTTTTTGAATTATATTTTTGCTCATTGAGCTGCAGAATCTTGCCACTTTCCGTAGCGAGTTCAACTTTCCGCAACCTTTTTGTTAAAGTCTATATTGCAGGTGTCTTCAAGCAAATCAAGCCACATGGACAAGTTGGAAATGACGTGGATATGGACCAAGTCCTATTGGCTCAGTCGAATTCACCAAAAAAGGTCGTGGTCAAAGGTAGTCAAGCGGTGGTCAACTTAAGAGTCCTACAGTGACAGAACTCTGTTTTTCACCACGTGAAGACTTGCGTGGCCGTTCCTAAATCTCAGGGGACATATCAACACCTGTAGACTACTCCATAAGCCGAATCCAACAGTCACCCTCCATAGATTTAATCTTCATGGCAGCCATAATGCTAGATTCCTGGATGTGGTTGTTCACATGTCTTTTATCAGCACAGATTTTAGGAAATTAGTTATGTCATCCTCTGTTATAAATAATGCGTTCTCATACGCATAATAGCTAGCTTTGGTAATGTAATTTTGATTGTTAACGAGCCCACTATGTCGTGACATTATTTCTGTGTTATGACTGCATTTTAAATACATGAGAAGACTCTGTTTATAAGCTCAATTCGTGGTTGATAGCTGATTGACCGAGGTTGTGCAGAGGGCCCCTATACACACCGAGGTTTTGTTTATTGCTGTATAGTTTCTTGCTTTATTTCTTTACATTCCTTATTCCATAATCATTCACTTGTATATATTGCACTTCTTATGGTATTAACGTTGATTGTTGTCCATAGTTTTTTATGCTTTACAATGTTGTTAAATGATCAGTGTCTTTGTTTCAGACTATAGTAGGCAGCCCGTACATTTGCACATAGTTTTACAATGACTAATGACATGGAATTATTCTTGTCCTTCTGCTGACTTATTTTTCTTAGTTCTTAATTCCATCACTGTTTTATTTATTTCAGTTTTGCTCATTTACTTTTCTGCAATCTAGATATTAAATTACTCATGTCAATTTTAGTTACCTCTGAAAGCCATAGTGAGACTAATGGTGAGGGATTGAAGTATGAGTGTGTAGTTTGATATTAGTTTATTTTTCTGCAAGTTAGTTATTGAATTTCTCATGTCAATTTCAGTTACCTCTGAAAGCCATAGCAAAACTAATGGTGAGGGATTGAAGTATGAGTGTGTAGTTTGATATTAGTTAATTTTTCTGCAAGTTAGTTATTGAATTGCTCATGTCATTTTCAATTACCTCTGAAAGCCATAGCGAGACTAATGGTGAGGGATTGAAGTATGAGTGTGTCGTTTGATATTAGTTTACTTTTACACAAGATAGATATTGAATTTCTCATGTCATTTTCAGTTACCTCCGAAAGCCATAGCGAGACTAATGGTGAGGGATTGAAGTATGAGTGTGTATTTTGATACTAGTTTTATTTTCTGCAAATTAGATATCAGATTGCTCAAGTTGTTTATGATTACCTCCGAAAGCTAGAGCGAGGCGAATGGTGAGGGGTCAAAATATGAGTTGATGTAATTTGATTTTAGCTTACTTTGCTTGCAATTTTTGGATTTCTTTGAGTTCAATTTCTTTTATATTTAGACAGCAGCAAGGATACTGGGTTTCATGATCAATAGCTCACTGTTTTTTTAATTAGAATAGTGGCACATTTTCATTCTCTTTTAGGAATAAATTTCATCATTGCATGTTTTAAAACCTTTTTGAAAAGTTTGAAGTTCGGAAATCATTTTAAAGGACACCATTTCCTTGAACACTTATATCCATACTTTTCTTTTAGGATTGCCATCTTACATTAGGGAATCAACGAAGATAAACCCAAAAACAAACTAAAAATCAAAAATGACAAAAAAGTAAGAAATCGGTTATCTTGCATATATAGTGCACCTCACTTCAGCAATTTATGACTCCCGGATTGACAATTAATATAGCAATTTAGGACACTCTAAATTGACCAAACAGGAAGTTAGGATTTTTGCAGACTCACGAATTACATTCTAAACACGTGACCTTGGGAAAATCGTCATGACTTTCACTTTGAACAACAAATTGCAATTTTGTAAGAATTTATAGAAATAGGACAGACTATAGTTTTCTGTGTATATTTTTCAGATCTGAAGGTCAAAACGATGACACGTGTCACATTGTACAAGTTGGCTCTACTAAAACCTTATATAATTAGGTCATCTTAGAAGATTTGGAATAACTCTTTCTTGGAGAATCAAATTCTGATCAGACTTGTGGGGTTAGAAAGGGGACTAGAGGGCTACTTCAAGATGCAGTTTCAAAACTTGGAGATCTAAAATTATCGAGTTACAGTCACTTCAAGATCAAGCTCCTAATATCAATAAAAGGCGATATGAGGAAGTTTAATGGCAAGGATCTGGTAAATTGGATACAACAGATGGAGCAATATTTTAATCTACATGAGGTTCAACTGTTACAAAAGGTACATATTGCATCTTTATATTTAGAATCAAATCAATTTTTATTGTATAAATAGCTTTTTTCTCTTAAAGCACTTGTCACTTGGTCAATTTTCACGTAAGAAATGATACAACATTATGAGGATACAAAGAGTAACACCTTCTTTAGCCAATCGATAAATCTCAAACAAAAGGGTTCAATGGAAGAGCACATTGAGGACTTTAAAAAATTGAATATAAGGGTAAATGATATTCTAGAGAAGAAAAGGATTGATGTCTTCATAGGGACTTTAAAGGATAACATTCAACATGAGGTTTGTCTTTGGGAACCTGATTCATTGGAGAAGGCATTTAGGTTGGAAAGAAAAATTGAAAGTGAAATTATGGAAACAAGGAATCCCATCACTCACGACTATAATTATGGAAGTGTTTTTTCTCCTAGTGTTCCACAACCTACAAGGTTTACATGACAACAACTGGAAGAAAAAGGAGAAAAAGGGTTTTGTTGCAATTGTGATAGAAAATACACTAAAGGTCATAAGTGTGCTGAGAAGAAATTATTTTGCATAGATTATGAAGAAGAGGAAGAAAAGGATCAAGAAACATCAAAAGAAGAGGATATACACCGGGACCCAAACCCAGAGAAAGAAGAAATGAATCCGAACATATCTTGTGAAGCATTGGTAAGAATTACCACTCCTCAAACTCTCAAGATAGAAAGACATATCAAGAAGAAAAAGGTTCAAGAAGTGAAAGATCACATCAAGAAAGAAGAAATGAATCTGATCATATCTTGTAATGCATTGGCCGAAATTACCCCTCCTCAAACTATCAAAATAGAAGGACATATCAAGAATAATGTTCAAGAAGTGAAAGATCACATCGAGAATCAATAAATGAATTTGACCATATGTTGTAATGCATTGGAAGAAATTGCCACTCCTCAAACTCTCAAGATAGAAGGACATATCAAGAAGAAAAAGATTCAAGCAATGAAAGATCACATCGAGCATCAAGAAATGAATCTGACCATATCTTGTAATGCATTGGCAAAAATTACCATTCCTCAAACTCTCAAGATAGAAAGGCATATCAAGAAGAAAAACGTTCAAGAAGTGAAAGATCACATCAAGCATCAAGAAATGAATTTGAAAATATCTTGTAATGCATTAGTCGGAATTACCACTCCTCAAACTATCAAGATAGAATGACATATCAAGAAGAAAAAGGTAATAGTGTTGATTGATACGGGCAGCACCCATAATTTTATTCATTGTAAGATAGCCAAGGAATTGAATTGCTTCATATATCTAGCACCAGAGTATCAAGTAATGGTTGCAAATGGAGGAACCATAAAGTGCTCTAGAAAGTGCCATATTATCAAGCTATCCATGGGATAATATGTATTGAATAGCCCAATGCTTTCCATTCCAATGGGTGGTGTTGATGTTGTACTAGGAGTCCAATGGCTACAATCCTTGGGTACAATAGCTTTTAATTTTCGAGAACTTTTCATGAAATTTTCTTCGGAAGGAAATGAATTTGAATTAAGGGCTATCATAGGGAAACCAAGAAAGATAATTATCTATAACGGAATGACAAAGATTCTAAAGAAAGAACAAAGCGGTGTAATTGCACAATTAGGTTTGCTAGAGGTTCCCACATCGAAATCATCTATTTCTCTAGATCTCAAAAAAGCAATGGGCAATCATTCTAAGGTATTTGAGACTCCCAAAGGCCTCCCACCTATTCATGATCATGATCATGCTATTCATTTGATTCCAGGAAGTGTTCCTCCAAACATCAAGCCTTACAGATATCCATATTCCCAAAGGAGTAAAATTGAACGTATAGCTACCGAAATGCTAGAGGTTGGTAGAATTATCCAATCAAATTAAATAAAAAAGCAAGGGATGAATGGATGAATGATGAAGAAGGGAGGGAATTCATTCAAAAGTTGCAGAAGATCCAAGTTCAAACAATATTTCTAGAACTTGACGAGGAAGCAAAAATCATATTGGAACTTAGAGCAGTAATAGAAACAAGAACTTGACAGCTAAAAGATCGATCAATTTCAGAGTATCTCATCAGGTGGAGGAACTTACCTGCTAAAGATTCCACATGGGAGGAGAAGAATTTTATACAGAAGCATCAAGAACTACTCAAGCGTTAAGGATAACACTTTTTGAAGGAGAGGGGCATGTTAGGTCCCTATACTACTAGTGTAACCCATTTGTTATTAGTACAACCCCCTTATTATATCGTTGTGCCCATGTAGTCCCCATATTGTTATTACTATGCCCCATAGAAGCCCACTATTGTTATTATTGTGCCCTTACATTATTATTTGTTACATCATCTCTTATTCTATTATGACCCCTTAGACACTTATATATAGAAAGGAGGTCTTGTCATTTGTATCATTGAAGAATTGTTTATTTGTGTATTGTAAAGGAGGTTTCCCCCTCGAAGAGGCTGATTTATAAGGCATTCATCTATCTTTTCTATCTTTTTATGAGTTGGTTTCATAACATCATTAAACTCATGAGACTTACTTCCACTAGAAGTTATAGAATTTCTTGTATTTGTTGATTCATTCTTAGTTCTCTTCTTGTGAGTTTCTATTGTTTTCTTATTGACTCCATCTTCATTTACCTTTTTTAATATATAACCATTAATCTCCTCATGTTATTCTTTAGATTTGTATAGTTTTCCTTGATTGGCCTTTATGTTATCTAAGTTTTCCTTCAAGCAACAAATTACTTTCAATATCTCAAATTCTTGGTTTTATGTATTACTTGTTCCTCCACCCATCATTCCAATCTCAATATGAGGTTTCTCACCACTTCTAGGTGATCCTATGGAAGTATTCCCATTGTCTTCTTCAACCATCAAACTTTTTTAAAAATCCTTTGATAATATGATCACAACATAAATAAAATAATTGTTTTAGTTTAGGACCCATAAAAGGCCCAATGCTGCAACCTACAACACTGACACTAGTTGTAATGAACCCCATTATATTCATAATTTTTTTTAACAAGAAGACACTATAATTTATCTATCCATCCTATTATTCATGATCTTCTTCTAAACTCCTTGTTTAATACATTTCCAATAAATTTAACAGCTACTGCTAGGAACAATTTTACCATATATTTTTATCTTAAGTTTATAAGGGAATCTCTTTCTTGTATAAATATAAAAAATCTAGTTCTTGAATAATCATGATATGATATTTAAATTTTTCTTTCTTTCTGTAGATAATACTTCGATACTATACAATGACCAATTCTACCTTTTTTAAATATCTTAAGCAAAAGTATACAAAAGATAGTTTCTCATTAGCGCTAAAAAGGGAAACTATATTACTTTAAATCTAAAGTCCATTAAACAAGTTTCATGCCACACTCTATATATATATATATATATATATAGAGAGAGAGAGAGAGAGAGAGAGAGAGAGATCTATAATTTTTTTCAAAGTTTGTTTACTCTCTGTGTACAATATACTTTGATTCACTTATATTTCCATGACTTGGTTACATACAATCAATCAACAACATTATATTTTCCAATTCAGGCTTCTATGATCCATATCATAATGTATAAAGAGTTTTTCGGAATAATTCACATTGAAGATTTGGGTCGACGCGTTTCAAACCAACAAGTGTGGTTCATCTTCAGGACACGATGAAGAAACAAATCTAGGAAGAGGGTTAAATAGGAAGACAAGTCAACCTAACTGTTAGAAGAAAACGACTATGTTTGACTCTGGGAGGGAGAGGGGACAGGTTTAATAATAATTAAATTAATAAATATTTAAATATTTAATTTTAATATTAAACTGGTTAACGGCTATATCTTATTAGGATTAATAATATTCAATTCTTTATTACTTTATCAATATATACGTCAAAATAACTAAAGATTAAAACTATAATAAGAATTAATTATATATATAATATCATATATATATATATATATATATAAAACAAAAGATTAAAATTTGATAATAAAGATTAAATATATAATATATATAAAAAACAATAAAACACATATCAATATTAATATTAAATTATTAAAAAAATTATTAAAAAAAATTATATTAATATAAGAATTACTAGTATTTATTAAGTTAATGAACTTAACGACTATATGATTAGGGTAGAATTCATTCTTTTTATTTTATTTTATATGTATAACCAAGATTAATGAATCTATGATATTTATAAAAATATTTATAATGCAAGTTAATAATATCATAGTGGTAATATATATATATATATATATATATATATATATATATATATATATATATATATATATATATATATAAAGGATGGAGAGAATTACGAGGAGAGGGCATTTCAATAATCAGTCTAACTCCATCCAGTTTACAATGGAGCACGAGGTTAATGGTTGCCTGCCTTACCTCGATGTCCTCATTTCTAGGAAAGATGATGGTTCTTTCTCCCATGAGGTTTATCGAAAGAAGACTCACATTGAGCAGTATCTTCATGCTAGTTCCCATCATTTTCCTGCTCAGAAGATAGGTGTTCTCAACACATTAACCACTCGTGCTTTGAGAATTTCTGATGAAGACCATTTTGGTACAGAAAATTCCCATCTCCTTAATGTTTTTGTCCAGAGTGGCTATAGTAGGTAGCAGGGTGTCAAAGCCCTCCTCAAACCAAGCAAAGGTCCCAAGGTCAAGAAGGAGCCCTCTGACCACAGTTCAGGAGTCCACCTCCCCTTCATCCAAGGGATGACTGACAAGATTGTGAGAATCCTGAAGAAGCATAATATTCCCTCGACTTTTAGACCCCTCAACACCATTAGGAGTTCTCTTAAGTCTGTTAAATACCAAGTGAACCCTATGGATATGAAAGGTGTTTATATCATCCCTTATTCCTGTGGTACCTAATACATAGGTGAAACCGGTCGTTCTATAAACCAAAGGATTAAGGAACACGTCGTTGATATTAAACACGGGAGGGCCAAATCCTCAGCTTTAGCCGAACATGCTCAGAAGACCAAGCATCATATATGCATTGAGGAGGTTAGGGTTATCACTAAGATTCCTCATTTTCATCATCATAAGTTTAGGGAAGCCATTGAAATTGAGAAGTCTTCCAGTAATATTAATAGGGATGACGGTTAGAAAATTGGTAGCTGTTGGATTCCCACCCTCTCCTCGTAATTCTCTCTGTCTTATATATATATATATATATATATATATATATATATATTAATTACCATTATGATATTATTAACTTGCATTATAAATATTTTTGTAAATATTAGATTCATTAATCTTGACTATACATATAAAATAAAATAAAAAGAATGAATTTTACCCTAATCAAATAGTCATCATTAACTTAATAAATACTAGTAATTCTTATATTAATATGATTTTTTTTATAATTTAATATTAATATTATTTATTAATATTGATATGTGTTATATATATATATCTATATATATATATATATTATATTTTATCTTTATTATCAAGTTTTAATTTTTTGTTATATATATATATATATATATATATATATATATATATATATTAATTATAATTAATCCTTACTATAGTTTTAATCTTTAGTTATTTTGATGTATATATTGATAAAGTAATAAAGAATTGAATATTATTAATCTTAATAAGATATAACCGTTAACCAGTTTAATATTAAAATTAAATATTTATATATTTATTTTCCCCTCTTCCTCCCAGAGTCAAACATAGCTATTTAATCTTCTTCCTAGATCTGTTTCTTCATAGTGTCCTAAAGATGAACCACACTTGTTGATTCGAAACTCGTTAACCCAAATCTTTAGTATAACTTATTCCAAAAAAGAATGCACCCACTAAAGTTTATAGTCCCAATCCAAACATTGTCTTCGGTGTGACTTATTCCAAAAATCTCTTTATACATTATTATATTTTCCATGAGAATACAACCAACAAAGAATGCACCCACCAAAGTTTATAGTCCCAATCCAAACATAGTATATATGTTACATTTATCGAAATTCATATATGAAATGTTTTATACATGGTTTACGTAATGTATGTGGTATATATGTTTATATATGTCCATTTCTCTAAATCTCATTAGGTGTTTCCCGAATCTTCAACGTTTGAATTTATTTCTATTTTCAATGTAACTGTAGTTACGCTCATTGAGTTTTGTTATGTAAACCCTAAGCCTTATGAAATATTAAAATAATTTTAAACAAGTTTATAGCGTAAATCCTACCTGGGCGTTAATGGCCATGGTTTATTATCTCCACCATACTGTCTGCATACCCTATTATGTATTGGAGATGTGATTTTCCTATTTCATCTTTGTGTTGGGTTATTTATATATTTTAAAGTTTTTCTTCACCGTATAAAAAGTTCAAATCCTCTCCCTTTCATAATGTTTTCAAATTTTCTAACAAACTTGTGCTTATGTCAACTATAATTAATCTTTGTAATTTTAATATAATTGTACATCTTCTTATTTTGATAAGATTATAAATTTTCTCATGCTTGTACTCACTTGTTTAATCATTTACAATTATTGTTGGAGAGTACAAGGTCTAAAATCCATCCAAGGTAATTAATTAAGTTATTAATTTATATTTTTCTCTTTTTTACAAGTATTATTTTTAATTTGCATCATTGTCACAGTTAACTATTGTAATCAATGTATATATATAAAATTGTCTACTTTTATAGTTACTCTTCCTTTATATAAAACAATTTATCTCTTTCCTTTGATGTTTCAAGTTCAGGTGTTTTTCTTCTTTGACTCATAGGACATTTGTTTCCTTTACTATGTTGGATGCTCTTGTACCTGGCTCCTATGTCCGTGATTTCATTGCCATAGCTCTCTTACACATTTTTTTATTATAAAAATGTTGAATGTATTTATATTCTTACACTTCCACTTGTTTGGAAGAATCTAATATTTAGGACATTACACCTATATTTGCATTTTATTTATAATATTTTCCTTGAATACTAAATTAAAGTTGCTAAGTGTATTATTATTTCATAGTTTGTTATATTTTAACTAGAAATTTCTAATATAAACATTTGTTCTTAAAGATTAAGATACTTTTTCTTTAAATAAACATCTTTGTTTACCAAAATTCCAAATTTTCATTCTATTTTGACTTTTTTGACAAATTGTATAATTGTAAAATGCAATTTCTTTCTTGTATTGAATGCAATCGTTTCTCCAGCTAAGTCCATGTATGAAGTTATTTGTTATTTATTTTCTTTTCAAAAAAAGAAACTTAACAATACATCTATTATTATTTCTTGTGTTAATAATGCCATGTACGCTTTTAGAACTTCACTAAGTAGTTTATATCTATATATACATATATAAATATGTGTGTGTGCGTGTGTACATGAAAACCTATTTATTGGCATTATGGCTAATGTGTTATCCTTGATGGTAACCTGGTTGTTAAATATGTCCTTGATGTAAACTTGGTTATAATATGATGATTATATAACTATTGTAGATGATATGATTGATGGTACATGAATTACAAAAGATATGGAAAATAATTATTAATTGAATTACAAAATGCACGAAAATTGTGAATATTGAAAAGTATACGTAGTTCCTATGAAGAAAAGTCATGTACATATGCAAGCTCTATGAACAAAAGTCACATACATAATCCGAACCATGGAAAAATGGATACCAGGAGCCATTACCATGGTAATTCCCCATAGGAATTGTATCGACAATGTCTATTTGATCTTGTCAACAAATACCAACAACATTACCAATGGAATTTTCCTAATGGTATTTGAAGGAGAAAAAATCTATATAAGGAGAAGGCGATCAATGAGTTATGTGTGCAAGGGAATGGTTTATTCATGTGTGATCTGATTTGGAACAGGTGTGCAGTAGGGAGCAAGGAGATGGCTCAGATTCGATAGATTTGAAAGTGAAGACTAATGGATATGCCTTCTTGATCTATTTATGTTTGTGTAGCTAACAATGTTAGATTTGTGGCTATGGTTATCGTATGATCGAAATGTGTTTTCAGTGATATGTTACTTTAATATTATGTGCACTAAGATATGGGTTTGGAAAAACTTGTGATTTGCAACGAAGAGTTAATTCAGTAATTTAATATCTATACACAGGTTTTCTTCTAGATGGTTGCATACATATATGGATATGCTTCATAGTAGTGGCGTATATATCTTGAGATAATTTTCCTTTATATTTCTACTTGATCTGGGTTGTTTACAAATGTTTGGTTTCTGATTAATTTGATTATTTGTTGTTGTCTGTCAATGACGTCTTAATCATAATATTTGATATATGACAATATTGATGATTGGTTATTGAGTAGTGACTTGGCTTGGTATGGCATGACAACATTGCTGAGGAGATTATTTGGCATGTTAGTATACTGGTTTGATCTGGTTCAGTGATTGATATGCTTTAGTGACTCAGTTGATATATAATATTTAGTGATTTTATTCTCATAGATTTAGTAGTTTATGAATTGATATGTATACGTAGTTTTATTCACAATAAGCGCATATATACACAGATCCTTCTTATGATAGTTGTGTATATATTCAGAGTTGAATTTGATCAATACTCAATGATTCATTTACATCAATGATTCAACTTATTGGTGATTGATTATTAGTGGTAATTCAGTGATTGTATTTCATATTTTGTGATTTAGTATTCAGTTTGGTATTGGACTTATTATTGGTGTGCGTCAATTATGAAAATTTGATCAAAGGTGGCATGCATGTTTTGATTTGTATTTGAGATAGGTGGATCCAGTATGAAACATTGTGAAACGTGGTCCACAAGGTGTTGAGGGTTGTAGCCTTTAGGGAGGGGGTAGGGGATGGTAAATGGAATTAGGGGGTTGTATCTTCCTCCTAATGGGTGGTATAAAATGAGTGGAGGTTATAGCCTCTCGCAGGTGGGTGCTTGTGTGCTCGTAAGATTTAGTGCTAGTACAATATGTAATGAAGAATTTCTTTATAATAAAAGAAGAAGACAAAGACGACAACAATTGTGGTTTTATCCCACATTAGCTTTCCACCTAAAATCTTGGTTCCCATATGTGTTGATGTGTGTCTTATGTGTTGATGATTTATCTTCTCTTTATTGCTCATGGTTATTTCTTAATAAATGTATAATGAAATAATGATGCATTGGTTAAAGGAAAACATCAAATGGAACTTAATAAAAATTAGTTATCTGGATATATGTGGTTTGCATTCATTAAAGTCATGTAGACACATGATTTTTCTAAATAACAGTAGCATACATCATTTTTGAAGGTGAAATTAAAAGTTAAAGTGAATTAAAAATATTGATTCACCACCCCCCTAAGTATTTTTCCTAACACTATTATTTTAAGCTCCTTTTGTTTATACATACAAAGAAATATTTTTTACATGATTGATATTCAGTTTAACATTGATATAATTATTTATATCTATATATGTCATAAACATACATATATATAGATTGCTATGGAAACATAATATTGTTTTTTAAATACAACAAAATCATTCATGAAATAATCTTATAGTCTTAATAAAATAAAAAGAATTTGTTCTAAGTTTTACTCTGTTCATAATAATGTCTAGCCCTAACTTTTGACAATACATTGTACATAATTATAAGCAAAACATAACTATTTCGTTTTTAATAAACAACTTAAAATTGTCAATCCGAGAGTTCATAAACTTAGAGGCGCAACACTGGAAATGCCAGAGAAGAACCTCGATAGCCTGTACTAGTTAATTCAATGAAACCACACCATTCTCGAAACTAGAATAAAAAGAAAGTACTTTGCAAAGAAATAAAAGGAACTTCTCATACTGTTGTAAACAACCTTGATTGTTGAAATGAAATGCTATGTTTATCTTAATTAGAGTACTTGGTAACTTCAACAAATGGGCCCTTCAAACAACCTACCTTTTAATGATTTTCCTTCTCACACTCGTCGTTCCTACAATACTGCAATTTACTTGCACTAGTGCAGGCACATAACTCTGTGTGAAAAGTATACTTTGTACTTTTACTAAAGACTTATGTCTTCATGTAGGGGCTCAAAGCCAAAAGGCTTAGAGTGCTCTATTCTTGTGACAAGACACTGGTTCTTATACCTGAATGGAGCTTCCTACACCAAGTTATCGATTACGAGAAAATAAAGAAGTGTGTTAATTATAAAATAAATTGCAAATGTAAGCATACTTTGGAAATCACTTGCACACAAAAGGAAATGCTTTTAATTAACTGAACCTTACAAAATTTAAATAAACAACTGAAACAAGAACAAGATCTGAAAACTTAAAGAAAATCAAATTCTACCAAAGGTATTTTGCATGGAATTAGATCCTACTTTAGAAAATAAAGTTCACTATGATAACTTTCAATCCTTTCCTTAGAAATTGTAAAGTGCAGAAATAAATCAAGATTATGCGACAATGTTTTCATGCATTTTATGAATTCATCTTTAATCATTTTAGGAATTTAACTTTTAATACCAAAGACACTTCCGTATAATCTCGACACAGTTTGCAGAAGGAAATTAAATTGCGTAAGGGAAAAGAATGAAATTCTTGTTGTAAAATGAACTATGTAAAAGCGCAGTACAAGAAACCAACATGCACTGATGTAGGATTGGACTCCCAACTCCATCTAGTGAAAGAAAATCTGAAAAGAAAATTGCAGAAATAAATGAACTGAAATTAACTTTCACACAAACGGATCCATTCACACCTTAACAGGAATTGAAATTCATGTGCAAGAAAAGGAACTTAATTTAAGCCACACTTCTGCAATTAAATAATTTAACACACCTTTCAAGCAACGAAAATGAAAGGGGTAAACGAGCTGGGTTGGCTAGGCCCTAGCCAACCAGCTCGTTTCCTTGTTAAGAAACAAGAATCTTCAATAGATAAATCAATGCATCAAATAGAAATTTAAATGCGGGATAAATGAAACATGGTGCAACTCATTTTATATTACATTTTGAAATCATCAAATGTACATAGTGAATTCAAATCCAACCCAAAATGAGGGCAATACCTGCAAAACAAAGTTACAACAACATTGTTGTAGCGTAGCTCCTACACCGTCCTCCCTTTCTACGTGCATCATTCCTTCTTTTATAATCTTTCATAATGATTAAAACAAGTTGTTCCTTTGCAAGGAATATGGGGATTGAATCCCAACAAATTCTAATTACATGGTATAATAGTACAACCATTCCCCCATTAAATGAATAAAGATTTAATATGAATTTTCCAATTCTGGGATTTTTCTAGAATTCTAGAAAATTTGGTAATTTTAACAAACTGCCTCCAGAGCGCCCTTCGTAGCTCCTCAACCATTATGAATTTTGTAAAACCATTTTGAGCTTAGTCAATTTTCTATACTGGGACAAAAACCCATGTCACGGGATTTCTTTATTTACCTTCATCTGCACAAAAACTAAGGTGGAAGTTGGCAGTCTAGAAACTTGTTGACTGTGTTTTCTAGAATTCTGGAAAAAGTAGTCTTTTTTATAAAAGTTCTTCAAAGACCTGTTTGTAACTTTTGGAATACTTTGAATCTCAGGAAATGGTTTCGGTTATTGGTAACTAGTTATACTTGTGAAAAACCCATTTGCTCAGCTTTCCATAATTCTCCTCCATTTGCATAAATACCGAGGTCAAACTTGGCCATTTAGAAATTATGTGGATTTTGAGCAGACTTATTAATTTGCAATCCTAGTGCAGGAATGTTGGTGCACAAATCCTACCGGTACTAGTGCAAGAATGTGTGGTGCAGGAACTTGGCCTATATTAGAATAAGCATATAATCAACTCCATAAACCTGCAAACACACAAACTGTTATTAATGATGCTTTTAATGTTTAAATCTCATTAAAACAAGGGAATAACAAATACTTATTATCTCCAAGAATGCACAAAACTATGACAATGACAATTCAATTTAAACAAAAGCATGAGGGATTTCAAGTAAAAGGTGATATGAATGAAGGCAAAATATAGGCCCAACATCCCCCCATGTTGACCTTCTTACATGTCCTCCTGCAAGGAAATCAATTGTCATATTGTCACTCCCTCGTAGAAAACAAGATTAAAAACATTTATGCGCATTTGTAATGATGTTTCCTACAATTCCGTGTGATTAGATTTCCTGCGCTAGATAAATCTTGTTCTAAAAACAGAGTGTCTGTTGGACTCTTTATTTGTTTAAACTGATTTCAAGGAAATCTAATAAAAAGCTGCCATGGGAATACTAAATTGCAAGGACGATGTTATTACTTGAGTAAAACAACCAACTTATTAAATTTTTTATAAACATATTTAGGGCATCGTTGATCAGAAGTTTTAATTGAATATCCTCATTGTAATTATGGGTGACATGATTTAAAAGCCATGGTGTTAAGAGTAATCATAATAATTCTTTCCCACAGTGACCATATTACCATCACTAAGCATATAGTTAAAGCTCCTCTTGTTCAAGAAAAGTTATTCACATGCACTAAGGGTCCCGCATCCATAAAAATCATTCCAAAAAGATAGAACTCCAAGGCATAACACCAGAGGGATCTTAAAGCCATTCTCAAAGAGATATGATAATGAATTCAAGAGAGAGAAAATCAACCAAGTAAATCATAGTGTAAAGTTATCTTTAATACCAGAGGCATGGCCTTGCTGCCAGCAGGCATTAATAGCCTCGACAAGGATGCCTTTTAACCCATGAAATGCCTGTATCCCAACCATTAGATATAGATTCATAGTTGTTTGAAAATAATTTACATTTGTTTTGAAATTAATTGAAGGCCACTGTCCTCGCTTGGTAACCAGCTAACGACAATTCCATTCACTAGAACTAACAAGAATGAACAAGTCGGCTCGTGGTGAGACCTCTTGTCCTACAGCTTCTCAACTGAAAGTCATTACCTTGGCTTGGTGACCAATAGTGGTAACGTCATTCTTGTTAGTACCTATGATCATGGTAGGCCGACTCGTAATGAGACCTCCTATCCATCAATATATATATATATATATATATATATATATATATATATCTATATCTATATCTATATATATATATATATATATATATATATATATATATACATATATATATACATATATATATATACATATATATATACATATATATATATACATATATATATACATATATATATATACATATATATATACATATATATATATACATATATATATAGTTTAAATAAACTTTGATTATGATCAACCTTAAATAGGTTAATTAATAGTTGGGGAGGCGATTTTGTTCCTTAAGAGTGTGGGATGGCGTGAAAAGATTTTAATTACTAATCTTTACTAGTTGGTCCTTTTATCCCAAAGACTCATTTTAAATAAAACATCTTAGATAATGACTAAAAAAATTCCCTCAAATTGATCATGCCAGGGTTCTTGTGAAAACTTGTTATATTTTTGTAGGCGTGGTTCACCATAGGAGGATTCTCATTAATACCTTCAAAGAGGGCCTTAAAAAAAACTTATGGATGATAGTCATTGGTCAATAATTAAAGCCACTTTATAAAATATGAGGCATTAAGAGTGAATTTCTTCTGACAAGTCTACCCATGAGAGTGTATAATAATAGAAACTTCAAAAGTTATGCTTTAGGGAACCACAATTTTAAGAGTGTTGTTATACAATTTGTCTCAGATGGAATCTCTATTCATTACCCTACCATATTTTAAAGAGAGGAAGTTTGTCTTTAAGTGTAGGCATACTTCCAATGTAGCCATATACGTAACAGAATGCTAAATATACTCACAATTAGTTTTAAATAATAAACTTTGATACATAACAAAGTGTGAGAAACCAATTGCTTTGATTGATATGGTACCAAGTGGTGTCGAATGATGAGGGAATGTTGTGTGTTTATGATTGTTTGAAACCAAGATTCAATGAGATCCACATTTTGATGATTCTCCAACTCATACAAATCTTCCACAACTTGACACTTACTCTCTTCAAATTGATAAGGATGGTTAAGGGAAATTCTAGGGTTTTCTTCTTTGTGAGCCTCAACAATAGTTTTCAAACAATTTTCAATCATAGATTGCTCCTCTAATGGTTTATGGATTAAAGTTTCTTCCCGGGGTAAATTTTGTGTCGTAATAGGGGAAGTTTCTGAATTCACTCCTCTCCCCTCTCTAAAATATATGGTATTACGTTCAGTAGGAAAAATAGGTGTTTTAAATTGGTGTGCCACTTGATAATCAAAATTAGGATTTGGTTGCACAAATGATTAGGACCATAGAGGAGGATAACATGGTGGTTCATGGGGCACAAATTGTAGTTGTTGTGGCATAGGTAATGGAGTTTGCATGGGGAATTTCCCTAGAGAGGAGGCTCCAAACCATCCTTGAGGTTGTGGGAATATATGGCTCGAGGGAGAGGTCCAATGTGGCCATAAGGTGGGGTATTGAATTAGAGGATGATTATAAGTATTCCATGGAATTGTAGCATTATAGATCTGTTGAGGAACCTATTTAGGACAATAAATATTATTCCAAGTATTAAAATATGGCGATTTTTGAGTTATACCTGGTTGCCGATTTATTTCCTTACTTGACTCCTCGAATACTTGTTGTAACCCTAGCAGTGATGGGAAATAATTTGTTGAAGGATCCTCCTTGCACTGCTTCCATTCTTCCTGCAATCATCCAATTTTAAATTTGGACAAGATTTTGTAGCTTCTATTTTTGTAGTAGATTTCAAAAATTGAGAAGAAGGTTCTTGAGAATTCTTACCAAACTTGGAGATTCCTCTTGAATAACTAATGCATAGTTTACAAACATCATCATATGGTAAGTGAGAAACATCACCTGCTCCTATAAGATTTAAAGATTCTAAAAATTCATCTTTTATTCCTTTGAGTAGGAGTGTTTTCAAGGTCTCTTTTCCCAAATTCTTATGTTTTGATTTTTGGAGGTTGTATCTAAATCGCTCCACATGATCCTCCAAACTCTCATTTTCCCCTTGTATTATACCAAAAATATCTTCACCGGCATGGCAGTAGTCTTGATACTTCTCCAAGAACACATTCTTCATGTCTTCCCATGTTTGAATGCAATTCCCACCAAGGCTCATGAACCATTAGAGAGCTCCTGCTTTTAGAGTAAGAGGAAACACTTGCAACCTTTGACGATTAGTACAATAGCCATATCCTCTACAAAGTAATTCAAACTCAAACAAGAATGTACTTTGGTCCTCATTTTCCAAACCATGAAATTTTGGTAGTGGAGATGGGGGAATACTATGCATTTATGCCACTCCTGGATCTTTGATATGGAATTCAAAAGTAATAATTTTTTCCATTTCTTACCAAATGAAAAGAGGTTCCCCATGTACTACTTCAAGACTCCTTTCAATTTTCTTGCCAATTGATTAGTGAAATAGGTGCAGGTGATGATTGATATTAGCCTCAAACTCCTCATTGAAAAATGTATCAAAATACCATTTCTCTATTTTCAACAAGCTAATTGGTGTATCTTGTTAGCATGTGGTTGAATAGATCGGGGGGGGTTGTGGGTGGGTTCTTCCAACACCCAAGAAATCAAAAAAACCTTAAAAAAGGAATGCAGGAAAGAAACAAACTCAAAGAATCAATTCTAAACAAAGAAAATTTGCAATAAAAATAGATAAAGAGAAAACCAAAATGCAACAAGTTACCAAGATCAATCCCCTAGGTGCCTCCCCAGCAACGACGCCAAAATGTCGGGCTTAATAAACAACCTAACATTTAATTATCAAACTGGGAGTTTGTAAACTTAGAGATGCAACACTGGAAATGCCAGAGAAGAACCTCGGTAGCCTATACTAGTTAATTCAATGAAACCACACCATTATGGAAACTAGAATAAAAAGAAAGTACTTTGCAAAGAAATAAAAGGAACTTCTCATACTACTGTAAACAACCTGATTGCTAAAATGAAATGCTATGTTTATATTCAGTAAAGTATTTGGCAGCTTCAACAAATGGGCCCTTCAAACAACCTACTTTTTAACGATTTTCCTTCTCACACTGGTCATTCCTGCAATACTGCAATTTACTTGCACTAGTGCAGGCACATAACTCTGTGTGAAAAGTATACTTTGTACTTTTACTGAAGACTTATGTCTTCATGTAGGGGTTGTTAATGTCAGTGTCTTCACACTTCCATTAGTGATCAAATTTCTCTTTTGCATGCATATTAGGTGTCTCATTCGATCATCTTCATTCCATTAGGTCATGGATCAACAGATGGTAGTGGTTTCATGTCAGCTTCCCTCATGAAATTCACCTGCGGACTTGTTTACACATTTTTTTGGTCATTCACCGTCATCCTGTTTCATTTTATATATAACAAATAGTCCTAGGGTTTAGTTCCATTAGGTCTTAGGATTTGTCAGTCATGCTCTAATAAAGAGGTCAGCAGGCACATGAGGAGAATAAAAAGGTTCACAGACTCATAAGTTTACTTCTGTTATGCTAAATAAAGCTCTTTCACCTCAAAACTCTATTTTGAGGTGAAATTGAGCATTTGCAGTTAATGAATCACTTGATGTAATTTTATGTAATTTTATCGTCCTAATATGTAATTGAATTGCTTCTGGTGAGCTAGTGATAAAGTCAACTCCTGCCACTGCAAAAAGTAAATGTAATAAGTCTAGCTGCAAAAAAGGCAAAAGTTAGATGTAAGTGAAACAGAGCATTTTGAAAAAAAAAACTATCAAAACTATAGAAGAGTGGGTCTTGGTTAATGAAAAATTAAAGGAGAAAAGTATAAAGGCCATTTCATGTGTTTCATGTCTTCATTGTTGATTTGAAAACTCCAAAGGGTGAAAATTCACGATTTTGAGCAAACAAGGAAAAATAGGGGAAAAATCGAAGCATTTTCCCTAGCGTTGCGCATTATTTCCCTGGCGCTACACATTAAATCGGTGTTGCACACCTGTGGCAGGTTTGCTGTGTATTTTTGGTGTGGAACTACACATTAAACTTGCACTACACACCTGTTAGTGAGCACTGCGCATCTGTTGGAGAAGCCCGAATTGCCTCAAATCACCTCCAAACTTCCTAAAAAACCAATTGATGCCTGTTCCAAGTAAGTATATCACTCCTCCTTGCTAAGAAGAGTTATGCTTGGTTTCTTGAGTGTGTTTGGCTTCCTTTAGGGCAAACCCTAGCTAAATGTTAAACACAAACCCTAACTAATTGCTAAATCACCTCTCACAAGTTATCAAAGGTCATTTGCTCTTCCCTCTTACTCCATTCATATTGAGTTTTCCAAATCTCATTCCCTATCCCTCAGTCATCAAAGTTCACTCCCCAAACCCCACTCTCATTTAAAAAACCCTAACCCTATTACATTATTCCCAACACCATTTACTCCCCTCATTCCCCAAAAGAAACCCAAATTCCTACTCCCCCAAGCATTCACTTCCTCATACTCATCTGTTTTCACTACAAATTTCATCACCCATCCATATTACCAAAAGAATGGAGAGAGATTCTGATTATGAGAGGGAAGAGGAAACTCTCAATGATTCTTCCAGGGAAGCTCATGTGCCAAGAAAGCCACACAAAGGGGGAAAGATCATCCGGGAGGAGCCCATTACGCTTACTGAATTGCTTGCTTTCCCTCTTGCTGTAGCTAGCTTTAAACACTAGTCTTGTTATCAGCTTTGTGAAATGGTAGAGAGGGTAAAATTTCATCATGAGCTTGCTAGGTTGTTTGTTATCCATCTTCATAATGTCTAGGTGAACCTTGCTGGTGTCTCTTTCACCTTGACACCTACCACCATTTCAACAACAACAGGCATCCCTAATGTAGGTGAGCAGTGGAATAAGGGGTAGTATGTGGGCAGAGAACATTATGAGCCTTACATTAAGGCTAGATATCACAGTCAAATTAGTAGGGATTTTCCTTTTAAATATTTGCAGAACATTTATGCTCCTCTCATGAAATGCATCATCGAGTATTTAACCTGTGAAGGAAGGTTTTCTGGCCTATATACATATGATATCTGGTAGTTGATGCACTTTCACAAGAATAAGGATGATGAACCTCCCTTACTTTATATACATGAATATTGAGAAGATGGCTCACTATGTGCAAAGGAAACCTTTTCCTCAACAACTCAATAGTATTTACCACTTCTTACTGATCAAAATTGTTGTCTTGCATCAGCTAATCCTGCTGAACATACCATGGGATACCTTTATTGCCCATGAGATTTCCAAAGGCCCTCAGGTGATTTCATTAGTGTCTCAGGAGGAAGGACGGCCATCAGGACAACCAGGTGTTCATGAGGCCGAGACTACAGGTGTTACGATGTTTGTCACCTATGAGAGAGGCATAAGGAGGCTTTTTGTTGCTGCCAGGCGAGTACTATCTCCACCAAGGGTGGAAGGGGTCTCATGTTCTTCATCAGACCACAGGAAAATGTTATCTTCACTGAGGGTGAAAGGGGCTTTGCCTTCTTCTCCAACAATACAGGTTGGCCAGCAGTCAAAGAGCAAAGATAAATGGAAACAAAAGATGCATGAGAAGAGCCCTCTTGAAGGGCAAGACAGGGATTTTATTTTGATTGAGGAGGATGTCACTGATTTGGGCTCTCAAAGCTCAAAACTCAATGAGATGATTATCAAAGAAAAGGAGGCTAAAATACAAGCTTTATCACTGAACCTTGAGAGGGCCAAATGGATCATCAAATTTCTTGAGCAGGAAAACAAATAGTTGACAGGTAAGAAAACTATTATGGAGCTGCAGATGATTAGGGAAGATAGGCAAGAGGCAAGGAAAAGAAAGATCGAGATGACCTCCCTTGAGCAAGAAATAGAGAATGACCGGGAGTCTTGGTTGGAGAAGGTGAAAATTCACCTTGAGAAGTTGCTTGAGAAAGCCAACAAAGAGAAGAAAATGTTGTGCCATATGGCCTATCACTACCTAACCCGGAACAAGATTTGCAAAACAAGGGTAAACAGGCTAAAAGCTAAGCTAAAAGGAGCTTTGAGGAGAAAAAATGAGCAAGATAAACTCAATATCTTGGCTGAAGCATCATTGGCCCATCAAAGCACCTAACAAGGAGTCCTCATGCCAAATTTCAAAAAATTTGGAGAAATTTTTGACATTTTTGAATTTTTGAAATTGGAAAACAGGCTTTCCCAATAGGTGGCGCTACGCTTTTGTTGGGGACATCCTCTTGCAAAAAGGCTTATATATTTGGAATCAGCATGGAAAAATAAGAAAGCTCAGAAATAGTGAGGAATTTGGGACAAGTTCTAGGTCTCCAAAAGGGCAAAAAACACCCAAAAAGTTCCCTCTCTGCCACTTTTTTACCGCACAGGAAGTAGTCTTAGGAGAATCAATTTTTGGAGGTGTAAATAATTCCAAATTTAGAAATTCAAGTTATTCCAGAAATTAGACTTGACAAGATTTCCAACGAGCTATCATACACCTGATTTGGACTCTGGGAAGGCTTCCAAAATTGGCCTAGAAAAAGCATTGCGCATTAAAATTTTGGCGCTACGCATTAAATTGATTTTGCCAATTTTCCCTGATTTTCCAGATTTTTCCTAGTTTTCTTGGGAGATCACTTTTTCCTCATTTCTTGGTAAATGTAAGCATGGTAAATGATGAATTCAATGTAAATATGGATGAAGATCACTTCATAGGGTAGATACATCAAGTTCCAAGTGGTTTTGAGCTGTAATGAATTGGTTTCCTTGGTTTTAGAGGCAAGCTGTTCCACTACCTATATTCCTATTCTTAGTTTAGATATGGTTGAAACCACCCCTCTTCTCATGGATTCGACCCTGATAGCTAGCATGAGTTCTTTCCTTGCCTATATTATGTAATTTCTTAGTCATTTGTAAAGGTTGGACTTTGGCAGAAGTGTTGGCTCTCATTAAACATTTGTATTAGCAGTTTGGCAAGGAATAAAACTAGGTTTCACAGCTATTTTTGTGGGATTCTTGTGACAGTGAGTTTATGTATTGTTTCTTCTTTGTAATGAGTTTTCTTTGATGTTTTATATGTATCAACATCCCTCTCTTTCTTCTAAACTAAATAATCAAGGTGAATAGACAAAATACACTAATTTATAGTGCTTTGTCTTGGGAATGCATTTGGTTTTCAATGTTTTCAACTGTTTGAAGAGGATTCATAGTTTATTTATGCCCTCCTCAACTCCTCAGCTATCTTAAACTATCATCTTAATCCATTTATTGTACATAAACCCTTGTCTACCTCACCCCATAGAACATGACTGTATCCCTGAGTTGATTTCCCGGACCCAATCTGCCTTCTCCAATTGATCCAGCAACCAAAACCTGAAATCAAACCAGAAACCCTAATCTACTATGCCTAGCCTAAAATCAGCATTCATTTCAGTCATCTCAAACCCTATTTTCCAAGTATCCTAATTGAGATTGACAAGGAGAGAGCCCTCTCGCAACCCAATAGGGCTAGCTACCAGGTTAAGCGTGGTTTGATGTTACCCTAGACCTGCCTTCCTTCAGCCTAAGGTAGATCCAGGCACTAAAAGGGGCTCAAAGCCAAAAGGCTTAGAGTGCTCTATTCTTGTGACAAGACATTGGTTCTTATACCGGAACGGATCTTCCTACACCAAGTTATTGATTTCGAGAAAATAAAGAAGCGTGTTAACTGTAAAATAAATTGCAAATCTAAGCATACTTTGGAAATCACTTGCACACGAAAGGAAATGCTTTTAATTAACTAAACCTTGCAAAATGTAAATAAACAACTGAAACAAGAACAAGAACTGAAAACTTAAAGCAAATCAAATTCTACCAAAGGTATTTTGCATGAAATCAGATCCTACTTTAGAAAATAAAGTTCACTATGATAACTTTCAATCCTTTCCTTAGAAATTGTAAAGTGCAGAAATAAATCAAGATTATGCAACAGTGCTTTGATGCATTTTATGAAGTCATCTTTAATTGTTTTAGGAATTTAACTTTTAATACCGAAGACACTTCCATATAATATCGACACTGTTTGTAGAAGGAAATTAAATTGCGTAAGGGAAAATAATGAAACGCTTGTTGTAAATGAACTATGTAAAAATGCAGTATAGGAAACCAACGTGCATTGGTGTAGGATTGGACTCCCTACTCCAATCAGCGAAAGAAAATCAGAAAAGGAAATTGTAGAAATAAATGAACTGAAATTAACTTTCACACAAATGGACATGTTCACACCTTAACAGAAACTAGAATTCATGTGCAAGAAAAGGAACTTAATTTAAGCCACACTTCTGCAATTAAATAATTTAACACACCTTTCAAGCAATGAAAACGAAAGGGGTAAACGAGCTGGGTTGGCTGAGCCCTAACCAACGAGCTCATTTCCTTGTTAAGAAACAAGAATCTTAAACAGCTAAATCAATGCATCAAATAGAAATTTAAATGCGGGATAAATGAAACATGGCACAACTCCTTTCATATTACATTTCGAAATCAGCAAATGTACATAGTGAATTCAAATCTAGCCCAGAATGAGGGCGATACCAGAAAAAAAAAAAGTTACAACAACACTGCTGTAGCGTAGCTCCTCCACCATCCTCCCTTTCTACGTGCATCATTCCTTCTTTTATAATCTTTCATAATGATTAAAACAAGGTGTTCCTTTGCAAGGAATATGGGGATTGAATCCCAACCAATTCTAATTACATAGTATAACAGTACAACCATTCCCCTATTAAAAGAATAAATATTTAATACAAATTTTCCAATTTTGGGATTTTTCTAGAATTATGGAAAATTTGGTAATTTTGACAAACTGCCTCCAGATCACCCTTCATATCTCCTCAACCATTATGAATTTTGTAAAACCATTTTGAGCTTAGTCAATTTTATATACTGGGACAAAAACCCATGTCGCTTAATTTTTTATTTACCTTCATCTGCACAAAAATCAAGGCAGAAGTTGGCATTCTGGAAACTTGTTGACTGTGTTTTCTAGAATTCTAGAAAAAATAGTCTTTTTTATAAAAAGTTCTTCAAAGACTTGTTCGTAACTTTTGGAATAATTTTAATCTTAAGAAACGGTTTCGGTTATGGGTAGTTTGTTATATTTGTGAAAAACCCATTTGCTCGGATTTCCATAATTCTCCCCCATTTGCATAAAAACCGAGGTCAAACTTGGCCATTTAGAAATTATGCAGATTTTAAGCAGGCTTATTAATTTGCAATGCTGGTGCAGGAATGTTGGTGGAGGAATCCTACCGGTACTAGTGCAAGAACGTGTGGTGCAGGAACTTAGCCTATATTAGAATAGGCATATAATCAACTCCATAAACCTGCAAACACACAAACTATTATTAATGATGCTTTTAATGTTTAAATCTCGTTAAAACAAGGGAATAACAAATACTTACTTATTATCTTCGAGAATGGACAAAACTATGACAATGAAAAATTAATTTAAACAAAAGCATGAGGGATTTTGAGTAAAAGGTGATATTAATGAAGGCAAAACAGAGGCCTGACAACAATAGGTAACAATATCGAATTGAATTTGTTTGTCTAGAAAAATGACATTTGAATACTTGGATGCTCCTAGACTTGATACTTCCTCCCTAATTTATCCCCCTGAGCATAGGTATGCAAATACATTTTTTTTTGTCTTATTACCTCGCTATTCTCACAGTCTCTCCCAAACAACAGGAGTCCTTCTTTCAAGAAGAAAAAAATAAAAAATGTATATCTATCCATTACCCATCTACCACTCATTCTGGTAGTTGGTAACTACCTCCACCTCACCAATAGGTGGCAAGTAGTTACTAGCTCACTAATGAGATTTTGTTTCTCACTCCTGAAGAAAACACCTTGTATTTTAAGGGAACAATAAATTGACCAATTCCATAATTCATAATAAATATAATCATCCAAATTAGATTCCTAGGACTTATTACTGGTAATTAATGTTCATCATCAGTTTGTGGCCTCATCTCTTTTAGCCAAATGTATTCCAACATTAATTTTCCATACCTTTGTATTTATTATAAACATCTTAAATACAAATTTACATTCATTCATTATGAGTAATAAAGTACTAATAAATAAATTCTTGATATTTCTTTCAAACTTTAAAAATTCAAAAATGAAAACACATATATAGAATTATTTACATAAAAAGCTCAAATCAGGTTATATCACACTTGCACCATTCTGTTGTTGCTGAGTGTTAATTTTTATTCAATATTTGTTCTATACTGCAACTATTACTTCAACAATTTTCAATAGAATCCAATTTTTAATTTTCATTTCTTCAATTTAGCAATAATAATAGAGAAATAATTGATAGAACAATTTTACAATATGAACAATGAAATATGGCCAAGAGGTAAGAGACACAAATTTTGGTCAATGAATAGGGAAAAACCCCACAAGAGGAAAAACCCTTTGCAATTATTCTTTTATTATATTATCTTCAAATGTTTCACAGAGATTGGGTACAATATTTGAACAAAATTATCCATCAAAATACACTAAAAATATCCAAGATATGACCCAACAACATAAATATCAGAGCTAACTTTCCCAAAATGTGGTCAACTACAGTCAACTGTGGTTGCCTATAAAAATGAAACCCTAAATCCCAACCCCATGAAGAGAGATATGTGTGCAGATGAAATGTTCTAGTCACATGGATAGGCTTGTGTTCTTGTAGTTACAACTGAAAAATCCTTATGGAAACCTTGTGGCTCAAGACTAAAAACCCTAATCCACACATGTGAACTTCAGACCCTGCAACTTTGAAGTTGTACAAACCAAATTCCATGAACCACCTTCAGACCTATGTGAACCAATCCACAAAAGAGAGAATAAAAACATGCTTAAGGATTTATGTCCAAATGAAGGTCACTTGAATTCTATTATTAGGCCCAAGGGTGTCCAATTTCCTTTTAGGATCGACTTGTCTTTTTGTGCACATGTGGGATTCACTTCGAAAATACAGTTTCCCTTATCCAAATCCAGTTCTTCAAAGGTCACTTTTGGTCCTCTAGAAATGAGGAATCTAGTCCAATGATTGGAATTTGCCACTGAGCTACCAAATTAACACTTCCTCTCAACTAGGGATACTTTCCAACTACATCATGTGATCATCGTAAGTATCTCGACATCATGTCATGTGCACCCTTGCTCATCTTTGCTTGTCTCCACTCATCTCATGTTAAACATTCTTGAATCTAAAGAAGAGTAATTATTTTAGGGGAGCTCCATCTACCACCCTAAGTCATCACCATTAGGGAGACTTAGCTACCACCCAGAATCATCACCATTAGGGAGACTCAGCTACCACCCAAAACTAAAGATAATGGAAAAGATCAACCTACCTCAATGCGTAGGGATCACACTCTATCCAAAATTCCCTAAAAATAGGTGAGACCAACTTACTGGTGTAAGGATAAAAATCTATCCTATTTTCCTTGCTCATCCATCTTAACCCTAGAGAGTCACATGGTAGAACACTTGCATCCACCAACTTGGGTGAGATCCACTTTCTGCAAGGGGTAGGGATCACACCCTATCCAAAGTCCCTCATCCCATTAGCTAAATGGGGAGGTTATCCTAAAGAGTGGGTAGGATGCTAACTAGAGCATACTCAGAATAGGGGATATCTTAGGTCTCTACACCCTATCGGTTAGAGGTCCCTCATCTGAGGAGCTCATCAACTGCATTCCTCACCCTGGGAGCTCAACAAGGAGGGGAGAGCACTACTAAGTTCTCTTTATCAGCCCAAACCCTTATTCGAAAGCGACATATCAACCAATCTTAGATTCTCTTTGAATACCAAGGGCTTCCATTTTGGAAAATCCTTGGTGAGGATATTGGCTATCTGCTTGTCTATCAAAATGTGTAGGAAGCTCATGACTCCTATCTAAACCATGTTAAGATGTAATGATATTTGATCTGAATATTCTTAGACTTGTCATGGAACATAGGACTCTTTGACAAAAAAATCCCACTCTTGTTGTCACAATAGATAACTATTGTGTCCAAGAACTGCTAAATTAGTTATCCAAATAACTTCCTCAACCAAATTTCTACACAACTCTACAGGCTAGATGGAATATAGTCAACCTCGAGTGTAATAAGGGATACAAACTTCTGTTTCTTGCTCATCCACGATACCACGGCAAATCCCAGACTAAAACAACATCCAAAAATACTCTTCCTATTGACAACACTGTTAGCCCAATTTTCATATGTATATCCATGTAGTCTAACATCTCTAGCGATGTATCTCAATCCAAGTTTAATAATCTCATCTAGATATCTCAATACATGTTGGGAAGTGACCCAATGTACATGGTGAGGATTGGTCATAAACTAGCTCAAAGTGTTGACTGTGAAACATATGTCACGGTGAGTATTCATGAGAAACATTAGAGCACCTACTATTTGTTTGTACTTAAAGGGGTTTTCTAGGTCCGGTTTGACAACTTCTCCACATAGCTTCTTGAAATTCATGTCCATAGGTGTAGGAAAGGACTTATATTATACCATTTCAAATCTCTCTAATAATTTCATAACATATTTTTCCTTCTGAAAGGAAAATATCGCATGCCCTTTCCATACTTCTAATCCAAGGAAATCATCAATCAAATTGAAATGTTTCATCTAGAATTTAGTATCCAACTCCTTGTTACATTCAAGAATGAGAGGGTCTTCACTTTTCAAGAACAATTCATCAACATATAATACCAAAATAAGATACATACCTTAGATAAATTTGAATTATAAGTTTTGAATGACATTGTTTCTTATGAATCCTAACTTCATCAAATAACTGTAAATGTGGGCATACTAGGCATGGGGAGATAGGGATTCCTACAATCAAGACAAATGGGTTTTTCAGTCATGAAATTTGAATCCTAGAGGTTGTTCAACATATACTTATTCTTGAATAATACCATGCAAGAAGGAAATATTCAGAACCATCTGGTGTAGAGTCCATCCTTGATTAGCTGCAAGTGCAACAATGGATCAGATATTAGTGTAATGAGCACATGGAGAAAATATATCATCATAATTCTCTCCCTCTTTCTTGGAGAACCCTTAGGATATGAACCTTGCATTATATTTTTCAATGCTTCCATTAGTCCCATGCTTGATTTGAAAGAGCCATTACAAAGTCACCAGAGATTTCCTTTTCGACCTCAACACAACATCCTATACGTCATTCTTCATAATTGACTCATATTATTTGGCCATAACATCCTTCTAGACTTTTTTCTTCACAACTTATTCAAAGGTGTGAGGTTCATCTTGAATCATATTTCTAATTGTTACAACATAACCCTAGTATCTGCATGGCTTCTTGCTTTGTCTAAAGGTACCCCTTCCAGGAATCTGTCTCCATGCATCCTCTAATGTGTCATGAAGCCAAAGTGGCCTCTTCCTAGCAAGAATATCACATAGATGAGGATCCAAAGGGTCCATAGGCTCCATGTAATCATGAAAAATATTTCTCTTAGATTCAGGCATGTCTGGAACTTCTATAATATCCATATCATCACTCTTGTTCTCAGGAGGACGATGTGGAGGAAGGTCTCTTGCTTTTCTAAGGACGAAATATTCATCGAACATTACATACCTTCTAATTTCAACCTTAATTTCACCAGGAATATATATACTAAATTCTTTAGAATCTTAACAATATCCAACAAACATATCTTTTCTTCTAGTGGCTTCCAACTTGTTTCTTTTATCGTTCAAAACATGGAAATATACAGGGCGACCGAATATATGGAGGTGACCAATGTTAGGATAGACACTTGTGAATACTTCTTCGGGGGTCCTATTGTCTAATGATTGATGAGGAACCCTATTTTAAACATATATAACTACATTAGTAGCTTTTCCCCAAAGAAACTTTGACAACATTTGATCATGGAGAATGCCATGGGTAGCTTCTACAATGGACTTATTCTTTTCTCTCGTTTACTCCATTTTGTTCAGTATTATAGGGCATAATAGTATTCTTATTGATACCTTCCTTTTTTAAAAATGCTATGAATTCATTTTAGATGTATTCCCCACCATTGTCACACCTAGAGATCTTAATTTTATTCCCTATTTGATTTTTGACCAAAACCTTGAATTCCTTGAACATTTCGAAGGCCTCATCCTTGTGCTTTAAGTAATATATCCATGTCTTTCTTGAGAAATTTTTGATGAAGGTAAATTAGTAGAGATGGCCACCAAGTGAATCTATAGGCATCAAACCACATATATCGGAATGAATGAGATGGTGTTATACAACCAGCTCACAAAATAGTAGAAAAGATAGATCAATGATTTAGAAATTAGCCACTTCGAGGGGACAACCTACTTTACATTACATAAATAAAAAATTATTGGATGATACAAATGATAAGACCTCCTTGGTATATATAGGAATCTAAGGGGTCACAACATAATCAGAGCCTACATAACAATAATAATGTAAGTGTGCAACAACAAAAATAGTCGGCCTCTATGGGCACAACAATAACAATAGGGCACTACACTAATAATAATAATAATAATAAGGGGAATACACTAGTATTATAGGGACCTAACATGCCCCTGTCCTTCAAAAAAGTTTTTTCCTCAACGCTTGAGTAGTTCCAGATGCTTCTTTATATATTTCTCATCCTCCCATGTGGAATATTTAGTAGGTAAGTTCTTCCACTTAATGAGATACTTTAAAATTAATCGATTCCGTAGTTGTCGGGTTCTTGTTTCCATGACTGCTTTAGAATTGAATATGATTTTTCTTTCTTCCTCAATTTCTAGCAACACTATTTGAACTGGGATCTTGTCATTGATAACCTTCTTTAAGCATGAAACATGAAAAACTAGGTGTACTCGGGAACATGCAGGCAGCATCGATTTGTATGCCATAGTACCAATATTTTGCAACACCTTGTAAGGAAAATATTACTTGGGTGATAATTTATTATCCTCCTCAGATTTCTTGAGGGAATTGTTTTTGTATGGTTGTTTAAAAATATTGAGTTCCCTACATCAAAACTTCTTTCACTGCGATGTTGATTTGGATATTGTTTCATTCGATTATACACTAGAGTGAGGTTACCCTTTAACATTTGGAGAACTTATTGTTGATGCTCGATGTGATCTTCCATTGCTTGAACCTTAGAGTTTTCTCTTAAATATGATTTGACAGATGGTGGATGATATCAATAAAGTACCAGAAATGGGGTCATTTTTGTTGTAGTATGGAAGGAAGTGTTATACTACAATTTAGGTAGAGATAATCACTTGACCCATTGTGTTTTTTTATCAAATAAAATGTAATTAAGATATCCTTCCAAATATTTGTTCACTATATCAGTTTTCCTATTAGATTGAGGATGATAAGATGAGCTATGAGCTAATTGAGTACCTAGTCAAGAAAATAGTTTCATCCAAAATTTTGTAGTGAAAGTTGGATCTTTGTCACTTACAATAATCTTTTTGTTTCCATGTAGATTTTGAATTGATTACATAAATGCAGTAGCAACTGTATTGGATTTCAAAGGATGAGATTATGCACAAAAGTGTGCATACTTGGTAAGCGTATCAACAACCACCATGATGACACTCTTTCCTTCAGACTTAGGTAAACCAGTGATAAAATCCATTGAGACCTCTGCCCAACGTTGACTTGGATGGACTAAATGTTGTAATAGACCCAAGGTCTTAATTGTCTCAACTTTATTTTGTTGGAAAACCAAGAATTATGCCACAAACGTCTGAATATCATATTTAAGGTCATCCCAAAAAAATTCCTTCTTGACCCTGTGGTAATTTTTAAAAAATCCTAAGTGCCCTCCTAAGGGGGAGGTGTGCAACTCCAAAAGAATATTTTCCTTTAGTTGGGAATTCTTACAAAAGATATATGCAAATTATGTACCATGATGAATCATTTTTCCAACTCAATGCATCATATGCACTAGGATATTGCTACAACTTTTGAATGAGTGTCTATACCTCTTCTTCATTTTTCCATTCATACTTTGCTTCATTTATCCAATTAGGTTGGATAATATAAATGGCACAAAGAAATTCTTCCACATCCTCATCCTTTCTTGATAGTGCATCTGCAACAACATTTTTCTTCCCTTTTTTGTTAATGATTTCAAAGTCATAACCCAACATCTTTGTGATCCATTTTTTCTGTTCTTATAAAGATAATATTTTTTCCAAAAAGTATTTAAGACTATCGTGATCTTTTTTTACCTTGAAGTGTCTTCCCATTAGGTAAGGTCTCCATTACATTAGCGCAAGTAGTATTGCCAACATTTGTGTCTCATAAGTAGGTTTGTGTAAATAATTTCCTTTGATTGGATGAATTTCAAACGAAATGGGTATTCCTTCTTGCATTAAAACAACACCAATTCCATTTCCTAAGGCATCACACTCCACAGTAAAGGTTTTTTCTAAGTTTGGCATAGCTAAGATAGGTTCTTGGCACATTACCTCTTTAAGATGTTCAAATGCCTTAGCTATTTTTGGAGTCCAAGAAAATGCATCTTTCTTCAATAATGTTGTTAGAAGTGTTGTTATTCTCCCATAATTCTTAACAAACTTGTGATAATACCCTATCAAACCTAGAATACCTCGAATATGCTTTATGGTTGTGGGGATTTTATGAATTTTGATTCTGACAGACTTCCCAATATAGTATTGACTGCTTTGGCATTGGTTTCATATAACTTCTTACCTACTATATCTTTAGGTATTGCTACTGGAAATTGATATCCTCCTTCCATAATTTCCCAAACATTGTCTCCAAGCGATTGAAGATAAGCTTTGGTTCTTATTTTCCAATATACCAAGTTGTTCCCATTGAAGATTGGTGGTCTGATAGATCCCATGCCTTCATGACTATTCATCCTGAAAGATCTCCCTTCAAGCGATCAAGCTTCTTCTGAAGGACCTTCTCTGATACCAATTGTTGGAAATAATACTAAGAGGGGGGCTAAATTATTATTTGCAATTCAATAACTTTTCAATTCCCAAACATATTTATATATTCTACTTTAGTTAATTTAACTTACATGTGTATGCAATTGTGAATAAGGAAATCAGCGTATACACAGAGAACTTATTATTTAGTCAATTTATCATGTGTTGATCTTTAATCAGTGCATCAGTATCTTATTATACAGTAACTATGTGCATTAATAACATAATAAACCATCACACATGAACACCAGGATTTAAGGTGGAAACCAAATGCAGGAGAAAAACCACATGTTGTTATCGTCTTTGTCTTCTTTCAATATAAAGAAATTTGTTTACAATCTTGTGTTGGTGCAGAATCCTGCCAGTACGCAGGAACCTACTTGCAAAAGGCTACAATCTTCTCTCGTTATCCATCTTCTACTGGAAGGGAGCTACAACCCCCTAGCTCTTGCACTAGCCAATGTGTTTACTAGTACGTAGGCGTTGACCTACAGAATGCTACAAACTTCTCTCTTCCTCCAGGGACCACGTTTCATTAATTTTCAGACTGGATGCTCCCAGTACATAACAACACAATATGAAGGCCTCGTTTCATCAAATTTTCATATTGGACCCATCAGAAACTTTGAAACTGAAATTCCATCAACCAATAATCAATTAATCTAAACAATCAGATCATTGTCACCAAAACACTGTGCTGAACCTAGAAACCTGCATCATCATTTAGAACCAACTGGAACCTCCAAAATCATACATCAAAATGCATACACTACTTTACTGAACCCAACCTATGTGTATATGCTACTTCCTTTAAGAAAACCTACATATACCTTCAGAACTACTGAACCATAATAGCTTATGAATCAAATCTGTACCAATGAATGATATTTTGAGCATCTACTGTCAATTTGCAGAGATCTAGACAATCAACATCAAAGATAACCCTTCTCACTTAATCAATCAGACACAAACTCCTTATGCATTCAGTTTTACATTCAGATCTAAGAAGACTTCATTAATAGACAACAGTAAAATAGTAGCAGTGATCAGATATATCAGTCATTTATGAACAATAGGCTTTTCCTTTTCATACGTTACTTGGAAGAGTCGAACCTACATGTACATGCGCCTTTGCTAAGGTGAACCAACGTATAGATCTGCAAATATTAACTCACAACTTCACTATTATTCCATACTTTAGACATACCCAGATCATGACATTTAAAGAATAAAACATGTGTAAGCAATCAGATCTAGCCTAACCAATATCACACCATTCAATGAGAAGTCATTTCAGGTCTCATGATCCTAATTCAATAATGGATTCAAGGTGCACAACATATTTCAAATTATATCATAATCATATCCCCTGCAACATAAAATCTACTTCAGATAGAAGTATTCCTGAGAAACCCTTTCACTTGCACACTTGGCCCTTTGATCTTCTCCTCCTTATATAGTTTTGGCCTTCCTCAATACCTCAGACCAAAACCACACTTAGGACCTGTGGTATTCTTGGATAGGAACAAATAGTCTTTACTCCACTCAATATTGTGGGTTAATATGATGGTGTTGACCCTTGGTACCCTTTACTCTTTAATTTCCTTGATTTTCCAACCCATATGTGCTTTTCCTCTTGTGAAAGTGTTTGCATACATATATGCTCTTTTTGTTATGTGAACCTATGTGTATATGTTGTTTTTACAAGGTGAACCTACGTATACAGCTTAAAATATCTGAAAACATCCTTTTCCTTCAACTTCTTGATTCTGATCAGTAGGCCTTTATTCCATCTTCTTGTTCTTCTGTACCAATGTCCTGTTACCTCTGAATCTACCTGTTACACTGTGAGTTTCCTTTTATCAAATCTGAGCAGACCTATGAGTGAGTTTCCATCAAGGACAAAACTTGTATCATAATGCCAACAATCTCCCCCTTTGGACTTGATGGAAACCATATTGGTGTTTATTACTGCAAGTTGTATAAACTGTTAGAGATATCAAACAACACCAAAATACTCTCTGCCTTTGACATCAAGGGTAAAGGGTGAACCAAGATATTCTCCCCCTTTGAGATACACTATGATGTTCATGCTCCCCCTGAGTACATGTAGAGTCTGCAAATATATGTTTCAAAAGAATAACATGACTCTATAACTCAACTAAGTATGAACTCCCTAAGACCAATGACTCAACATACATCAATCACCCAACCAAGTGAGGATACACCAAATTAGACTCATCCACCCAACCAAGTGGGGATATACCAATTGTTTATACATGACTGAAATACATCAATTATTGCACCATACATTCCATACATAGTGGGGATACAAATTACATCATATGTCCAATAGGACTCAAAAAATATACTATGATAGAAGGAGACATATAACACCCTAGATCTATACATGTCTTATGCAACAATTGATATAAATATCTGAACCATAGTAGGATTCAGCAACCATAATGCCAACAATGCAGAATGTTTGTGAAGGCTAATGCTCCCCTTGAACCGGTGCTACCTATGCATTGTCAACAAATTATTCATCAAGGCATCTTCATCAGTCAGATAAAAATCAATGAAAAAATCATATCAATAGATTGTAATCATCAATATCAAACTGAGCACCCATATTAGTGTCTAACCCACTATTTTTCTATTAGAAAAACATATACGCTCCTGTATCCACAAAAAATCGTGTATATACATGACTATCCTTCATGAAAACTGCACATATGAACTTTCCCCTATAAAGCTAGATTTAATAGCAGGATGATGCAGAAACTACTTCCAGCTTTTGTCTGAGATATTCAAATGTTTCTCTGGGAAGCGGTTTGGTGAATATATCAGCAACCTGTTCTTTGGAGGGAACATACTCCAATTTATCCTTTTGTTCAAGCACTTGTTCTCATAGAAAATGGTACTTAATGGGTATGTGCTTGGTCTTGGAGTGCATGACTGGATTTTTTGAAATACTGGTGGCACTTGTATTATGACATAGAATGAAGAGGAGTGTAATACAAGTGATTTGAATGTCTTGCAATGTTTGTATCATCCAAAGTAGTTGTGTGCAGCAAGATGGAATAGCCACATATTCTTCTTTAACTATAGATAAGACAATCGAACTTTGTTTCTTGCTCAACCAAGACACTAACCGTGATCCCATATAGAATGCACCTCCACTAGTGCTTTTTCGATCATCAACATTTCCTTCCCAATCTGAATCTGTATATGCATGAAGAGTAAGATCTATATCTTTAGGATACCATAGACCAAAGTCTTGAGTTCCTTGAAAATATTTGAATATTCTTTTTACTACCTGAAGATGTGATTCCTTTGGATTTTGTTGGAACCTTCCAAGAATTCCTACTGCATGCATGATATCAGGTGTGGTACCTGTTAGATAAAGTAGATTTATAATGACAGATCTGTATGCTGGTTGGTTCACTGCAGGTGATTCATCGTTAGAACTAAAACTGCATCCAGTTACCATCGGAGTACATACTAGTTTAGAATCTTCCATTCTGTACCTCTTCAGAATCTACTTGAGATATTTAGTTTGTGAAAGAAAAATACCATGTTTTGTTTGTTGTACTTGTAGGCCAAGAAAATATGTAAGTTCACCAAGTAAGGACATTTCAAATTATTGTTGCATAACCGAGGCAAAATTATGACTCATAGGTTCTTCATTGCTACCAAAGATGATATCATCAACATAAACAACAATAATTAGAAGTTTATCATTTTCAATCTTTTTATATAAGTTGTTGTCTGCAGAACCTTTTGTGAACCCTTGTTGTAGATATTTTTCAAGGTGATAATACTAAGCCCTTGGAGCTTGTTTCAGTCCATAAAGAGCCTTTTTGAGCTTGCATACAAGTTTTGCATCATTTCCTAGAATGAATGCTTCTAGTTGCTCAATATAAACTTCTTCTTCTAAACTCCATTAAGAAAAGTTGATTTTACATCCATTTGATATACTTTGAATTTTTGAAAACTAGAAAGAGCAAGAAACATTATTATGGCTTCAATTCTAGCAATAGGTGCAAAAGTTTCTTCAAAGTCTATACCTTCTTGTTGAGCATACCTTTTACAAACAAGTCTTGCTTTGTTTCTAATAACCTCTCCATTTTCATTCAACTTATTCTTAAATATCCATTTTGTTCCTATAATATTTTTATCATGAGGTCTAGGAATTCCCAAGTATCATTCTTTTCAATTTGGTCAAGTTCTTCATCAATGGCCTTAACCGAACATTCATTTTTACTAGCTTCATTTACATTTTGTGGTTCTATGGAGGATATTAATGCTAGATAACTGGAGGTACCTGTAAGAGTTCTTCTTGTCTATACTCCAGACCCTTTTTCTCCTAGAATTTGAGATTCTAGATGATTCTTTTGAACATACATAGATGGAGTCTTTTCCCTGTCAATTGTATCTTCTTCTAGTGCTTCATTGGTTTCTTCCTCTATATCATTTTGATTTGATACGGGAAAGCATTCACCATCTTCCTCATTGTCATATTCCTTTGTTGATTTCATTTGTTCCAGATTTATGCATGCTTCATCAATTACTACATCAATGCATTCAACAATTTTCTGAAGTCTTTTATTATAACATTTGTATCCTTTACTTCTAGACGAATAACTAAGAAGAATTCCTTCCTCTGCTCTGGGTTCAAACTTACCAAATTTTTCATTAGTCCTTTTGACAAAACATTTACTTCCAAAAACTCTAAAGTGTTTTACAGTAGGAGGCTTACCATACCAGATTTCATTGAGAATAGTCATGGCAACAAATGCAACTTCACCCCTGAAGGTTTCAGGAGTTCTAGATTCATCAAGCATAGCTCGAGCCATTTGTTGAACTGTTCTGTTCATTCTTTCCACTATGCCATTTTGTTGAGTTCTGGTGACTGAGAACTAAATTTTTGTTCCATGTTGTTCACAAAAATCAAAGAATTCATCTGATATGAATTCTCCCCCTCAATCAGATTTGAGACATTTGATTTTTCGATCTCATTCATTTTCAAGTAAAGCTTTGAATTATTTAAACTTTTCAACCGCTTCATCTTTATGCTTTAGTAGACCTATCCAACACATTCTATAAAAATCATCAATGAATAACGTAAAGTATTATTCTCCATGAGGTGACTTTTTCTTTGTTGGTCCACATAAATTAGTATGGATGAGTTCAAGAGGCTTACTTGGTGATCCTTTTTTTCAATGAAATGAACTCTGGTTTGCTTACCGGATTGACATGGTTTGCATATGGTATTTTATGGAATGTTGATATTTGGAAGATCACGGACCACCTTGAGCCTGCTTGCTTTTATTATTTAAGAAAATCTTAGATGCCCCAATATTCTGTGCCATAACCAATTTACATCTATTTTTCTTAGATAGCATTGTTTTTTTCCTCCTTTGAGTATGTATAAATTGCTTGGAGTTCTTGTACCTTTGATAACTATCTTTCTTGTATCAAGCTCACAAACCACACATTTTGATTGAAACACAACTTCATTTCCTTGATCACACATTTGACTAACACTTAACAAGCTATGCTTTAAGCCATCTACATACATGAAATTTCTAGATTTAACCTTTTCTTTCAAATAAACAAAACCTTTACCTTTAATGACAACTAGTGTGTCATTTCCAAAGGAGACATTCTTTTCCTATTCTAAAGTATTATATGAATAAATTTTCTCTTTATCACCTGCCATGTGTTTGGGAAGCATCCATTGTCAATGTACCACTAATTCTCTTTTCCTTCTGCAAACATAGCTATGCCACATCTTTTTTATTGAAATTCCTTCTTTCTCTATATCTTGGAATTTGATGATGTTTGCTCCTTTTGAAGTCTTGGCCTAAATTTGCTCCTGCATTCAGATTCTTCATGACAAACGTTATTACAAAACAAACATTTAATTTCATCTTCAAGAGGAGAAAATTTATTATAGGAACTTTTCTTGATTCCTATTATGCTCCTTTGGTTTCATGCTTCTCTAGTCATGATGGTTTTGTAAGCAACACATTGAGTAGCCTTATGCCCAAAGTTATGGCATGAAAAACATTATCCATTAAAGAAGTTTTTGCGCTCATAGAATCTTTTGGCATTGTTAATTACCTGTTGGTTGATTCTTCTATTGATGTTTATCCTTGGAGTAAATTTATCATGATTTACCTTATGAGTACTTTTAAGATTTAGATGACGATTGACATACTGTTCACTGGTCTTTGCTGCATCAAGATAGATTTTGGTGGAGGATGATGGCTTTTGTGATTGGGATGATTATTTAGTATATCCAAGACCAGTATTTATAAGAGGAGAACACTGAACTTTGATGATTTCATTTAAAGTTTCTGAACCTTTAACAAATCTAAGATTAAGAGATTTTGTCTTCTCAAGTTCATTTCTTAGACCCACAACTTCACATTCTAGTTTTTCATTGTTCTTTTCTCTTTCAATGAGTTGATGTGTCAACGTGTCTGTGATAATATTCTTTTCTTCTAAATAGATTTTGAGTTTTGTGATTTCTTTAAGAAATTCTTCCTCTTCTAAGGCATCCAAAAAATCATCATTGTCATATGCCATGAGTAGTTTATAATCTTGTTCAGTTTCATTTTCATCACTATTAGATAAACCATCACTATCTTTATGGGCATAGTAACTCCTTGTATTAACAACATGTTTCCTATTGCCTTTTTCATATTCCTTTCCATTTTCATATTTATCTTTATGAGGACATTTTGTAGCATAATGGACGACTCTACCACAAGCAAATCATTTGAGTGGTAGCATCCCTCTGAATCTTCCGGAACCCCGTTGAAGTTTCTTGACAAAGTTTGCCTCATCTTCTTCTTCTGAAATATATCGTGATTCATTGTGCTCTTCCTTTTCTTTTCCCTTTGTTGAAGCTTTGAAAGTGGCTTCTCTCATATCTGATGGACCTCATTTCCTCATTTCAAAGGCAGTTGTAATTCCATGAAGTTGAACCATAGTAATAGATTGAAGATCCTATTATTCTTCTATGGCAGATACTTTTGACTCGAATTTAGAAGACAAATATCTCAAAATTTTCTCTACTAAAGTAGCTTCCTTTATCTCTTCACCCAGATTCTTCATACAATTAACAATCTCATCTACACGTAAAAAGTAACTAGCAATACTTTCATCACTATGCATCTTAAGGGTTTCATACTGAATTCTAAGATTTTGAAGCTTAGTACATTTTACCCGAGAGTCTAATTCGTAGCTCTGAATGATTTTGTCCCATATCTCTTTGGTTGTCTTGAACTACATGAATTTGATGAATTCTAATTCTCACAGACTTCCCAATAAAGTATTGACTGCTTTGGCATTGGTTTCGTATAACTTCTTACCTACTGTATCTGTAGGTATTACTGCTGGAAATTGGTACCCTACTTCCACAATTTCCCAAACATCGGCTCCAAGCGATTGAAGATTAGATCTGGTTCTTATTTTCCAATATACCAAGTTTTTCCCATTGAAGATTAGTGGTTTGATATATCCCATGCCTTCGTGATTGTTCATCTTGAAAGATCTCCCTTCAAGCGATCAAGCTTCTTCTGAAGGCCCTACTATGATACCAATTGTTGGAAATAATATTGAGAGGGGGGGTGAATTAGTATTTTCAATTCAATAACCTTTAAACTCCCAAACAGATCTGATATTGCTACTTCATTGAAGTGAACTTGCGTGTGTACACAACTGTAATTGAGAAAACCGGCATATACCCAGAAAACTTATGGTTTAGTCAATTGATCATGTGTTGATCTTTAATGAGTGCATCAGTATCTTATTATATAGTAACTATGTGCGGTAATAACATAATAAACAATTACACATAAACAACACACATGAACACTAAGATTTAAGGCGGAAACCCAATGTGGGAGAAAAAACACCTACTGCTGTCATCTCTATCTTCTTTTAATATAAAGAAAATTTGTTTACAATCTTGTACTGGTGTAGACTCATACTAGTACGCAGGCACCCACCTGCAAAAGGCTACACCATTCTCTCATTTTCTAGATTCTACTAGAAGGGAGATACAACCCCCTAGCTCTTGCACTAGCCGATGTGTTTACTAATACATAGGCGTCAGACTACAAAATGCTACGACCTTCTCTCTTCATCTAGGGACCACGTTTTATTAATTTTCAAACTGGATGCTCCTAGTACACAACAATACGATATGAAGGCCTCATTTCAACAAATTTTCATACTAGACCCATCAAAAACTTTGAAACTCAAACTACATCAACCAATAATCAGTTAATCTAAACAATTAAATCATTGTCACCAGAACACTGTGTTGAACCTAGAAATATTCATCAACATTCAAAACCAGCTGCAACCTCAAAAATCATACATCAAAATGCATACACTAATTTACTGAACCTAACATGTGTGTATACGCTACTTCCTTTAACAAAACCTGCATATACCTTCAGAACTACTAAATAATAACAATTTATGAATCAAATCTGTACCAACCAATAATATTCTGAACATCTACTATCAATTTGCAAAGATCTAGAAAGTTAGCATCAAAGATAACCCTTCTCACTTACTCAATCAATCAATTAGACACAAACTCCTTATACATTCAGTTTTACATTAAGATCTAAGAATAATTCATTGACAGACAAAAGTAAAATAGCAACAATGATCAGATAGATCAGTAATTTCTGAACAATAGGCTTTTCCTTTGCATATGCTACTTGGAAGAGTCAAACCTACGTGTACATGTGCCTTTACCAAGGTGAACCAACTTATAGATCTGCAAATATTAACTCGCAACTTCGTTGCTATTCCAGACTTCAGACATACCCGGATCATGATATTTAAAGAATAAAACATGTGTATGCAATTAGATCTAGCCTAACCAATATCAAATCATTCAATGATAAGCCATTTCAGGTCTCATGATCTTGATCTAACATTGAATTCAAGGTGCACAAAATATTTCAGATTATATCATAATCAGAGCCCCTGCAACATCAAATATACTTCAGATAGAAGTATTCCTGAGAAACCATTTCACTTGTGCACTTGGCCCTTTGATATTCTCCTCCTTATATAGTTTTGGTCTTCCTCAATACCTCAGACCAAAGCCACTCTTAGGACCTATGGTATTCTCGGATGGCATCAAATAGTCATTACTCCGATCAATATTGTGGGCTAACACCATGGTATTGACCCTTGATATCCTTTACTCTAGAATTTCCTTGATTTTCCAACTCATACATGATTTTCCTCTTGTTAAAGTGCGTGCATACGTATACACTTTTTTTTTATGCAAACTTGCATGTATACGCTATTCTTACAAGGTGAACCTACATGTATAGCTTAAACTATATGAAAACATCTTTTTCCTTCAACTTCTTGATCCTGATCAGTAGGCCTTTGTTCCAACTTCCTGTTATTTTGTACCAATGCCCTGTTACCTCTGAATTGACCTATTACACTATGAGTTTCCTTTTATCAAATCTGAGCGGACCTGTGAGTGAGTTTCCATAAAGGACAACACCTGTATCATAATGCCAACATCCTATACTTGAAAGAAACATTTGGAGGTTTTTTCATATAATTGTTTCTCCTTCAATACTTTGAGCAGCCTGTCAACATGTTCAACATGATACCTCCAAGACTTGTTGTAGATTAGTATATCATAAAAAAATACTAAAAAACTTTTCCAAGGAAGGGTTTGAAACCATAATTCATAAAACCTTGAAATGTGGAAGGTGTATTAGTAAGTCCAAAAGGCATGACCAAAAATTCATAATGACCCTCACAAGTTCTGAATGTTGTTTTCAAAATTTCTTTGGTCTTCATTCTAATTTGATGATATCCTAAATGAAGATCCAACTTGGTGAAGTAAATTTCTCGATGTAATTCATCCAACAATTCATCAATGACAATAATGGAAAATATATGCTTACTAGTGAGCTTGTTGAGCTCCCTATAATTAAGACACATACGCCATGATCCATACTTCTTGTGCACCAATACTACTGGAGTAGAGAAAGAACCTTGAATACGTTGAATTATACCAACCTCTAGGATTGCTGCACCCATATGTTTAATTTCACTCTTTTGGGCATAAGGATATTTGTATGGTATGATGTTTGGAGGAACACTTCCTAGAATCAAATGAACAACATGATCATGATCACAAATATGTGGGAGGAATTTGGGAGTCTCAAATACCTTAGAATGATTGTACAAGGCTTTTTGCAGATTTGGAGAAATATATGATTTTGATATTTGAACCGCTAGTGAGCATAATTGTACAATTACGCCCCATTGTTCTTTCTTCAAAAGCTTTAGCATGACATTAGAGCTTATTATCTTTCTTGGTTTCCCTGCAATACCCCTTGATTCAAATTTCCTTCCCCCACAAAAAAAATTCAATTAAAGTTCTTGAAAATTAAAATCTATCATCCCCAAATATTGTAACCATTGGACTCCTAGTACAACATAAACACCACCCATTGGAATGGAAAACATAAGACTATTCAATACATATTCCCCCATGGTTAGCTTGATATTATGGCAGTTTCCAGAGTAATTTATAGTTCCTTCATTTGCAACCATCACTTGACACTCTAGTCCTAAATATAGGAAGCAATTCAATTCCTTGGCTATCCTACAATGAATAAAATTATGGCTATTACTCGAATCAATAAGCACTATTACCTTTTCCTTCTTGATGTATCATTCTATTTTGAAAGTTTTAGGAGTGGTAATTCCTACCAATGCATTACAAGATATGGTCGGATTTATTTATTCTTTCTCTGGGGTTGGTTGCTAGTTTGTGTCCTCCTCTTTTGATGTTTCTTGTTCCTTTTCTTCCTCCACTTACAATCTATGTAGAATAATTTATTCTCAACACACTTATGACATTTAGTGTGTTTTCTATCACAACTGTAACAAAGCCCTTTTGCTCTTTTTTCCTCCATTTATTGTGGTGTCAACCTTGTAGGTTGTGGAAGGTTAGGAGAAACAACACTTCTATCTTTATAGTTGTGAGTGTTATACTTCCTTGTTGAGATAATTTTTCTTTCAACTTTTCTTTCCACCCTAAATGCCTTCTCCAATGAATCAGGTTCACAAAGACAAACCTCATGTTGGATGTTATCCTTTAAAGTCCTCAATGTGCTCCACCATTGAGCTCTTTTATTTGAGATTTATCAATTGGCTAAAGAAGGGGTTGCTCTTTGTATCTTCATCATGTGTTATCATTTCCTCTATAAAAATTTACAAACTGATTGTGTTCTAAATATAAATATGCAATTTGTACCTTTTGTGTGTGTTTCACATCATGGAGATCAAAATATTTCTGCATCTGAAGTATCCATGTTACCGGATCCTTTCCATCATACTTCCTCATATCGATTTTTGGAATGTGGTGGTTCTTAAACCCAACAACGTAGTATCTAATATCATAATTCATATTCCTTTTTTCCTCATCATTATTTTCATGGATTACCTTGTCACCATTGGGAAGCCTTTCTTCTAGCGACTTTGCAAAGCTTTCCTTCAACCCTTCTATCTTGACATTCATCATTTCTTCCATGTCTGATTTTAAACCATCATCAAAAATTCCCATGTCCATTTTTATACCATCTATATTCAAATTCATCATGGCTTCAAATTCATTTTTTGTTACTTTTTGTGAGAGTAATATTTATTGCGCTTGGTCTCGTAATTTTGATATATCATGTTACATTTCTTCCTCTTCTTCATGCATCATGGAAGAGCTTTCTGGTTGCTTCATTATGACCTTTTAATCACTTCAAAGTGATTTCTCAAACAAAATTTATGCCAAATTTAAAACGAACACACACATTTTTCTTGCATTTTAGGAGATCAATATTGAAACTGTTGTACCTCTATAATTTTCTATCTCCAAAGTTTGAAATTTCACCCTGTGGTATCACTATGAGTCTTTTTTCCATCCCCATAAGTCACACCTAGATTGGATTCTTCAAGAAAGGGTTATACCCAATCTCCCATGATGGCCATATTATAAACTAGTTTAGTAGAACAAACTTTTATGGAGTGCCACGTGTCACAGTTTCGATATTCAGCCTTGAAATTAATACACAGAAAACTAAATTCTATGCAATTTTAGTAAATTTTTACAAAATTCAAATCTAATGCTCGTAGAGAAAGTGATGACAATTTTCCCTAGGTCACCTATTTGAGATGGAATTATGAAGCTTGCAAAGCCCCTAACTTCCTTAGATCATATCTATGAAAATATAGCCACCAAGATCTAAAATTTGTACTCAAAGTTCACCAATATGTTTTCTCCACATGGTTGCAATTTTAGCTTCTGAAGTCACGTAGAAAAAAAAGTATTGCAAAATTTCCAAGATGACTTGTTTGAAGAAGCGAAACCCTAAATTCCAAAGCTCTGATACCATATGTTATGCAACCAGCTTACAGAAGAGAAGAAAATATAGATCAACAACTTAGAAAATAGCCTCTTCGAGGGAGTAACCCCCTTTACATTACATAAATGAATAATTCTTAGATGATACAGATGATGAGATCTCCTTGGCATATATAGGAGTCGAAGGGGTCACAATATAATCAGAGCATGCATAACAATAATAATTTAAGGGCACAACAATAACAATATTGGGCTTCTATGGGCACAACAATAACAGCATGGGGGATACATGGGCACAAAAATAACAATAGGGGGCTACAATAACAATAAAATTAAGGGGAATATACTAGTATTATAGGGACCTAACAGAGGGAGGATGGCGTTTATCTTGTTCTTGTTAGAGGGGAATGGTCCCCTTGTTTTCTTTCCACTGCCACACACTGAACATACTCCATCATGTCAAGCTTGACCATTAGTAATTCTAGAGACCAACTTATTCAATTTTGGAAATACTTCATAATGAATATGGGGCAACCTATGATGCTACATATTTATTTGATGATTGGTATCTGGACCATTACCAAGAGAGTATTTCAGTAACTCTATAGAGTCCTTCAAATCTAGATCCCAATGTGAAAGAATTTCTCATAGGGTATCGAATAGGCCATGTAAGAAAATTTCCTTTGATGAAAGTAACCCTCATTACTTTATCTTCCATAATGGATATAGATACCAAATTATTCTTCAATACTAGAACATACATCACATCATGAAGAAAAATAGATTCCCTAGAATAAAAATGAAATTTAATATATCAAAGCCTTTAACGAGATTAGTGGAGCTATCTCCAAGAATAATTTTCAAACTTGACTCCCTATCTACCAATTAAGAGAAAACTTCTTTATACAAAAGAGAAATGATGAGAGTCCCCACTATCAACCAACCAACTGACTATCCCAAGGATCTAGAGGAGAGGAACTAGAAAGAGAAGAAATTAGGACATATTTAGATTGATTACTAGGAGTACTTTCATACATATAATTTATTGACCTCTTTTGTTCATGATATCCTTATTCACGGTCATCGAGAGAGTCTCGTCTTCTTCTATCATCTCTTCTATCATATGGCCTATTGTTTTTGTATCCACGGTTATTGTTATAGGACCTTGAAGTGTTTCTTCTTGGAGCATCTCTATTCTCAAGGCAATCCCGAGCATATTGACCGTTTTGATGACAATTGTAAGTTCAACATCTCTATCTTGTCTTATTAAGTCCTTGGAATCTTGGTTGGCTTGAGGAGGTATTCTTGCATTAGATGGCTTTCCCTTTCCTTTCTTCTTGTTTTTCTTCTTCCCTTGAGTAATGAAGGCAATGGGCTCTCCTTCATTTGGCCTTTGAATTATCCCCTTTGATATCATCATTATTTCCTCTTGATTTCATAGAGGAAGTAGCTCAACAAAAGAAGGGATCCTTTACCTATTGTTGATAGAAGTAATGAACATGTCCCATGATTAAGGAATACCACTAAGAGAAGTCATCACCAATTCCATGTTAGGTACAATATCTTGAGCAGTCTGGAGTTGATCCCTGATTTTTGTGATTCTCATGATGAATGATTGCATAGTATTTTCATTGCGCTTCTTTGATTCCTTGAGTTGATTTTTCAAATCCATAATGTGGCTCTGAATGTTCACTTCGTACATGCCCATAATCTTATCGTACATTTCATTGGAAGTTTTCAAAGATGAAATATAAACAAGTAGATGATCTCTTATAGCATCAATAATAATATTCTTAGCTTTAATCTCACCTTTCTTGTACTTGGGATTGGCATATTGGGATGTATTCTATGGTAGTGGTGAAATATTTCCTTCCACATATTCCATGGCATCATACTCATCTAGGGAAACATTGATCTTGGTCTTCCATGCTGCAAAGGCATATGCATCAACTAACTTTTCATTATCCTTGAAGTATGAGGTACACATTTTTTACCACACAAAAATTCAACTACTAGAGGATGGATGCTCTTGATCTATGTGTCCTGGGATTTTCTTCACCTCAAATCTAATACCATGTTAATTTTTCTTCAATAATTGTTCTATGTTGCTACTATTACTTCAACAATTTCAATAGCATCCACCTTTCAATTTTCTCTTCTTCAATTTAGCAATAATAATAGAGCAGTAATAGATAGAACAATTTCAAAATAAGAACAATTTCAAAATATGAACAATGAAAGATAGCCATGAGACAAGAGAAAAAAAAATTGGTCAATGACTAGTGAATAGCTCCACAAGGGGGAAAACCCTTTGCAATTATTATTTTATTAGATTTTCTTCAAATGTTTAGCAGAGAGAGTACAATATTTCAACAAAATTATCCACCAAAATCAACCAAACAATATCCATGATATGATCCCATCAACAATATAGATCAGAATTAACTTTCCTAGCCCGTGGTCAACTACGATCACCTGTAAAAATGAAACCCTAAATCACAACCGCACGAAAAGAGAGATAAACATTCTAACTGCATGGAAAGGCCTATGTTCCTATAACTAAAAATTCCCTGTGTAAACCCTATGGTTGGAGACTAAAAACCGTAATCCACACGTGAAAACTCCAGACCCTTCAACTTCATACCTATATGAACCAAATTCCATGAACCACCTTCAGACCTATGTGAACCAAAAGAAGAAGATGCTTTATGATTGATGTCCAAATGAGGGTCACTTGACTTGTATTTATAGGCTTCCAAGGGTGCCTAATTTCCTTTCAGTGTTGACTTATCTTTTTGTGCACATGTGGGCTTCACTTCAAAAATGCATTTTCCCTTATCCAAATCTAGTGCTTCAAAGGTAAATTTTAGTCCTCTCGAATGAGGAACCTAGTCCAATGATTGGAATTTGTCATTGAGCTATGAAATTAACACTGAGGATAATCTCTCTACTAGTGATCTTCTCCACAAGTCCAACACTGCATAGATAATCCTTTGAACCTCTCATCTTCTTCTCTTTTAGGCCTTTTGAATTGGTCCTTATAAATAGTAGCATTAGTTTTCTGAAATTGTGCCTTGGCACCGGTAGCAAACTTCACATTTCCTCTTCTCAGTTGATGTCTTGTATAATATTTTCCTTCCCCTTTAGAACTGAGTTTTCCCTTCATTTTACAATTAGTCTTGAAATCATACTTGTGCTTTGATTGTTCGTAGTAGTACTTCATTTTATTGATGGAATCCTATAGTGTTTTAGGCTCATCGAAATATATTTTATCTCTGAATTCCTATGGAAGTCCACTGAGGTACCTTTGTATCTTTACTTTCTCATGTTTGATTTTAGGCACATACCTCAGTAACTCTAGAACTCTAATTTTATACTTATCAGGTTAAAGCTACCATAGTTTGTGCTCAGTGAATTCCTTGTCATTGATTTCATAGCACATTTTAGATAGTTATTTTCCCTTAAATACCTCCAAAATAACCTCTAGGATAACTATTTTTTCTTTGATATCATTTACATTCCTCAAATATTCCCACCAGATATCAACATTGACCTTCAGGTTGAAGATGGCGCCTCTTGCCTTCATATTTTCAAAGTAATTATGGACCCTAAAATAATTCTTCATCCCTAGCATCCATTCCTCTACTTCCTCAACCTTGTTCACCTCTACATCAAATGTACATATAAAGTATTATTCTAAAGTCATTATGTTTATACATATAGAGAAATATTTTTTTCATGACTAATACTTAGTTTAACATATATAATTATTTATATCTATATATGTCATACATATACATATATAGATTCCTATAGAAACATAATTTTTTTTTTTTAAATATAACAAAATCATTCATGAAATAATCTTGTAGTCTTAATAAAATAAAAGGAAACTATTTTGAGTTTCAATTTGGTCATCATAATGTCTAGCCCTACCTTTTTACAATATGCTCTACAAAATTGTAAGCAAAACATAGCTATTTATTCTCTTTTCTAAATAAATAGTAGAGAAGAATACTAGCTTCAATATGTATTTTTGGAAAATTAATATTTGAATGATTCACTTGTCCCAGACTTTATACTTCTTCCATATGTTATCCCCCTGAGCATAAGTCTTCAAGTACAGTTATATTTGTCTTGTTCACTCACTATTCTCACAGTATCTCCAAGACAACATGAGTCATTCTTGCAAGAATACAAAAATACAAAAACTATATTTGTCCACTACCCATCTACCATTCATTTTGGTAGTTGGTAGCTACCTCCACCTCACCAATAGGTGGAAGATAGTTACTAGCTCATTAATGAGCTTTTGTTTCCAACTCCCAAAGACAACACCTTGCATTTTAGCGAAACAATAAATTGGCCAATTCCATAATTCATAATAAATCTAATCATCCAGATTAGATTCATAGGAATTATTGATAGGTAATTAATTTTCATTATCAATTTGCAGCATCATCTCTTTCAGTGAAATGTATTCCAATATTAATTTTCCAAACCTCTTTATTTATTATAAACATATTAAATATAGATTTTTAATCATTCATTGTCAGTAAAAAAATGATAATAATTAAATTCTTCATATGTATTTCAAAATTTAAACATTCAAAAAGGAAAACACATATATACAATTATTTACATAAAAACCTCAAGTTAGGGGATATGACACTTCAATTGTTGTTAAGGACAACCTCTCTACTAGTGATTTTCTCCACAAGTGCAAAAGTGCATAGGTAATTCTTTGAACCTCTCAACTTCTTCTCTTGCAGGCATTTTGAATCCATCCTTACCAGTAGTAGTAGTATTTTTCTGAAACTCTCCCTTGGTAGTGGTAGAAAACTTCACATTTCCTCTCCCAAGATGATGTTCTGCATACTTTTTTCCTTTCCCTTCAAAATAGGTTTGCCATTCATTTTCCAATTGATCTTGAAATCATAGTTATGCTTGGTTTGTTCATAGTAGTGCTTCATTTTCTTAATGGAATCCTCTATTGTTTTAGGCTCATTGAAATCTATTTTTTCCTTGAATCCCTATGGAAACCCACTAAGGTACCTTTATATCTTTGCTTTTTCATATTTGAAGTAGGGCACAGACCTCAAAAGCTCCATAAATCTAGATGTATATTCATTAGTTGACAACTACCTTATTTTGTGCTCATAGAATTCTTTCGCATTGCTTTCATAGTACCTATTAGATAGGTAATTTCTATGAAATACCTCTCAATTATCCTCTAGGACAATTATTTTTCTCTAATATCATTTAAATTCCTCAAATCTTCACACCAGATATCATGCTTTCCCTTCACGCTGAAGATGACTCCTCTTACCTTCATAGTTTCAGAGTAATTATGGACCCTAAAATACTTCTTTATCCCTAGCGGTCATGTGTCTACTTTCTCAACCTTCTTAACCTCTCCATCAAATGTAGGAGGTTTTTCTAGGAAATTTTTAGGGGCTAATATTCGAAAGTGGGCTAAGTTTCAATGTTTTTTCCAAAAAAAAATTCATTAATTGAATTTTCTTCTAAAAATGTTTTGCCCAAATTTTATAGTATAAAGTTATTTTACCTTAAAAATCACTAAAATTTTATATAGAAACTATATATAATTATTATAAATTTGAATATTTTTTACAGAAATACCACCAAACATTTTATAGATGGCATATCATGGACTAGTGATATTTGCCAAGGTTTCTAAACATTAAGATAAATTTCCAACCTTTAAATTTTCAATCAAGTTTTTCCTTTCTAAATTATTCAGGCATGAAATATTTTTATTTCCTTTTCTCTTGGTAATATCTTCTAGTTTTAGCACTAGATAACCACTCGTGGTTCCCTATCTTCCTCTCTAAAGTACTCAATGGAGTTCCACCTCTCATTGTATCCTCACTCAATTACCTATGTGTTTTATTGGAATTGTTTCCTTCATCACCATAATTATTTAACTGGTGCTTCCAAAGTCTTGATTAACTCTACTTAAAATTGTAGCTGACACCTCATTCATGCTACTTGTGCCTTTACAAATCTAATAGGCTTTACAATATTACTGCATTTACTTCTTCTTGGTTTTCTTGGGCTCTGCCAATATTTTCATTGTTAGCCTTGAAAATCCTTAATTCATCCCTTAAACTTCTAAGATTTATATCCATCCACTCAGGAGGACCTTCCTCCTAACCAGGTTGAGATCTATCAATGCTATAATACACCTTTTTGTTTCTCATCGTTTATTTTTTTTTCCTTGGTGTCTTCTTATGCGATATCATACACACATAATTTTTACCCAATTAACAATACAAATATAAAAATTCTCATCATAACCTTGGAAAATCTATCATAAGCATATGGCTATGAGGCTATCAGAAACCCGCGTTTCAGGTTAAGATAACTATTAAAAAATAATGATCGTATAAAATCAATACTTTCATGCAACATGGAGTCCACATTATAATGATAAGAGAAACATATAATAAATAATCAACATAAATTACCTTACTATGTAACTTCATTTAGAAATTCTCCTTCTAGGTCCATTTAGTCTCAGTGTTGAACTATGGTGCTTTGATACTACACCGTAATGCTCCCTCCCACCCCCTTGGATTCTTCTAGGCTAAATGGGGGCATTAATTTCAATTAACACAACCTCCAAGGTCTCATTATGAAGATGGGGTTATAAAAATCCTCAAATTCAAAATTTATCATAATCAAATTCTGATACCACCATTACATTAGACTCGTCGAGAGATTTTCAACAATAAACTTTTTATTGCAATTTGATGCCCAGATGAAAATTTTTGGTTGTTTAAATATTACCCTTTATACATTTCTTGCATCATCCAACCACCCATATGGCTCACCAAATGACATACATGGTGCTACCACATCATACACCACATCAAAGCTCACACGTCCCTATTAGCGCAGTAGTGCCATTGCACCTAATCCCGAGAAGCATGCAACAGATTCAAGCACTAGAAGGAGGGTTCAACCCTCATAAACTAACATAAATATATTTGTTAAGCACTTTATTTCAAGCACTCTCACTATCCTGGAATTCCACAAAGGATTATTGGCACTAGATGCAAGGTATGATAGAGATTTCTCCATTTGTTGATGCCAAAAATTGACATGTACCTTTTGTCACTTTGCACCCAACCTACACAAATGATGTCACATTGATGTCATGATGAGGTCATTGTGCCATGTTGTATCCTTTGCGGGTGCCAAGTGTCACCCCAAATTTAGTCACTTGGTCGTCTAACAATGAAAATTTTTCTTGCCATGTGTCATGCCATGCAGGCACCATGTTAGTAATCTATTGACATCACATGTTCACCTTAACCTCAACTTGAGTCCCACGGGGTCTTGATCCTTAGTGTCAATCAACAATTTCATTTTATAAGAATTTCTGAAAGCCCTATTCCGATCACCTCTACCTAGCCTCCACATTAGTGTACCACCATGACACAAGGTCGAGGTGTGGGGGAGGTTCTTACCGAAACTAGGTATGGCATGAATGGAATCTCCCCATGATGTGACAAAAGGAAGTTCCATCACACACTCTCTATTTAGAATGAATCCTTCACAGGTTTCACTCAGTTATGGGCACAACATGAGATTAAGTGTTAATCCTCAATTAACCTTTAATCTACCTCTAAATTCTGAGATTAAACAACTTAAATTGTGATTAGTCCAAGATTAACACAATATACTATATCCTCTATTTTTTTGTGCATTTTCTCGAATTCGATTGAAATTTTAATGTGGCCCAAATAGCATGAATATAACTCGACACTTTACAACTTAGATTTCAAAGTATTAAGCACTTCAATGGCTTTATGAAGCTTTATCAGTCTCGAGTGAGACTCAGCCCCATTACTATGATATGAGTAAAGCATCCATGTTGGCATAATCATTCTAGGAATCAAAAGAAGGCTCAATAATATTAGAAACCTTTAACAATATTGAGAGGGAGGGCCAATCAACATTTTACCTTATGATGAATTTTACCAAAATTTTCCTTTCTTATTTCAAACCCTAATTCATTCATCCATTAGTAACATAACACATAAGTATATCTGTACATAACCATGAACCATAAGCAACATATCAAAGCACATAACCATCAAAGAAAATAACCATGAGCAAAAACATAAGCAATACAACATGCACACATAGAGACACCAGATGTAAGATGAAAACCACAAGGGAGAATATTTTTGCTTCATTCTTATTCTATTATTATAAAAAATCTTCTTTTAATTATGCATTGGCCACCACTAGTGTGCAAACCAAAAATTTCTAATCACGCATGTTTCTACTCACTCTAGACCACTACTTGTATCATATTTGTAGGCCACTGCCTACAGGAAGCAACCACACCCTTGACTTTGCAGAGCATCACCTACTAGAAGCCACCACTCCCAATGAGTCTTGCCCAACCACCACTAGACTATCTAACTACCACTAGTTAAAAGCCACCACTCCCAAGTTCTCAAGCCACTACCTAGGGGATGCCACTACACTTTTTCGCAAAAAGCTACTACATGCCTCACTAAAGTCCCAAACCTTTAAGCTCCTTTGTGGACCATGTTTCACATTGGATATATGATCTCTTCTTACAAAAACTTGTGAGCCACATTTCATCCATTTTCATACTAGACTCACAATATCAATATGCTCATAAATCAAGCTATTAATGCATGCTCTTCAACACAATATCTACAACACAACCTTAATCAATACATCAACTTACCCAATTAATCAACTCGACAAAATCAAACCCTACAGAAACACATTTTAACAATTTAATCCTCACACACATCCATCACCATCAAAACTAGTAGCCATACAAAACTCATACACTTATGCTACAATAATAATCTCTATAATAAAATCCCTACAACAAACATGTTGGTAATCTGAACACTAATCTGGAGTCTCTACATGTACATCAACAATAACTAGGAGAAACACAATTTGTAACACAAATATGTTAAACATATAAGTCTATTGTAGCTCCATCATTCTCTAACACATGCTCCAAATCTGCTCTCTGATCTGCATATTATTTCTGCAAAAACTATAACTCACTCTCTCATGTCATCTCACTCTATCTAACCCCTTTTACTTGACACTCCAACATTTTATAATTGATAGAAGATGCAATAAATACACATCACTAATCCTTAATCTCTTTACTTGATCACCTTATATAATGATGGTTAACTCAAGTCGACTCTCTCCACCAAACCATGAGAAAAAAACAAAGTATATGCCCCTAGAAATGTCTATAGTGCACACAAAATCTAGAAAATTGGGCCTAGAAAGGGTTACATAGGTATTCCCTTTGGGAAGTGCATTACTAACAATCCTAATACTATGAGAACCTACATTATAATGCTAGTTATCCACTGTAAATTTGCGTTACACTAACCTCAACCAAAAACTCAGTCACACCTATTCCATCTCCTCCAAAACCTAATCATCTACACCTACAAACATCTCCCAACACTACAAGGAAAATACCTTCTAGATGAGGTTATAACAGAGGGTTTTAGTGTTATAAAATTGGAATAAATTATCCAAAAAACATCCACTAAAACACCAGTGTGCAATAATAGAATTTTTAGTGGAGATTATTATGGAACTTCATCACAACTGAAAAAATATGGGTGGCTAGAGGTTTTAGCATATTTGTTTTTGTGTGGTGCGCTTCATGGAACAAGTAGCATCAATGCACACATATAAAATCATTGGGGATGCATACATAACTAAACCCATCGATTAATTGAATGAAAAGAACACTAATGTCTAAAACATACACTGCCTCAATGTATATATATCAAAACACACCTCGGGGATTTTTTTTAAGGAACAACACCAGGGAACGCGAAAGGATATTGTAGTCCTAGTGATTTTATTTAAACTTGCAATGCTGATGCATATAGTTTGCATAAATGCATCGGTACACTAAGGATATAAAAGGACCAGTGTTGTTAATTTTCATAATGCACTGGGGTTGGAAATAATATTTTTTAGCACTGGGGCATTAGTTCTATGAGACCATTGGTGCGTTAATAATTACAATGCACCGAGGCATTAATTTTAAACAATACTGGTTCTTGAACTAAATGCCCCATTGTTGTCATTTTCTGAAAAGGTACAAGTCATGCAAAAAATATGTTGTCACAATGATTTTATATAACATAATGCACTGGTACATTTTTATGTTATGGATGCACTAGTTTTTTGTATGATATTTTCTCTTTTTTTGTAAACATCGACCTATGACAGTGCAATTATTGTATTTTTTAAAATATGTTATAAAAATATTCTTATAATTTAAAACTTAATTAGTTCATTTGTATACAATGTTTGGATTAATTTTTTATATTATCAGATTTCGTATCTCCTCATTATAATATTTAATTATCCATATATTTAATCAATGGTCTAACATTTCACAGTGACATTGTATAACACAATAGAATAAATTAAAATGTATTTTATTATATGTTGGGTCCCTATATACTAGTGATTACCCCATTACTATTGTAGTTGCACCCCTTATTAATATTGTTGTGCCCCTATTATCCCCATATTTTTATTACTGTGCCCCATAGAATCCCTCTATTGTTATTTTTGTGGCTTTATATTATTATTGTTAGGTCGGCTGGGTTATATTGTGACTCCTTATACTCCTATATATAAAAAAGAGGTTTTGTCATTTGAATCATCCAGGAATTGTTCATTTATGTAATGTAAAGGAGGTTTCCCCCTCGAAGAGGCTAAATTCTAAGGCATTGATCTATCTTTTCTATCTTTTTCTTGAGTTGGTTTCATAACATTTGGTATCAGAGCTTTGGATTCTAGGGTTTCGCTGCTCCAAACAAGTCATTGTGGCATTTTCACTAGAAAGTTTTTTCTACGATGTTTCAGAAGCTAAAAAAAAACCCATTTGAGAAGACATTGTGATAAACCTTGGATATGAATTTCAAAGCTTTTCGTGCTATATTTGTGGAGATATGATCTGAGGAAGTTGGTCTTTTTGGAGACTCCTAAATTACATTCCAAACAGGTGACTTGGGGAAAATCGTCATAACTTTCTCTCTGAGCATCGGATTGAAATTTCGTTAGAAGCTACAGAAATAGGACAGACTTTAGTTTCTTTTGTATCTATTTCAGAGCCAAAGGACAAAATAGGGACACGTGGCACGTCGTACAAGTTCGCTCTACTAAACTAGTCTATAATCAGGTCACTGTGGGAGATTTGACATAAATCTTCCTTGAAGAATCCAATTTGGATCAGACTAGTGGCATTGGGAAGAGGACATAGAGGGCTACTACAAATCACAATTTTAGAACTGGATGATCAGAAATTACAAAGATACATCAGAGGCAATATCGAGCTCCTACAAAGTGAAAAAAGGTGTGTAGATTTTTTTAAATTTTTGCTTAAGCTTGGTTTGAAAAATTATTTTGAAGGAATTCAAAGGGGAAAGTAGAGAATTTTTATCGGTAACTGATGCCCAGAGGAAAGAAAATGCAAACACCTAGTAAGCAACCTGAAAGCAGCAGCATGGCTCATGAAGAAGAGGAAGAAATGCTACATGATATATCAAAATTACAAGACCAAGTGCAACAAATGTCAGTCTCATAAAAGCTAATAGAAGCTAAAATAAATGGCATGGAATCTAAGATAAAGGGCCTGGAAGCTAAGATAAATGGCATGGAAGCTAAGACGGATGATTGGAAGATAGATTTGAAGACAGACATGGAAGAATTGAAGATAAATATGAATAATTTGCTACAAGAAATGGTCACTAATGGTGAAAGGGTAGTAAAGGAAACTCATGATGAGAACAAAAGAAATGTTAATCATGATTCCATATACCCTAATGTTGGATCAAAGACCCACCATATTCCAAAAATCGATATGAGGAAGTTTTATGGCAAGGATCCCCCAACATGGATATTACAGATGGAGCAATTTTTTGATCTCAATAATGTGCAAAACACACAAAAGGTACGTATTGCAACTTTATATTTGGAACCAAATCAGTTTGTATGGTATCAATGGATTTTCTCTCGTAAACAAATTATCACTTGGGCAATTTTTACGGAATAATTGACAACACATTATGAGGATACAAAAAGCAACACCTTTTTTAGCCAATTGATAAGTCTCAAACAAGAGGGTTCAATAATGGAGCACATTGAGGAGTTCCAAAAATTGAACATAAGGGTAAAAAATATTCTAGAGGAGCATACAATTGATGTGTTCATAGGGACTTTAAAGGATAATATCCAACATGATGTTTGCCTTTGGGAACCTGATTTATTAGAGAAGGCATTCAGGTTAGCAAGAAAAATGGAAAGCAAAATTATGGCAACCAGGAAGCACACCACTCACAACTATAAAGATGGAAGTGTTGTTGCCCCTAGTCTTCCACAACCTATAAGGTTGACACCACAACAATTGGAAGAAAAAAGAGCAAAAGGGCTTTGTTAAAGTTGTAATAGCAAATACACTAAAGGTCATAAGTGTGCTGAGAAGAAATTATTGTACATAGATTGTGAAGAGGAAGAAGAAAAGGAGCAAGAAAGGTCAAAATAAGAGGATATACTCCAGGAACAAAGCCTACATAAAGAAGAAATGAATCTGACCATATCTTGTAATGCATTGGCGGGAATTACCACTCCTCAAACCATCAAGATAGAAGGACAAATCAAGAAGAAAAAGGTAATAGTGTTGATTGATTCAGGAAGTACCCATAATTTTATTCATTGTAAGGTAGCAAAAGAATCGAATTGCTTCTTATATCCAGCACCAGAGTGTTAAGTGATGGTTGCAAATGGAGGAACAATAAATTGCTCGGGAAAGTGCCATAATATCAAGCTATCCATGGGAGAATATGTATTGACTAGCCCAATGCTTTCCATTCCAATGGGAGGTGCTGATGCTGTACTAGGAGTCCAATGGCTACAATCCTTGGGTACAATAGATTTTAATTTTCAAGAAGTTTTCATGAAATTTTCTGTGGAAGGAAAGGAAATTGAATTAAGGGTTATTGCAGGGAAACCGGGAAAGATAATCAGCTCTAACGTTATGACAAAGCTTCTAAAAAAGGAACAAAGAGGTGTAATTGCACAATTATGTTCACTAGATGTTTCCACATTGGAATCATATATTTCTCCAGATCTCCAAAAAGTCTTGGACAATCATTCCAAGGTATTTGAGACTCCCAAAGGTCTCCCACCTATTCGTGATCATGATCATGCTATTCATCTGATTCTAGGAAGTGTTCCTCCAAACATCAGGCTGTACAGATATCCATATGCCCAAAAGAGTGAAATTGAACGTATGGTTGTAGAAATGCTAGAGGCTGGTATAATTGAACCGAGTCAAAGTTCTTTCTCTGCTCCAGTAGTATTGGTGCACAAGAAGGATGGATCATGGCACATGTGTCTGGATTATAGGGAGCTCAATAAGCTCACTATTAAAGATAAGTTTCCCATTCCTGTCATTGATGAATTACTGGATGAATTGCATGGATCAATTTACTTCACCAAGTTGGATCTTCGTTCAGGATATCATCAAATCAGAATGAAGACTGAAGACATTTCGAAAACATCATTTAGAAATCATGAGGGTCATTATGAATTTTTGGTCATGCCTTTTGGCCTTACCAATGCACCTTCAACATTTCAAGGTTTGATGAATTCAATTTTCAAACCATTCCTTAGAAAATTTGTGTTAGTATTTTTTGGTGATATACTAATCTACAACAAGTCTTGGAAGGATCATGTTGAACATGTTGACAAGGTGTACAACTATTGGAGGAGAAACAATTATATGCAAAAAGATCCAAATGTTTCTTTGGAGTACAAGAGGTGGAATATCTGGGTCATATTGTATATCATGAAGGAGTTAAGGTAGACCCTAGCAAAATTAAAGCCATTAAGGAATGGAAAATTCCCACATCCATAAAGCATCTGCGAGGATTTCTTGGGTTGACAGGGTATTATCACAAGTTTGTTAAGAATTATGCGAGAATAGCAGCACCTCTAACAACATTATTGAAGAAAGATGCATTTTCATGGACTCCAGAAGCAACAAAGGCATTCGAAAATCTTAAAGAGGCAATGTGCCAAGCACCGTCTTAGCTACACCGGACTTCACAAAAACCTTTATTGTGGAATGTGATGCTTCAGGAAATGGAATTGGTGCTATTTTAATGCAAGATGAAATACCCATTGCTTTTGAAAGTCGTCCAATCAAGGGAAATTTTTTACACAAAGCTATTTATGAGAAGGAAATGTTGGCAATATTCCATGCACTTAAGAAATGGCGACCCTATCTAATGGGAAGACACTTCAAGGTAAAAACGGATCATGATAGCCTTAAATACTTTTTAGAACAAAGATTATCCTCTGAAGAGAAACAAAAGTGGGTCACAAAGATGTTGGGTTATGACTTTGAAATCATCTACAAAAAAGGGAAGCAAAATGTGGTGGCAGATGCACTCTCAAGAAAGGATGAGGATGTGGAAGCATTGTTGTACGCCATTTCTATTATCCAACCAGATTGGATAAACGAAGCAAGGGAGGAATAGAAGAATGACGAAGAAGTGTGGGCACTTATTCGTAAGTTACAACAAGATTCCAGTATGTCGGATACATTTAGCTGGAAAAATGATTATTATGGTACAAAGATCGCTTATACCTCTGTAAGAATTCCCAGCTGAAACAAAAGTTTCTTATGGAATTTTACGCTTCTCCCTTAGGAAGGCACTCAGGATTTTTAAAAACTTACCACAGGGTTAAGAAGGAATTTTTTTGGGATGGCCTTAAATCAGATATTCAAAAGTTTGTGGTGGAATGTTTGGTTTGCCAACAAAAGAAAGTTGAAACAATTAAGACACTGGTTCTATTACAACCTTTATCCATTCCAAGCCAACGTTGGGAGGAGGTTTCAATGGATTTTATCACAGGTTTAGCCAAGTCTGAGGGAAAGAGTGTCATCATGGTGGTAGTTGACAGACTTACCAAGTATGCACACTTTTGTGCATTATCACATCCATTTAAAGCCAGTACAGTTTCTACTGCATTTATGGAAACAATTCAAAAGCTACATGGAAACCCAAAGACTATTGTAAGTGATAGAGATCCCATTTTCACTGGAAATTTTTGGACAGAATTATTTTCTTGTCTTGGTACTCAGTTAGCTCATATCTCATCTTATCATCCTCAATCTGATGGGAAAATTGAGATAGTAAACAAATGTTTGGAAGGATATCTTCGTTGCTTTGTATCTGATAAACAGACACAATGTGTCAAATGGTTTCCTCTAGCTGGATGGTGGTATAACACTTCCTTCCATATAGCAACAAAAATGACCCCATTTATGGCACTTTATGGGTATCAGCCACCATCCATCACATCATATTTAAGAGAAAATTCTAAGGTTCAAGTAGTGGAACATCACATCGAACATCAACAACAAGTCCTCCAACTCTTAAAGGATAACCTCGTGTTGGCACAGAATAGAATGAAACAACAGGCAGATCAACATCGTAGCAAAAGAAGTTTTGATGTAGGTGATTGGGTATTCCTACGACTACAACCATATAAGAAAATGTCCCTCAAACAAGCTAAGAAGGATAATAAATTATCACCAAATTATTATGGTCCATACAAGATGTTGCAAAAGATTGGTACTATGGCATACAAATTGGAGCTTCCTACAGCTTCTCGATTGCACCTAGTTTTCCATGTTTCATGTTTAAAGAAGGTTATAGGCGACAAGCTCCCAGTTCAAACAATATTGCTAGAACTTGACGAGGAAGGAAAAATTATATTGGAACCGAAAGCAGTCACAAAAACAAGAACTCGACAGCTACAAAATCGATCAATTTCGAAGTATCTTATCAAGTGGAAGAACTTATCCACTGAAGATTCCACATGGGAGGATTAGAATTTTATACAGAAGCATCCAGAACTTCTCAAGCATTGAGGACAACACTCTTTTGAAGGAGAGGGCATGTTGGGTCCCTATAATACTAGTGATTACCCCATTACTATTGTAGTTGTACCCCTTATTAATATTGTTGTGCCCCTATTATCCCCATATTGTTATTACTGTGCCCCATAGAATCCCTCTATAGTTATTTTTGTGGCTTTTTATTATTATTGTTAGGTCGGCTGGGTTATATTGTGACTCCTTATACTCCTATATATAGAAAGGAGGTTTTGTCATTTGAATCATCCAAGAATTGTTCATTTATGTAATGTAAAGGAGGTTGCCCCCTCGAAGAGGTTGAATTCTAAGGCGTTGATCTATCTTTTCTATCTTTTTCTTGAGCCGGTTTCATAACATTATATATCAATAAGATGTTATTTTTCATACAAAATGATATTTTTATTGGTAACAAATTGTCTTTCAATTGGGACACTATGTCCATTACATTAAACAAAATGTTTGGTTTGCACACACAATTATTTCAAAAAATACGACAAGTTTCATTGATATCCAAATAGATCATAATTCTTCACTAGAACTATTGTCAGTGCTCAAGCTACTTCCATGACTTGGGTTATTTGGATGAATTTTTTGTTGAGTATCATTTTTTTTCATCTTCTTGATCTTGTTCCATCTGCAAAGATAAAAAAAAAAGTGTAATAAGTGTATCTACATTGGTGAGAATAATGAAAATTGAAAAAAATAATAGACATCAATGTAAATCAAATAGCAATGTACCATGGCAAGGACCAATTCATAAACTATAAACATGGTTTCAAAACCAAGTATTGTGTCTTGTTGCAACATGCCCTCTACTCGCATAGTTCCATACTTTGTTTCTTGCATGTTTTAAAACCATTATAGATCATAGATTTAATATAAAAGATTTTTTTCTTCTATTTATTACAAACTCAGAGAAGTAAAACACCATAGATACTTACAAATTCCACAATTAATTTTTGATACGCCAACATATACTCACAACCCATATTTAACCTAATGTTAATCAATTTTTCTAATTGCTCTTCTTTGTATGTTAGCACCTATTTGAAGACATTCAAAGACGGTTTCTATAAAACAACTTAAAATATACAAAAATGAAATCGTGAGTTGTTATAAAGAAATATTGACAATTACTCACAAACTTTGATATCAAACCTTTTCTTCCTTCTCATCCAATTTTATGTGTTGAATGAGTTCCATTTTGTTTTCTTTTCTGCAATAAAATACTTGAAAATCAATATTTAATGCCAAATTATTTTTTTATATGTACAAAGTCAATCATGATTACATACATTAGAAGCACATTGTTGTTGAGATGGTTCCTCCTATCATGAAATTATGCATATTCGTTTGACCATCTTCTTGTAAACATTTTTGGACATTCCCACTGGCATGTTTTGCATATCAGCTTGTTGATCATTTGGGATTTTCATAATCTTCTTGAAAAAAGTAATAAACTATTTTTATATTGATATATGAAAACTAAATATAACAAAACTAATATTAATAAATGAATGGTTTGTAGTAATATATACATATAAATTGAAAAAATCATTTTAATTAGGCATATTACTTTTTGAATGATCCTTTTTCATTGTTGTATGATTTTGCTATTGCAAGTATGACATGTCTCATTAACCATTGTTCTAGAAATGCTTCATATAGTTTATATAATTTGGTTTTTGGAATCATTAGATTGATTTGTGTATTGTAAGTGTAAAGTACGTCTATACGTTTATTCCACTAGATCCCTCATGTTTTTGGAAGCAACTCTTCCCTTTCAGTAACCTTTAGCACCACTCTAGATGAGCTATGGACCAATTTGTCGTTGTTCACTATAGAACATTAAACATATATGAATTAATAGACTGTTTGAAACATGCTACCTAATATTATTAAGTATATTATTAATGAAAATACAAAAAAACTCATATTGAATTTTATTTTTTTATTCACCTTATTCATCCTTTTGCAATTTTCTATCAAGATTTTACACTCTTCTACACTTAGATTAGAACTAATATTATCAACCTTCTTCATTTTGTGGCTCTTCATGATACACACTAACTAATACATATTAGTTAAACTTACATATAGTTCAAACATCTTAATTTTGTAAAGGATTTACAAAGAACTTGCCTTATTTTTTCAATGTGCTATCATTGTGTTGATCAATATTTTCATTACTTGACACCTTCTCAGAAATTTTTTATTAATATGCAACATGTACCAATCAATACAAAATCCATTAAATATACTTTATACATAAATCAAATAATTTTCAGCCAAAAAGAGCTCTGGTAACCAGTGTGTTTATTTGAATAAACACAAGGGTGAGTTTATGCAATTAAACACACCAGGCGGTTAATTGTGTGGCACTGACAATGATTTTTTTTAAAATAATTATAAATTATGATAGTGCAATTTGTAATGATAAACACATCGCAATGACTTAATGGTGCTATTTGATAGAGGCACATCGATGTGTTATATTACACCGAGAGAAGTGATGAATAGACTAGATAGAACTAACAATGTTATAATATACCAATGTGTTGTATTACAGAAGGTGCATCTGCACGTTATATTACACAGGGTTCACCACAAAAAATATATCTATCTTTTTAAAAATGGTTAGGGTCAAAAGGGTTTGGATCTAGTTCAATAAGTGACCACCCTAATTTACATTTCAAATACCCTGTATATAGTATGTGGACAAACCATTTAAAAATAAAATGCCTAAAATGAAAAACCCTTATTGTGAAGTGGTAGAGGGAGTTAAAGCTTAAGGTGAAATTTTGCAGTCACATAAGCAAGAAGAAGCAATGGTTTAAGATAAGTATTGATTTTTTTTGTTTTGTTGTTGTTTTTTTTTTTTCTAAATTTTAATTAAATTTAAATAGGAACAAAGATCATAAAACAATTTACTAGTAAAATAAATAGTAAATTTTTTTATTATATAGGGTTTTTATTTTTTATTTTTCTGAATTGTGAATAAATCTAACATAAATTGTAAAAAACATTAACAGTAAAATTTAAAATTTTTTCTATGCAAGGTTTTGAGTGAAACACCATATCTTTCAAAATTTTGATCTTTTTGCGGTTCCAAAATATTTTGTTTCTCCATAGTGCCCCCAGTATGTATCTCTTGCAAATGACCTCTCTTTTAATTAAATCCTAACAGAAATTGTAAAAAAAAAATGTTAGTAAAATGAACAATAAAATTTAAAATTTTTACTATGTAGGGTTTTGAGTGAATCACCATACCTTTTAGCTTTTCATCTTCTAAATAGTGTTTCTGCTCTAAAGTATTATGTTGTTTGACAATACTCTTGGTATGTCTCCCTTGCAAATCACTCCCTTGAAATTTTGGAAAAAATAATGAAATAGTAAATACATTTTTACTATTTAAAATACTTTATGAGATTAGATTTTGAAAAATCAATTTCCGCTCATTTTTCAATTAAAAAAAAAAAATAATTTTTTTCACTTAAAAAAAATAAAAAATAAAAAAATTCACTTTATCTGAACATCGATGCATTCGATAATAAAGAGAATTGATGTGTTTATAAGAAAAGCATACCGACATTTTGTTGAAGAATACAACTAGGTTTGGTCTTCATAAATTGTAATTGAGTCACAATGAAATGTATTTATCAAAATAAATAAAAAGAAATTATTATTATTATTATTATTATTATGATTATGACTAATTAAAGCATGGGCTTCATGCTTGGGTCATCATGTTTTAGGTCAAAGTCCCCATTGAGGACTTCTAGGATTTATTCTGAGTCATTAGAGTCATTTTCCATTTAAAGAGAGCATTCTTGGGCTTTTGAATCATGTAAAAATAATTATTGTTGAGTCAAATTAGGTATTTTTCACCTCCACACTAAGTCGGCCTCAAGGAGACTAGGTCAACCTCAAACTGGGTAATTTGACTTCACCATAAGCCTACATATTGGAGCAGTTCGAATTCATTTGGAGAACTCACACTCACTCACTCAAGTTAAATATCTCAGAAGAAGAGATGGAAAAGTGTGAAGTTGGAAAAGGAGGCTAAAAGTTGTGCAAAGTTGGTGAAGGAAGAAAAAGTTATGATCAAAATTTTGGGCTATGTATCTCTTTCTTGTGTTGATTCCTCTAGGAGATCGAAGTCTTTCTTGTCAAGTCAAAGTTGCTGCTACTATTGTTACTGTTAGTTGCTGGGTCAAAATTGTTGTTGCAAGTTGTTTCTGCTAGGTTGAAGTTGTTTCTGAAGGGTTATCATATGCAAGAAGGAAGAAAGGGTTGACTTGGTGTGGAGGAAGCCTATGTCTAGGTCAAGAGTCTTGGATTATCTTGGGAATTTATTAAGGAAGAGTTGCTGACTGGGTTTTCCCCTGGATAGGGGTTTTTCCTTGTCTTCGTACCTTTGTCTGGTGTTTGTGATCTTTGTGCTATTGTTTTGTTATTTTCTTGATGAACTAAAATATAAGAGAAGAACATAAAGATAAGGAAGTCACAAGTAATTATCTATATAGAAAAAATAATTCTGCCTTTTTTATTTTCTAACATGGTATCAGAGCTAAGGTGAAGAAGGGAAAAAAGGAAACACAAATATCTATTGAAAGAAGAGTAAGAAGTTCTAAGAAGTTGTGAATAAGGGTCATCAAAAGGAACATATAAGAAGTCAAATCTATCATCTTCACAGATAATGTCTAACTCAATGAAGGGATAAAACAAACTAGAAGGGGAGTCTAAATACAAGTCATGGAAGAAGAAGATAGACCTCATCCTCGAAAAGATTAAAGTTTTTGATTTAGTCAAAGGAAAGGTAAAGAAGCCTACTAATGAATCAAGTGATGCAAAAAGGGAAAAATTCAGAGAGACAAAAATATTGGCTATGACTCTAATGGTGGATGGAGTAAATGATAACCTCATCCCCTATATCTATAACATAGACTCTGCCCAAGAGATGTATGAGGTTTTATCAAAATTATTCACTATCAAGAATCTTGGTCAAATAACAAGCTTTAAAAATGAACTAAGGTTTATAAACATGACAAAGGTAGACATTGTGGCATCTTCCTTTATGAGAATAGCTAGATTAAGAGATGAAATTCAAGGGATAGATGAGATAGTACTAGAGAAATAAATTTTAATCACCGAACTTCTAGGTTTACCAACATCATGGAGTTCCTTCTCATCAGGTCTCAATAGTTGGAAGGAGACTCCCACATTTGAACAACTATGGAATGCCTATAGTTAGGAAGAAGTCAATATTTCTCTAGTAAGCAAAAACAGAATGAAGAAGAAAAAATTTCAAATTCCTACTCCACTCATCACAAGAACAAAGGATCATTCAATAATAATAAAGGGCCTAGAAGGAAGATAGACATATCCAAGATCTAATTCTATAACTAATACAAAATGGGTCACCACAAAAGTGATTGTATTGAAATTCTGAGAAATAGAAAGAGAAATAGAGATCATGCAAATGATGCTGAAGAAGGATCTCCAAAGAAGCATAAGATCAAAGAATTGAAAATAAAGGACTTATCCTACTAAGCTATTTTACTTTTAATTTTTTACTTTTTTTTACTTTGACTTCTAGAACTTATAAGTTTAACAATCTTCGGAAAAACATTGTTGAATTGTTTTGTTAATGTTTTAAGTATCACTCGATATTGGATTAAGAGGGAGCCCTCACAATTTTTCAAAGATTAGTATCTTACTCCATGTATTATCCTTTATATTTGGTTTTTATTTCTTCTCTAGATGTGTTTACACTATATGCTAATCATATTTCTTTTATATCCTCCTTGTTTATGAAAAGCTTGTTGTTATGATCAAGGGATATCGAGAAGACCTCACAAAACAAAGAATAGAAGTTCTATTGGAATTGATGTACTATAAGGTTTGTATAAACTCAAAGGTATGTCTTATAATAAAAGATTTGTTTCTCTTCATGATAAATGTATATTCATTCATTCTAAGGAATCTACTTTACATTACTAACAAGTCTTCTGTATAGGACCTTTGAATCATAGAGATTCTTGTATGGGAGATTTATCATTAGATTAAATCCACTCTCATTAAAATAGTTATGTCTATAGAAAAATAATAGGTTCTCTATAAACCCTAACCTAAGGATATGTCAATGCTAATATGAAAACCCTAGTCTAATTAGGGTCACTGATGAAATCTATAAAATACTATTCCTTTGATGTTTGTGGTCTTAGTATTATGGAAACCATAGTCCTTTAGGGTTGAATGGTAATGTGTTCCTAGAAAAAATTAGGGTTTGTTGTGTTATATGTTGAAACCCTCGATCTTTAGGGTTTGGTAGGGTTTATAACTGAAACCCTTATGTATCAAGACTTAACTCCTAGGAATGAATCCCTCAGTAAATGTTTGTCTGTATGATCAAAACCCTAGTCTGATCTAGATTGTTATAAGTATTGATATTTGTGTCTTAGTTTTGTCCTATTTATGTTATGATATGCTTGTGCATGATTATCCTATATATATATTTGTGCTAACCTATTTGTTGATAAGTTCTAGGGTTTGTAACTAAGACCTAGTAGAATTATGATGTTCTAGGTTATGATGTGAAGATATTCCATTATGATGATAAAATCTAGGGTTTACAACAAACCCTAGTAGAAGTTAGTCACTTAGTTGAAACCTTAGATTGTGGTGTAATTGGTTTTTATTGTTGTCATCTAAGGCTTAGTATCTTATGTATTGAATCTAGGGTTTGCATTAAATACTAGTAAAGTCTAACATATGAATTCCAAAGTTGTTGGATGCATTGTAGAACTATACTTGTTTGAATTACTTCTAGGGTTTGCAATATATTATTGTAGATTATTTCGTAACTATGGAAAAAATATTGAGGCCCTAGATATAGCAAGACTAATATCTTGATTAAGTTATTGACATGATCTAGAGGCTAAAACCTAACCCCTAAAAATAGTTGAAGTATGAAAGTATGTGTCTCTTGTTTGTGAACCTAAGTAAGTTTAGATATTTGTTGTCTAAAGTATAATGATTCCATTATTGTATGATTATGATAAAGTTAAATTTCATGCTTCTATATATGTATTTGGTTGTACTTGTTGTTTAAGGTGTGCAAGTATATAACCTTCAAGATGATGAAGATGTTCGTAAGTAAAGTTGATTTGGTTGATAAGTATGATGAAAGAAGTTGTATAAATGAAGATTATAAAGAGGGATGGAAGCCATGAAAGATTCTTAGATGTCATAGAAAATAAGTTGATCTCCCTAAGTTAAGAAGGATATTGGATAAAGAAAAGAGTATATCTCCCGAGTTGAGATGGAGGGAATATTATAGTCATGATGGATACGTTGTAGAAGAAATTTGAGAATGCATATTAAGGTGCTGCTAAAACAAGGAAAGCAGGTTTTGGTTGTTGCATGTGAAGTAGGAATGGAAGTTGAATGATTGAAGAAAACTTTGTCATTATTTGTTTTGCAAGCCTTGAAGTCCTGCTATGATGAAATGTGAGGCAACATCATGGAATTCAAAAGACCTCGGAGGTTTGTATTTACCCATGAGTATTTAAAAGGTTGTTACTAATTGGGGTTGCGCCTATTCAGGTAAATCTCTAATCCAAAATGGATCATGAAAAGCCTCTAAGTATTCAAAGATCAAAAACTATTGCGAAGGAAAAACCTTCACAAAAGGTGGATTACACTATCAGGAGAGAAAAAACATGAAAAATGGCCAAAAACAGAGTCTATCGGATGCTGAACAACTTTGCACACGAGCCGTCAGATCTGGCCGATCAACGGTCCAGATCTGATCAACATATCGCAATCGGCGATGGCAGGCGGATTCTATCAAAGGCAACTTTATGGGAAGTGTGATAGAAATTAGTACGATTAAATGAGGACCATCGATCAAGCATGAAAATCAATGATCTAGATTCAACCGCGCTATCGCATCGCTATATATATATATATATATATATATATATATATATATATATATATATATATATATATATATATATATATATATAGAGAGAGAGAGAGAGAGAGAGAGAGAGAGAGAGAGAGAGAGAGAGATAAGGACTTAACCGCAGCCCAAAGGATCAGTGATATGCAATTGCGATATCACAATATTGCATCGTAGAATTATAAGGGGTTATGCCAAAGAGGCTAGCGACCATGCGATGCACTGATAGCTGATAAGGCTGACTGGCACAATCGACGATCAGAAGCCAAACAGGGAAATGCGACATGCAATATGGTCAGGCCCGAAAGGGTTATGAATGTGATATTAAAATATTTGAAGTCTGGAATGAAGCCATTTTGTTGAGATTTTCTTTGTATTTGGGATTTTTCATAATAAACCCAAATACAAAGGAACCCACGACCGAGCGACTTGCGATATCGATACAAAGGTGGACCCGATGGATTTTAGGTAGAGTTAATAACATTTCAGGTCTGATAAAAGGCATTTTTATTGATTTTACAATGTTTTACGCATATTTCTTTGTGTAAACAGAGAACGACTATTTTGATATTTTTAACGCACCAATGGTCCCTTCTGTTACAAGACAGGTGGCCACCATCCCTGAAGATGTTTAATAATGATTGTTTAATGCTCATAGGGGATTTGAGCGGACAGAGGCCAGGAGCCAGAGAGCCTGAAGGGGAAAACAAACAGACAAACACTGATTGGCTTAAAATCCACTGAATGATAGAGATAAGGGGTAGGCAGTGCCAAGACAGGGAGAAAGAGGGAGAGTCTATGTACTCAGAGAGACTTGAGGGATTCAAGTAAACTCTTGTTGTTTTGTATATGTTGTGTTGAGACTCAAATTGAGCTCACTTTTGTAAAACTTTGCTCTTGAAGACATAATAGAGAGGTCACCACTGAAAGGCTGGACTAGGAGACGTAGCCCAAGAGTTTTGGGTGAAATCCTTAATTATTTGTTATGTTATGTGTGTGTGTCTATTATGTTTCTTTAACTGCTTCATTGTCTATATTATTCGCAATATTTTTGATCTATTGCACTAAGTAATATTGACTAATCCTACACATGAGTCTATAATACCTTAATATTAGTCTAAGATCTCATTTTCAAATCAAGTGGTATCAGAGCTTTAGGTTTTCTAAGGTTAGACAAGATTGTGTTGGATTGTTGAATGCTAACTAGGTCAAAGCTCAAACTAGGAGAAGGATAACTTGTTGAGGCTAATCCAGAAATTGGAAGAGTCTATCCTAGGAGGAGAATGGTAGAACAAACCCCATTGGAATCAGAATCTCAGTTCATGGACAGTTTCATGACCATGAGATCCATGGTGGAAGAGATGAATCGAGAATTAAAGAAGGGTCGAGGTGAAATTACTTCAACCCCCAAACAAGACAAAGGAGCAAAGGAACATTCTCTAGATGCCTCCCTAGAGGGAAAAGGGAAAGGGGAAAAGCTTCCTCCATCATCTCCTCCACCATTACCTCCATCATCCTCATCTCCTAGCCCGAAAAAGAAAAAGACGAAAACATCTTTGATTAAATTAGATGTGAAAATTTGATTTGCCAATCTATGATGGAGAATTAAATGCAAAAAATCTAGATAACTGGATTAGATAGATTGATGTATATTGTAGGGTGTAGAACATTGATTCAGAGAGGAGGAAGATTCAGCTAGCTAGCCTTCACCTTGGAGGAACTACACTAGTGTGGTGGGAAGGCAAGACACAAGTTGATCTGAAGAGACATGGTAAAATTATTTCTACATAGAATGAATTTGTTTCTACCATCAAAAACAATTCTATCCACTGGCTTATATGTAGTAAGCAATGATGAGTTGGCAAACTCTTCGCCAATTAAAGGGCTGAAGTGTACAGAGTTATACCCAGGAATTTAGAAAAAGAGCTTTAACTCTAGGCATATCTCTAGACTCACCTGAAACTTTGCTCAAGTATATAGGTGGTCTACATAGCTATTTGAAGCACACCATTCTCATGTTTAATCCTACTAGCCTATCAGTTCAGGCTACACATCTAGAAGCTAGAGGCAAGAATGTGAACGCAGAGATTGGGGGATCATCAAAACCCTCTGCAAGCAAGAAAAAGGAAAAGAAGAATCTAAAATGGAAGGAGAGGAAGGAAAACACTGTACAAAAAGAAAAACCTTCATGCACTCACTACAAGAAGGATAGACACGATGATGAACATTACTGGTCTTTGCATTCAGAGCTGAAGCCCAAGAAGTTCGTTGGTAAGAAGAAGAAGATTGCTGCTACTATTCAGAAATACTTGGGGTCAGACTCAGGTGATGAAACAACAGTCACAGCCACAGGTATAAAAGGTAAAAATTATGAAGCATCTACAAGTAATTATTCACAATCTATTGATAATGAAGATAATGAGAGGAAAAGACATGAGCCTTTTCATATTAGAGTTATTTCCAAGCACCAAAAGATTAATACTTTATTTGATAGTGGATCACAAGTAAACTTGATTTTTGAGAAAATTATAATGAAGTTGGGCTTACTAAAAACACCTCACAACAAGCCATATCCATTAGGTTGGGTATGTGATAAAGAAAAGCTACAAATGACTAGACAATGTAAACTTAGGTTTGCTATTGGGTCAACATTTGTAGATGAGGTTGAGTTAGATATAGTTCCCTTGGACATATGTGGTATTGTTTTAGGAATTCCTTACTTGTATGATAGAAAAGCCATTTTCTATAGAGCTGAAAATAAGTATCAACTCACTAAAGATGGAATAGAATATATTGTAAGAGCTCATAAACTCAAAAATAACTATTCTCTCATAAACTCAGGGCAGATGAAAAGAATTGTAAATTCATGCAAGCAATTTTTACTAATGGTTGTGAAGGAAATTAACCCTGATAAAACCAATGTATTAGAAGGTTGTGATGCTAAACAAAAAGCTGATTGAGATAAAGTTCTTTCAGAATATGATATCCTATTTCAACAACCTAAAGGTCTACCACCCAAAAGGGAAATAGTACATGATATTCATTTGTAGTAAGATACTCCATTGCCTAACATCGAAATGTATAGGTTATTTGCTTTAGAGAATGCAGAGATCAAGAAGTAGGTACAAGAGTTGCTCGATAAAGGGTTCATAAGACTAAGCACATCACCGTGTGGATCTCCAATTGTGTTGGTGAGAAAGAAAGATGGTTCGTGGAGGATGTGCATTGATTACAGAGCACTGAATAAAATAATGATCAAGAATCGTTATCTTCTTCCTCACATTGATGATTTTTAGATCACCTGAAAGAAGAAGTTTAATTTTCCAAGTTGGACTTGCATAGTGGCTATCATCAAGTCAGAGTTGCAGAACAAGATGCATGGAAGACTACTTTCAAGACAAAGCAAGGGCTGTATGAATGGCTAGTTATGCCTTTTGACTTAACTAATGCTCTTGCCACTTTTATGAGAGTTATGAATGACGTACTCTGACCTTTTATTGATGATTTTGTAATTGTATATTTAGTTGACATTCTTGTTTTTAGTAAAACATGGGAAGAACATTTGAATCATGTAAAGCAGACTTAGATGTTTTGAAAAGAGAAAATATCTATGTGAAGTTATCAAAATGTGAATTTGGCAAAACATATCTAAATTATTTGGGTCATATTGTAGGGGGTGGTGAAATGAAGATAGATCCCTCTAAGGTTGAAGTCATTGTGAACTGGCCTAAACCCAAATCTGCTACAGAAGTAAAGAGTTTCCTAGGAGCAGCACAATATTGGAGAAATTTTATTGCTAACTTTTCCTTGATTGCAGCTCCCTTACATGCTTTAACAGGATTGAATAAGGTGTTTTAGTGGGGAGGCAAACAACAGAAAGCCTTCAACACATTAAAAGAAAAAAATTAGTACAACACCAGTACTAGTACTACCAGATATTCAACAACCATTTGAGATTGAAACAGATGCCAATGACTATGCCATGGGAGCAGTGTTGATGCAACATGGTAAACCCATATGCTATCATTCTGAGACATTTAATTATGCAATAGTTAATTATCCCACATATGATAAAGAATTGTATGCATTAGTGCAGAGTGTGAAAAAGTGGAAACATTACCTATTGGGCAAAGAAACAATTATACATACAGATCATCAACCACTTCAATATTTTCACTCACAAACTAAATTGCAGCAATCAAGACATTATAGGTGGATGGGTTTCCTACAGCAATTTCATCTTTTCATCAGATATAAGAAAGGCATACATAATAAGGTTGTAGATATGCTATCAAGACCAATCATAAATGCATCTACTATACTTAAGCATAACTCAGTATTGCATGAAAGCTACATTGAACAATATGCTCAAGATGTAGATTTTAAAGATGTATATTCAACTTTAAGTCAGGGAAAACAAGTAGAAGAATTGGATTATCGTGTTAAGGACCAACTCTTGTATCATTTGGGAAAGTTATGCATTCCACAAACTGAAAGAGTTAACATAATCCGAGAAGCACACAATTCTCTTATATCAGGTCATTTTGGTGTAAGTAAAACAGTTGCACAACTACAAACATTCTGTTATTGGCCAAAAATGCATGAAACAGTTTCTAGATATATTAAAGGGTGTACTACGTGTTCTAAAAGCAAGCCCAGTAATAGGAAATTAGGCTTGTAAACTATACTTCTAGTTCCTTCTTGTCCTTGGGAAAGTGCTTCCATGGAATTTGTTGGGCGATTGCTAAAATCTAGAAAAGGTCATGATTAATTATATGTTATTGTAGACAGGTTCAGCAAAATGTGTATTTTAATACCTTGTAACAAGCAGATTACAGCTGACAAACAACAAAGTTGTTCTTTCAGCATGTGTGGGTTCATTTTGGGTTACCCACTTCCATTGTATCTGATCGAGATTCTTGATTTGTTGGGAACTTTTGGTGAAGTCTATGGGAATTGATGGACACCAGATTGAAGAAAAGAACAAATTTCATCCACAAACAGATGGCCAAACAGAGGTGTTCAACAGGACAGTGATTCAGTTGCTCAGAGACTATTGTAGCAAGCATCCCAAGCTTTGGGATGAACATTTGTGTTATGTACAACATGCTTACTGTTAGGTCCCTATAATACTAGTGATTACCCCATTACTATTGTAGTTGTATCTCTTATCGATATTTTTGTGCTCCTATTTGTCCCCATATTGTTATTACTATGCCTGATAGAATCCCTCTATTGTTATTTTTGTGGCTATATATTCTCATTGTTAGGTCGGTTGGGTTATATTGTGACTCCTTAGACTCCTATATATAGAAAGGAGGTTTTATCATTTGAATCATCAAAGAATCATTCATTTGTGTAATGTAAAGGAGGTTTCCCCCTCAAAGAGGCTGAATTCTAAGGTGTTGATATATCTTTTCTACTTGTGAGTTGGTTTCATAACATTTGGTATCAGAGCTTTGGATTCTAGGTTTTCGCTGCTCCAAATAGGTCATCGTGGAATTTTTGCTATAACTTTTTTTTTTCTGTGATGTTTCAGAAGTGAAAAAAAAAACCATTTGAGAAGAAATCGCACTGAACCTCAGGTCTAAATTTTAGAGCTTTTTGCACTATATTTGCGAAGATATGATCTAAGGAAGTTGGTCTTTTTACAGACTCCTGAATTACATTCCAAATAGGTGAGCTGGGGAAAATCGTCATAGCTTTCTCTCTGAGCATCAGATTGAAATTTCGTAAGAAGGTACAAAAGAGAACAGACTGTAGTTTCTTGTATATATTTGTAGAGCCAGAGGTTGAAAGAGGGACACGTGGCACATCATACAAGTTCGATCCACTGAACTAGTCTATAATCAAGTTACTGTGGGAGATTTGGCATAACTCTTCCTTGGAGAATCCAATTTGGATTAGACTAGTGGCATTGGAAAGAGGACACAGAGGGCTACTCCAAAGCACAATTTTGGAACTAGATGATCTAAAATTACATAGATACATCAGAGGCAATATCGAGCTCCTACAAAGTGAAAAAAGGTGTGTAGATTTTTTTAAATTTTTGCTTAAACTTGGTTTGAAAAATTATTTTGAAGGAATTCAAAGGGCATAGTAGAGCACTATTATCGGTAACTGATGCCACAAGGAAAGAAAACGTAAACACCTAGTAAGAAACCTGAAATCTCTAGCATGACTCATGAAGAAGAGGAAGAAATGCTACATGATATATCAAAATTACAAGACCAAGTGCAACAAATGTCACTCTCACAAAAGCTAACAGAAGTTAAGATAAATTGCGTGGAATCTAAGATAAATGGCATGGAAGCTAAGACGAATGGAATGGAAGCTAAGATGGACAATTTGAAGATATATTTGAAGATAAATTTGACGACAAATTTGACGACAGGCATGGCAGATTTGAAGACAGATTTGACAAATTTTCTACAAGAAATACTTACTAATGGTGAAAGGGTAGTAAAGGAAACTCATGATGCTAATAAAACAAATGTTAATCATGATTTCATAGACTCTAATGTTGGATCAAAGACCCACCATATTCCAAAAATCGATATGAGGAAGTTTGATGGCAAGGATCCCCCAACATGGATATTATATATGGAGCAATTTTTCGACCTCAATAATGTGCAAAACACACAAAAGGTACGTATTGCAACTTTATATTTGGAACCAAATCAGTTTGTATGGTATTAATGGCTTTGCTCTCGTAAAAAAATTATCACTTGGGCAATTTTTATGGAAGAATTGACAGCACATTATGAGGATACAAAAAGAAACACTTTTTTTAGCCAATTGATAAGTCTCAAACAAAATGGTTCAATAATGGAGCACATTGAGGAGTTCCAAAAATTGAACATAAGGGTAAAAAATATTCCAGAGGAGCATATGATTGATGTGTTCGTAGGGACTTTGAAGGATAATATCCAACATGATGTTCGCCTTTGGGAACTTGATTCATTAGAGAAGGCATTCAGGTTAGCAAGAAAAATGGAATGCAAAATTATGGCAACCAGGAAGCATACCACTCACAACTATAAAGATGGAAGTGTTGTTGCCCCTAGTCTTCCACAACCTATAAGGTTGACACCACAACAATTGGAAGAAAAAAGAGCAAAAGGGCTTTGTTACAATTGTGATAGCAATAACACTAAAGGTCATAAGTGTTCTGAGAAGAAATTATTCTACATAGATTGTGAAGAGGAACAAGAAAAGGAGCAAGAAAGGTCAAAAGAAGAGGATATACTCTAGGAACAAAGCCTAGATAAAGAAGAAATGAATCCGACCATATATTTTAATTCATTGGCTGGAATTACCACTCCTCAAACCATTAAGATAGAAGGACAAATCAAGAAGAAAAAGGTAATAGTGTTGATTGATTCAGGAAGTACCCATAATTTTATTCATTGTAACGTAGCAAAATAATTGAATTGCTTCCTATATCCAACACCAGAGTGTCGAGTGATGGTTGCAAATAGAGGAACAATAAATTTCTCTGGAAAGTGCCACAATATCAAGCTATCCATGGGAGAATATGTATTGACTAGCCCAATGCTTTCCATTCCAATGGGAGGTGCTGATGTTGTACTAGGAGTCCAATGGCTACAACCCTTGGGTACAATAGCTTTTAATTTTCAAGAACTTTTCATGAAATTTTCTGCCAAAGGAAAGGAAGTTGAATTAAGGGGTATTGCAGGGAAACCAGGAAAGATAATCAACTCTAATGGTATGACCAAGCTTCTAAGAAAGGAACAAAGAGGTGTGATTGCACAACTATGTTTGCTAGATGTTTCCAAATCGGAATAATCTATTTCTCTAGATCTCCAAAAAGTCTTGGACAATCATTCCAAGGTATTCGAGACTCCTAAAGGTCTCCCACCTATTTGTGATCATGATCATGTTATTCATCGGATTCTAGGAAGTGTTCCTCCAAACATCAGGCCGTACAAATATCCCTATGCCCAAAAGAGTGAAATTGAATGTATGGTTGCAGAAATGCTAGAGGCTGGTATAATTCAACCTAGTCAAAGTTCTTTCTCTGCTCTAGTAGTATTGGTGCACAAGAAGGATGGATCATGGCGCATGTGTCAGGATTATAGGGAGCTCAACAAGCTCACTATTAAATATAAGTTTCCCATTCCTGTCATTGATGAATTACTGGATAAATTACATGGATCAATTTACTTCACCAAGTTGGATCTTCGTTCAGGATATCATCAAATAAGAATGAAGACTGAAGACATTTCAAAAATAGCATTCAGAACTCATGAGGGTCATTATGAATTTTTGGTCATGCCTTTTGGCCTTACCAATGCACCTTCTACATTTCAAGGTTTGATGAATTCCATTTTCAAACCCACCCTTAGAAAATTTGTGTTAGTATTTTTTGATGATATACCAATCTACAGCAAGTCTTGGAAGGATCATGTTGAACATGTTGACAGGGTGTTACAACTATTGGAGGAAAAAAAATTATATGCAAAAAGATCCAAATGTTTCTTTGGAGTACAAGAGGTGGAATATCTGGGTCATACTGTATCTCATGAAGGAGTTAAGGTAGACCCTAGCAAAATTAAAGCCATTAAGGAATGGAAAATCCCCACATCCATAAAGCATCTGTGAGGATTTCTCGGGTTGACAGGGTATTATCGCAATTTTGTTAAGAATTATGGGAGAATAGCAGCACCTCTAACAACATTATTGAATAAAGATACATTTTCATGGACTCTAGAAGCAACAAAGGCCTTCGAACATCTTAAAGAGGCAATGTGCCAAGCACCGGTCTTAGCTACATTGGATTTCATAAAAACCTTTATTGTGGAATGTGATGCTTCAGGAAATGGAATTGGTGCTATTTTAATGCAAGATGAAAGACCCATTGCTTTTGAAAGTCGTCCAATCAAGGGAAAGTTTTTACACAAAGCTATTTATGAGAAGGAAATGTTGGCAATACTACATGCGCTTAAGAAATGGCGACCCTACCTAATGGGAAGACACTTCAAGGTAAAAACAGATAATGATAGCCTTAAATACTTTTTAGAACAAAGATTATCCTCTGAAGAGCAAGAAAAGTGGGTCACAAAGATGTTGGGTTATGACTTTGAAATCATCTACAAAAAAGGGAAGCAAAATGTGGTGGCAAATGCACTCTCAAGAAAGGATGAGGATGTGGAAGCATTGTTGTACGCCATTTCTATTATCCAACCAGATTGGATAAAAAGCAAGGGAGGAATGGAAGAATGATGAAGAAGTGTGGGCACTTATTCGAAAGTTACAACAAGATTCTAGTACATCTGATACATTTAGCTGGCAAAATGATTTGTTATGGTACAAAGATCGCTTATACCTCTGTAAGAATTCCCAAATCAAACAAAAGATTCTTATGGAATTGCATGCTTCTCCCTTAGGAGGGCACTCAGGATTTTTAAAAACTTACCACAGGGTTAAGAAGGAATTTTTTTAGGATGGCCTTAAATTGGACATTCAAAAGTTTGTGGTGGAATGTTTGGTTTGCCAACAAAATAAAGTTGAAACAATTAAGACCCCGGGTCTATTACAACCTTTATCCATTCCAAGCCAACGTTGGGAGGAGGTTTCAATGGATTTTATCACAGGTTTAGCCAAGTCTGAGGGAAAGAGTGTCATCATGGTGGTAGTTGACAGACTTACCAAGTATGCACACTTTTGTCCATTATCACATCCATTTAAATCCAGTACAGTTTCTACTGCATTTATGGAAACAATTCAAAAGCTACATGGAAACCCAAAGATTATTGTAAGTGACAAAGATCCCATTTTCACTGGAAATTTTTGGACATAATTATTTTCTTGTCTTGGTACTCAGTTAGCTCATAGCTCATCTTATCATCCTCAATCTGATGGGAAAACTGAGATAGTAAACAAATGTTTGGAAGGATATCTTCGTTTCTTTGTATCTGATAAATAGACATAATGGGTCAAATGGTTGCCTCTGGTCGAATGGTGGTATAACACTTCCTTCCATACAGCAACAAAAATGACCCCATTTATGGCATTTTATGGATATCAGCCACCATCCATCACCTCATATTTACGAGAAAATTCTAAGGTTCAAGCAGTGGAACATCACATCGAACATCAAAAACAAGTCCTCCAACTCTTAAAGGATAACCTTGTGTTGGCACAGAAAGGAATGAAACAATAGGCAGATCAACATCGCAGCAAAACAAGTTTTGATTTAGGTGATTGGGTATTCCTACGACTACAACCATATAAACAAATGTCCCTCAAGCAAGCTAAGAAGGATGATAAATTATCACCAAAATTTTATGGTCCATAAAAGGTGTTGCAAAAGATTGGTACTATGGCATACAAATTGGAGCTTCCTGCAGCTTCTCGAGTGCACCTAGTTTTCCATGTTTCATGTTTAAAGAAGGTTATAGGCGACAAGCTCCCAGTTCAAACAATATTGCTAGAACTTGGTGAGGAAGGAAAAATTATATTAGAACCAGAAGCAGTCACAGTAACACGAACTCGACAGCTATGAAATCAATCAATTTCGGAGTATCTCATCAAGTGGAAGAACTTATCCACTGAAGATTCCACATGGGAGGATGATAATTTTATACAGAAGCATCCAGAACTATTCAAGCATTGAGGACAACACCTTTTTGAAGGAGAGGGGCATTTTAGGTCCCTATAATACTAGTGATTACCCCATTACTATTGTAGTTGTATCCCTTATTAATATTGTTGTGACCCTATTTGTCCCCATATTGTTATTATTGTGCCCCATAGAATCCCTCTATTGTTATTTTTGTGGCTATATATTATTATTGTTAGGTTGGCTAGGTTATATTGTGACTCCTTAGAATCCTATATATAGAAAGGAGGTTTTGTCATTTGAATCATCAAAGAATCATTCATTTGTGTAATGTAAAGGAGGTTGCCCCCTCTAAGAGGCTGAATTCTAAGGTGTTGATCTATCTTTTCTATCTTTTTGTGAGCTGGTTTCATGACACTGACAACCGTGCCAAGCACTCTTCTACTCATAGATCTCCTTTTGAGACTTGTTTTGGTTTTACACCAAAGTATCCCTTGGATTTTGTCTTTAGTAAAGACATAGAAGTTGATAGACACAGTGATGTGGACAAAGCAACCAAGTTCATTGAACAGATCCAAGAAATTCACCAGGCAGTGCAGGAATAGGTGGAAAGAAGCTAGGCCAAGTACAAGGCAAGGAATGACAAGCATTGGATTGAGCATAGCTTCCAAGTTGGTGATCAAGTCTGGTTGTACATCAGCAAAGATAGAATGCAAGGTGAAGGTAAGAAGCTGAAGCTAATAAGGTATGGGTCTTTCAAGATACTTGATAAAATTGGTGAAAATACTTTTAGCCTTGATTTTCCAGCTTATATGCACATATATTCAGTTGTTAATGCAGAGAACTTGAGATTGTTTGAACCTTCATTGATTGAAGATCCCGAAGAGAAAAGTCAGTTGCCTTCTATTAATGATCTGTTGCCTGAATATCTCAATGACTTACAGGAAGACACAGTTCTGGATAGAAAGGTGAGAACTACGTGTAGAGGGGATATTGAGTACCTTAGAATCAGACTCAAAGGTTCAAAACCAGGTAGTGCATGATGGATAGAAATTGGACAAGTTAGGAAGTTGTACCCTCACTTGATCGATGCTTAAAAACCAACTTTTGGTGGTCCCAAAAGCTTTTCGGTGGGAAGGCATGATCTAAAATGGATCTAAAAACCATCTAAGTCTTTAAAGATCAAAAACTATCGTGAAGGAAAAACCTTCACAAAACGTGGATTACACTATCGGGAGAGAAAAACATGAAAAATGGCCAAAACAGAGTCTATCGAATGTTGAACAACTTTGCATAGGAGCCATCATATCTGGCCGATCAATGGTCTAGATCTAATTATCATATTGCAATTGGTGATGGCAGGCAGAGTCTATCGGAGGCGGCTTTATGGGAAGTATGATAGCGATTAGCGTAATTAAACAAGGACGATTGATCAACCACGCAGATCAACGGTCCAGATTCAACCACACTATCGCATCACTAATATATATATAAGGACTTAACCTGGCCTGAAGGATCAGTGATATGAGATTGCGATATTGCAATATCACATCGCAACATTATAAGGCGTGATGCCAAAGAGGCCAGTGACCATACGATGCATTGATAGCCGATAAGGCTGATCAACATAATTGGCGATTGGAAGCCAAACAGGGAGATGCGACATGCGATATGGCTAGACCCAAAAGGGTTATGAATGCGATATTAAAATATTTGAAGTCTGGAATGAAGCCATTTTGTCAGGATTTTCTTTGTATTTGGTATTTTTCATAATAAACCCAAATACAAAGGAACCCGCGACCAAGCGACTTGCGATAGCGATACAAAGGTGGACCCGATGGATTTTAGGGTAGAGTTAATAACATTTTAGGTCCGATAAAAGGCATTTTTATGGATTTTACATCGTTTTACACGTATTTCTCTGTGTAAATAGAGAACGACTATTTTGATATTTTTAACACACCAATGGTCCCTTCCATTACAAGACAGGTAGCCACCATCCCTGAAGATGTTTAATAGTGATCATTTAATACTCAGAGGGTATTTGAGCAGACAAAGGCCAGGAGCCAGAGAGCCCGAAGGGGAAAACAAACAGATAAACACCGATTGGCTTAAAATCCACTAAATGACAGAGACAGGGGTAGGAGGTGCCGAGACAGAAAGCAAGAGGGAGAGTCTATGTACTCAAAGAAACTTGAGGGATTCAAGTAAACTCTTGTTGTTTTGTATCTGTTGTGTTGAGACTCAAATTGAGCTCACTTTTGTAAAACTTTTCTCTTGAAGACATAATAGAGAGGTCACCACTGAAAGTTGGACCAGGAGACGTAGCCCAAGAGTTTTGGGTGAACTCCTTGATAATTTGTTGTGTTATGTATGTGTGTTTTTTATGTTTCTTTAACTTCTTCATTGTCTATATTATTCGCAATATTTTCGATCTGTTGCACTAAGTAATATAAGCTAATCCTACACATGAGTCTGTAATACCTTAACATTAGTCTAAGATCTCATTTTCAGATCAATCCCTTAAACTTTTTGAAAAACATGCTTGACGTTAGAGAGAATTGATGCGTTGAGGAATTCATTGTGTATAGTACCTTGGAGGACATATGGTTGGCATATGTATTGATGTCTAGATCCCGAATAGGGAGGGTTTTGTTGGTCATGGAGCTCTGACCTTGGATACACACCTAGATTACTGGGTTGATGGTTAGAAAGTAAACCTGATGGTACCTAGATTGGTTGAAAGCTTCAGTTGATATTAATCCCACTCGAATAGGTTTCCTTGCTCATGAATCTAGTCTATGTCACTGTAAGTGCCTAAAATTTTCATGTGTTTTGAAATCTTCCATGTACTTGTATATGTAAGTGTGAATACCTCTCTAGTTAAAATGTAGTGTTGAAGAATTTAACTAGGTTCGGTCTTCATAAATTGTATTTGAGTCACATTGAAATGTATTTATCGAAAGAAATAATTATAAATTATTATTGTTATTATTATTATTATGACCTATTAAAGCATCGATTTCATGCTTGGGTCATCATGTTCTAGGTCAAAGTCCCTATTGAGGACTTCTAGGATATATTCTAAGTCATCAAAGTCATTGTACATTTAAACATACCCTTCTTGGGATTTTGAATCATGTAAAAATAATTATTATTAAGTCAAATTAGCTATTTGTCACATCCACACCAAGTTGGTGTCAAGGAGATCAACTCACCCTCAAACTGGGTAATTTGACCTCACCAAAACCTATATATTGGAGGATTTTGAATTCATTTGGAGAAATCACATTCACTCACTCAAGTTTGATATCCCAAAAGAAGAGTTGGAAAAGTGCAAAGTTGGAAAAGGAGGCTAAAAGGAGTGCAAAGTTGGAGAAGAAGGAAGAAAAGGTCAAGATCGAAATTTTGGGCTATCTATCTCTCTCTCATGTGGATTCCTATAGGAGATCGAAGTCTCTCTTGTCAAGTGAAAGTTATTGCTACTACTGCTACTACCAGTTGCTGGGTTGAAATTTCTACTGCAAGTTGTTGCCGCTAGGTCGAAGTTGTTGTTGAAGGGGTATCATCTGCAAGAAGGAAGAAAGGTTTGACTTGGTGTGGAGGAATTTTTTGTCTAGGTCAAGAGTCTTGAATTATCGTAGGAAGTTATTAAGGAAGATTTGTTGACTGGGTTTTCCCCTAGATAGGGGTTTTTCCCTCGTTGTCTATATCTGGTGGCTATGATCTTTGTGCTATTATTTTGGTAGTTGCTTGATGAACTAAAAGATAACATAAGAACATAAAGATAATAACGTCAAAAGTAATTATCTATATAGAAAAAATATTTCCACCTTTTTTATTTTTTAACACATATACGAGGCACCAAAGTTTTTCAATGTGCTGACATTATACAATTCTTTTTTTTTCTTCGAAATCCTGAAACAATGTAATTAATTTATTAACACAACACTGTGGTTTTTATTTAAATGCATCAATGATGTGATTGCTATAAGAGCACTGAGATGGTATAATTTATTTTTATTTTCTAAATGCCGGAAATAGGTGCATACAGATGCTATTTTTATTTAAATGCATCGGTGCGTTTTTGTGCAAGAGTATTGATATCATAACACATTTTATATTTTTCGGAATGCTAGAAATGTATGCAAGTATTATTTGAATTCCATGGTATTGTTATGATTTAAACACATCAGTGTGATTTTTTCTGATAAGCACACTGGTAGGGTTTAAAATCTATCTGGAATTTCCTTTTCACATAAAATGGCATATTAATATCAAATTATCCTTTATGATGCATCTACATGAATTACAATATTTCATAGTATACTTTTTTTCTTAAAGTAGCTTTATTCTTGATAAATGTTTTGAAAACTATATTGAAATTCAGATTGTGGTTATATGGTTCTCAAAATTAATTTTAGATATGCACAAAAAATTGTATTTCTAATTTTTGTCAAATGTAGGGACAAAATATCAATAATATCAAATGGCTAATTATTAACATTCCATCTCATTCCATATTATTGATCAATGTCCTTCATTGAGTTTTCCCTTTCCATCTTCAGTAAGTTCAGATTTTATTTATGTTTCGATTATCTAATTGAATTTTTTATTTTTTTAATCATATCAATTTGAATAAAAAAGTATCCAGATTTGCAGGATCCTGATTCAAAATTGTGTTCAGATGCATAATATATTCCTCCATTTCACAAACATCATAAGCTCTTATCAAGAGTAGTATATGAGTTGGTAGATGAAAATGGACAACATCTTCACCCTGCCAATTAGAACATGACATCTTCTAGCTGCAATCCGAGATCAACAATGTTAATAACTGTTTGGTATAATGTAATTTAAACAAACCAATTTCATTGATCTACTTACTAATATCATTGCTATTGTACAAATGACATCCAATATTTTTTGAAATTAGGATTCTAGTGATGATGAGCGACCCTCCTACCATCTTTTGGTGCACCTCACTACAATGCCAAATCAAGAGAATGTTTCATTAAGAGAAAGACTTAGAGATTAAGCATACAAAGAATGGTTGAATCAACCACCTATTCAATTCCCACTATGTCCAAATTCACCAATTAGGAATGACTATAACAATAGTATTTCTTCATCACAAGTTGGCAAGGAAATTAAATAGAGGTTGGGACAGATACAACTACCATGGACGAAATTTTGTTAGATGCATTCTAGAATGATGGGCTAGGGGATAATGCTCATATCACTAATACCTTATTTGAAATCCTGAAATCAGTTTCCACCTCCCCTTTGGATCTGGTGGCCAGTAAATTTCTACTCAGTTGGGGACAATGATGTCATTATACAACTTGAAAGCAATGTTTGGCATGTCAAATGCTTGATTTCATAAATATTGAGGTAATTCACCTACATGATTGATAAAGTCCCTTATATTTTGAGAAATCTTGTCACATAATAAAAATTAAAAATAGTCAATTTTTTTAACATTAAATATTGATATTGTACAATTATATTCCCCACCAAGTATAGGTAATTAAAAGATAAGGTTCGTCTGAGTGATAATGTCTTGCTGGGTAGCTACGAAGAGGAAAATAAGTTGTTGAAAATGCTGAGTGTTGAGTATATATCATAGTATACATGTTTGAATGATTGCATTATATATAGAGGAGAATATGTAGACAAAGAGATATGTCCGAAATGTGGGCATGACGGGTACTGTAATTCAAACAAAATGAGTAAATCACATGGTCCTCCTCATAAGATATTAAGGCACATGCCTATAATCCCAAGGATTCAAATGCTCTTTCATTTCAAAGAATTAGCTATGCTGCATGGAAGCAATGCCTCACACAGAAGTGAGTTGGAAATTATGCGAATCACACTAGATTTAATAGCCATGAAGCATATAGAGGATACATAGCCTAAAAAATTGAAGGATGAAGTATGAAGTCTACGACTCAGCATAGCCATGGATTACATCAACCCATATTCCCTCCAAAACACCAACTATTCTATTTGGCATGTAGTAGTGATCAATAATAATATCCCCCCATGGTTGTCCATGAAGAATGAACATCTTATGTTAGTTCTCATAGTCCCTGGTAGAAGACAAGTGAAGAATATGGATGTATAGTTACAACCATTGGTAGATGAATTGAAGGAATTATTGAAAGGGATACATGTGTATAATATATCAAGATCCATAACAACAAAGAGGAGTTTTACATTATATGGCATATGTGATTACCCCATACATGATTATCCAGGCTTAGGAGTTTTCTCTGGAAAATTACATTTTTATTGATTTATTTATATACGTAAGAAAATATTTCACATATTAAGTTAATTTGCTAAAATTGTTTTGATCTTCGTGGTCGCTAATGTGTCAGCCTGTTTACAATAATTTTGTAGGTCTTGTAATAAAAGGATATCATGGATGTAAATGTTGTGGACCATATCTGAAGGTTAGGTGACCCAACTATCTATGAGAGACGGTGTATAACTACTCTATGGTATTCCTCCCAGAAGAACACCCTTATAGAAGAGCAATATCCACTTTTAATGGTAAACCAGAGAGAACCCAAAGGACTGCAATAATGACACCAATTAAATGGCTCAGACCATATGATAGAGAGAAGGAGAAGGAGTTTGCAGAAATGTTCAATTGAACTGGGGAGCCTATGTTCGATGATCCTGAATTATTTGACACCCATGTTGAGAAATATTGCATTGGGATGAAAAGGAAATCTATCTTTTAATAACTCCCATATTGGGAGTATCTTAGATTTCCCACTTACTAGATCCCATTCATATATTTAAAACCGTTTCATCTTCTTTATGGAGGCACATATCATTGAAATAAAGTGATACATTGGCAGTTAGGAGCAATCTTATTTCTTCAAAAACTAAAAAGAAACATTGGCCAAGACAAGAAACTAGAGGAGAGGATAGTCCCTCTTGGTCTTTCAAAGAAGGTGATGCCCCATGGATTTTAAATAAAGATGATATTTCTTTGGAAAAGGAAGTTATAATTGTTGGAATTATGAGACAAGTGTTGTCCTTGATGGCAAATCACACTAATGAAAAATCATAGTGCAGAAGGATAACAACAAGGAATTGATGATCAGACTACAAGTATGAAGAGAAAATATATATATGCAGGTTCACTATATACCAAGTAGGGTATACACGTAGGTTCACTATATACCAAGTCACGTATACGCAGGTTCGCTATATACCAAGTAGGGTATACAAGCAGGTTCACTATATACCAAGTCGTGTATACGTAGGTTCGCTATATACCGAGTAGGGTATACACGCAGTTTCATGCACGGAAAAGCGCGTACATGTCGAAAAGCTTACTTTTGGTCCGTGGTAGTTAGTCCTCGGTATTTGAACCTATGGTTTTGGACCATGGTATCTCGACAAGTGTGTTGATCCCAAGTATTGGGCTCTTGGTATTGATTTATTATGGTTTTGGACCGTGGTATTGAGCAAGGCCTAAGACTATAAAAGGAGAAGAAGATCATTAGGCAAGTGTATCGAAAAAGTCTTGAATATCTGATGAAGGATGAGATCTAGTATGCAGGTTATAGGTTGATGATGCATTGCTTGATCTGAGCTAAGGAGGGATCTCACCGGTTGATGGAGAACAAGATCTAAGGAGATATCAGGATCAAATAGTTTGAAATGAACTATATTTATGATGCTTATTCTAGATCTGCATACTAACGCATGTAATATACTATAAATGTTATGAGTATGACTGATGTCTAGTACAGCTGCAAAGTTATAAGAAAATATTTTTAGATCTGTACGCGGGTTGCCTTTGGCAAAAGTGCGTATGTACGCGGGTTTGATTCATTATAGAAGTGTATACATTATGAAGGATAATATTTGAAGTTGCAGATGGATCTAATGATTATGGCAAAGTTTTGTTGTCTGCTCTATGTTCTAGTGACTGTGTTATTGACAGGGTTTCAATGTTTCAGTGATTCAGAAATTGATGATGCTAGTATTGACTATTTTGTGCTTCAATGATATTTATGGGTCCAGTATGAAAATTTGATGAAACATGGCCTTTAGATTATAGTGTTGTGCTTCAGGAGTATCCAGTCTGAAAATATATGAAACGTGGTACCTGGAGGAGAGAAGATTGTAGGCTGGCGCCTACGTACTAGTATCTTAACTAGTACAAGAGCAAAGGGGGTTGGATCTCCCTTCCAGGAGAGTCTGGAGAACGAGAGAAGGTTGTAGCCTTCTGCAAGTTGTAGCTTGCGTGCTGGTAAAGGACTGCACCAGTACATTGTAAAAGAAGTTTCTTAATAAAGGAAGATAGAAACGAATTGCAGCAGGTGGTTTTCACCCACATTGGGTTTCCACCTTATATCTGGTGTTCATGTATGCTTCTTGTGTGTGATGATCTGTTCTGTTTACTGCTACTGTTTACTGTTTCTATGGTTAATAATGTTCTGATGCACTCATTAAGGATCAATTAACTGAAACATAAGGTTACTAGATATACGCGGGTTTCTTTAATCACAGTTGCGTATACACGTGGTTTTACTTAATTGAAGTAGCGTATATGAATCTGAATATGGAAATGAAGAAGTTTTATTGATCTGATAATACTGATTCACCCCCCCCCCCCTCTCAGTATTATTTCCAACAATAATGAGTGTGAGGGTGCCTTCTTTATATTGGTCTTCACTATGGCGTTGCTTCACTGTGGAATATTGTTTGTCAGGGTTGAGATCGCATGACCATTTGAACCTTCTAAGAGTACATATGTGAAAAACATGATTTTATTATTTTTATTTTATTTTTGTGCAATGGGATATTTTATAATCATTTTTTGTATAATGTACTCTTCACCATGCAATGTCATTATCTTCTTCTTGTGCATGGGTGTGTGAACCATAACTTCCCCCAAGGCCCACAACATGGCATATCTAAATTATTTGCATTTATACATTGGATCACATTAAAGGAGATTCATATGGGTATCATTCCATGGTGGCATCAAGAGATATCTAAGCTTATTTGTATGTTTTAGAAGGAACTGCTGATGAGTTTCATGGTCTTGCAGGTTCATCTTCTAATTCACCTAGTAGATGAGGTTGAATTAGTTGGGTGGTTACTTATCGTTGGATGTTCTTCTTAGAGAGTTACATGAAGAAATTGAAAGGTTTTGTTCAACAAAGGGAAAAACCTGAGGGGTCTATGGTAGAGGGGTATATATCATATGAGTCTTTCTATTATGCCGGTGAGTACATCAAGAAGATCGAAAACACATTATGTTATCACCAAAAAATTGATCATCTAGCCTAATTTACTAGATGGATCGAAGTACACCATGTAAAGCCAATTTTACCATAGTAAAATTGCTTTCACTATGAGAAATTACCTAATAAACCACCTTTATTAAGTAATTTATAGTTAAACCCATGAAGAATAATTAAATAAATCACTATTTATTTGATTTTCTTCTAGGAATAATTAATTAAACCACTGTTTTATTATTATTCCTTGTTAAATTTGACCCAATCATGAAAAATAAACAGATAAATCATTATTTATCTTATTTTTCTCTAAGAATAATTAATTAATCACTAATTAATTATTATTCTTTGTTAAATTTGACTAAATCCCTTATGAATAGTTAAATAAATAATTATTTGTTTATTATTCCTTAACTAATTCATTGAGATAATAAATAAATCATTTATTTATTTATTATTTCTAAATAAAAGTTTAAATACTTTTTCCCTCCTAAACAAATATAATAAAATATTCCAAGTGGTAATTCCAATAATGGGATCAATAATATTTTATTATTGCTCATTATTCGAGGATAACTCAATATTTTGTTATAAATAGGAGGGTTTTCCATTCATTATTCACTTTTGATTATTTTCATTGTTGCACTCATTGTTGTAACTCTGATTATTTTCATTGTCACACACCATATTTTTGTTGGTTTTATGCATTATAGAGGAGAGAGACTCTACAGAAGCTGAAAGCATTTGAGGATTGCCATGAACCCATCCCATAGAGGGGACTAGTAACATATATTTGTTCCCTTCACAGGTGTTATAATAAAATCATTCTTTACAAATCTGGTTTCCATTGGATGTTTTGGGGTTATTACTCTTCATTCTATTGTTTAACTGTGATTGTAGCATAGACCAGGATTTTGGCAGGTTTTGTTTCTATCAATAGCTGCAGATATACAATGTTTAGCAGTCATTTCTATCATTAAGGTTGTTTGTCATCCACCATATTAAGTGGGTTCTTTTCGTACATAATTGAGAAGAAAACACTACTACAAATTGACAACTCCATTGGGTTTTATACTTCAGATCCAAGAACCTAGGTGACTTTTGGTTTTCATCTTAGGGTTTCCTCTTTTTTCTCTTCTATTAATGATTCCTAGTGTTTTAACCTTAGATTTTATAAATTTCTGACTTCTGTAAATTTGCAGACTGAAATCTCGAAGAAAAAATCGCATTTTCAGCCAAAAACATGCAATCTGGGCTCCAGAATGCATCCTTTTGCCCAAAAAGTGAGATTTCATCAAAAAACAGGTCAGAACCTGCGATTTCTAGGTTTTAGGGTTTTTCTTTGATCTATTTCTGGGTTTTGCTGAGAACTCCTGCTGGGTGTATGACCTCTGTCTCATCTCTCTTAGGCCTTTGATCCATTATGTTTTACTCATCAAAGTTTAATTTAGCCTCCCATACAGCTTCTAATACACTATCGCCTTTCTAGCAGGAGTTTAGCGAAGTGAGAAGTCTGAGTTTCTGTAGCACTTTCAGCCACATTTTCTAGATCTGCAACCTTTTGTTTCATATCTGACAAGATAGGTTGCTACCATCCATAGTTTCACATTCAAATTTGTTTGGTCATTCCCTTAGGGTCTAGTCGGTTTCCCTAGGTGTTTCACCCATCTCTCTATATTTTTGCAGCAATCTTCCCCTCTGGTTTTTTGTTGTTGCTACACCGCTTTCTAGCAACTTAGAGTCACTTGATCCTAGTTACACCGACATTTAGATATCTTGACCATTTCAGTGTATTTTCCATCGGTTTAGCCACCTAGCAGTATAGTGTTTGCAAACCCAATTTGGGTGGGGTTTAGTTAATTGTTTTATTGTTTATTTTCTATTATTTATTTCAATTTATTTGTAGCAATCTTTTTTCCTTTTCACAAACACGATCTGGATTTAATCAATTAATACACTTGCACACACAAGCACACATTAAGTGAAGGGCACTTGGTTTACACTACCAAGCCAAGACTTAACATAATAAATTTATCTCATTGCATCAGAGACAGAAGATATATTATTGATCTCCCTTCACCATTTCCATGTTTTGTGTGTCCTTCCATCATTGCGCCACCAAGGTGTGAGTCGCAGAGACTATTAGGTCTTCAACCTCAGTTTCTATTTGGGCCTATTACTTCTCCCTATTGAGTTAGAGTTCATATCCCTTCATGTCCCCATCTTGACTCTTCTCTTGATTCCTCATCTGATTCCGAACCTCCTTCATCGCATATCGTCACCATGTCTAGACTCATAGCTGGTGCAGGACCCCAATCTGGTAGCGGCTCTGGTAATATATCAGTGGTCACATCATACAGAACAGTCTTAGGAACCATTCCAACAACCCCCATGCTCCCTTTTTTGGCTGGGTGAAGTCTACCGGATCTTAACTAGTTGATAAACAACCCCATTCACCATGATGCTGGTTGGCCCTCTATGTCGACTAAGTTTCCCTCAGACATCCCAAAGTTTCAGGGTATTGTTGGAGAGGATCCTACAAACCATGTTTGATCCTTCCACATGTGGTGTTCATCCAACTCCATAACTGATGACTTTATTTGTCTTCGGTCCTTCCAATGCACTCTCACTGGAGACACTGCAAAATGGTATGTAGACTAGCCCTCTGCCTCTCATTCTGTTTTCCTAACACTTGCTAAAGTATTCTTGTCATATTTCTAGTTAACTCTTCGGTACGACACTGGTACTAATCTTTTGACCACATTCTATCAATCCTTCACTGCTCGCCTTTCTGACCATGTTCAAGAGCGACGTCGAAGGAGGAGAACATGCTGTTGTCCACCTTTTGAAGACTACATTTATCTAGATTGGTTTCTCAAGATCATTTTATCCCCCATCAAGAAAGATGTCGCATCCCATTTTCCTCATACCGAGGAAGAAGCTCTCCTGACCGCTTTGAGATATGATCTAATCTATGCTCAATCAGGTCGTTATTATAGACCTCCCTCGTCCTGGCAGTGCTAATGTACCAGGGACATCTCACCCCACCGACAGTATCATTGGATCCCTTTCACACTCTTTTCCATATTCACAGCAGAGTTATGGCTACCCATAGGGGGGCACTAGTTCCTCCAACATTTATGCCCCTCATGTTAGCAATGTGTTTCCAAGGCCTCTACCCATTTACCAAACTGTTTCTCCTTCTTATGCACAGCCTGGCACTCCAACCCTAGCACCATAGCCTCCCATGCATCCTCAGCCCCAACAACCACCACCCCCTTAGGGTCAGGTATTTGTGCAGCAGAGTGATATGAATCCATAGAATTCAAAGAAAAATAATAAGGGGAAGGGTAACAAGGGTAACCAGGGTAACCAAGGTAACCATCCTAGCAAACCCTAGGGGAGCTAGCTTAAAACCAACAACCAGCAACAAGGCAGCCATCCCAAGCAAAATAAGGTTATTCATATGAATAAGTATTATGCATGTTGTAGTGTACATGGCTGCTATACACATGAGTGTCCCCTTTTACCCTACATGTGCCAACTATGGGAAGCTCAAGCAGCTTCTTGAGGTCATCAATTGCCTCAGAATCCTATGCCTCTTCAACCATCCATGCTCACAAATCCAATCCCTCAGCAAGAATTTGTTGTTGCTCAACCCTAGTCAAGTCAAGCAGCCCACCTCCCCTAACCTTCTGGTCCTGGTGACTACCAGATCCTGATGATGAACTCTGATGAGGTTAACCACTCCAATATCAACCTCCAAACTCAGTTGTGAATATGACAAGCCCTCCACTTTTTCCGTTGTTGAGTCCTAAACCAAAGTGTCCGTTGAGCCTCTTACAATGCCAAATGGTCCTTTACATATCCCTTAACCCAAAGTTGAGGCCATCCCTAAGATCCTAAAGGGACCATTATGCCATAATGCACCTTCTAATAGAGCTACCCATACATACAGTATAGTAGACGACTTGGCGCAATCACCTGCTGGCATGCTGACACTGGAAGTCCTCTAGTCATGCCCTTCCCAAAAGAAGGCTCTACTAACTACCTTGAGTGCAGTGGACCCTTCCAATGATAGTTTGATTGTCTTTCTGGTTGATACATCAGATCACCCCCCATTACCTTCATATATTGCTTTCCAGATACCAGTTAAAGTCCGTAATGCCATCATCTTCAGATGCATTATTGATGAAGAATCATCCACCTATGTTACGTCCGCTTCTATTTGGAAACAACTCAAGTCACCTAAGTTCTCCCCCTTCACCATCACTTTGCATGCGTGGGATGGACACTCCTCCCAGCCCCTTGGCATGTACCACAACTATCCAGTGACCCTCATGAACAAGACTATCCATGTCGCTATCGAAGTCATAGATGCTCCTTTGGATTACAACATTCTCTTAGGTCATAGTTACACATATGCCATGTCATCTGTTGTGTCTGCAGTGTTTAGCAAGATGTGCTTCCCCCATGAAGGGAAGATCATTATCATTGATCAATTGACTTACTACAAGCCGGTGTTCGTGACCTCCCCTGACTCCATCATCTCTTCAGTATCTGATAAACAATCGCCCACTCCTTGTACCATTGTCTCACCCAAAGTCCAGAAAGATTCCTCATTATTAGATGCATTCCCTAGTCCTCCCCCTCCCATTTATGAACCTACCTCCATGAGTGTTTTTATGTTACGAGTGTCACGGACTGCCCTTAAGCAGTCCAATACACTTGATCAACAACTAGCTCCCCAACATCCTGTTGTTGTTGTTCTAACTGAACCCTCTAGACCCACTCCCTTGGGACCTCCTCCATTTGTGGGTGCCTCTCGTATGTTCCCTCCAAGAACTATTCCTCCAAGTCTCAACCATCCAAACGCTATTCCACCGAGGCATTATCTTACCAGCCAGATACCTTTCTTATTCCCCCCTTCGATATTTTTTTTATACCTATCATGGCTTCACTAGTCCTTCCTAACATGATTCTCAAGATCCCAGTATGGTACATTGATCCCCTTGCAAACATTCTGCCTGGTCAGCCATTACCATATCATGCTTTGACCCCAGTTCAACCGGTCCCCATGACCCCTACCACTGCTTCAGTATCATCACAACCTCAACAGGAACCAACTCTTGTTGCGAAAGTAGCTGGCTGGGGGGGCAAAGCCAAAAAGAAATATTCGAAGGACAAGTCTCCCCAAGCTCCTCCAGCCCCTAAGGCCCTAAAGCCGTGTGATTTGTGTGAAGTTGTTGGGCATACCACCAACAATTGTCCTAAACTCCCTCAACTCAAACCTTTGGTTCAAGAAGTGTTCCCTGAGTCGAACATTCCGAAAGTCCATGTTGACATACCAGTCCCACCTAAGAAACTCAAAATTCTTCGCACAAACCACCCTTGTGCCCTTTGTGATCTTCATGGTCACTATTCCCATTATTGCCCTTGTCGACGAGTTTCGCAATTTCCTTTGGGTGATTTGTAAATATGAGGCCACTTGTAGTAGAGCCTCTACTCCTCTACCTATGGATTCTGGTACCACCAGTCAACCAGAACAGTGAAACTCTAGCCCCTCTATTATGATCCCCTCCCCCGATGTCGAGATGATGGATAACACAGGCCCCATTCTTTACCTAACATCATCCTTGAGTTCCTCGTTGGAAAACCTTCCTGAGTTTGATGTGTGCATTTCTATTGAACCTTTTTTGACAGAATTCAAGGTCTCAACATTAGTAGACCCTTTGTCTACCAACCCGTTGTCTACCATCCAAGACGATGCATATGTGAACCTTATTCCTTAGTTTGATGCACCAGGTACTATCGTTGCATCATGTAGTCAGACTTCCTCCCATCCACCCATCTCCCAGCCTGATGAGGACACCATGGAAGTTATGTCTACCCCTAATTACCCCTACACTTGAGTAAGGGGGCATTCGTTCATGAGGATTTCAAAGGCCATCTCCTTCCTAGTTCTCCCAATGCGCTCTACCTCCAAAATTGTTGCTCACAACAAATCCATTTGATTAGTGTGTCTTTATTTATGCCATATATTTATGTAGATTGAATCATCTCATCCATTGTATTTTTCACCTTTCAGATGGATCCATCATCCAAACCATATATCGACCATGCTGATGGTGCGATTCGCTTCTCCCGAATCTAGCCTCGGCAACCTAGGCCATTTTTAACCCCTTTCATATGTTAGTCCTTTAAAACAATGTGTGCTTTGGATCTACCACCAATAATCAGGCTGAATATGATGCAGTGATAGGTTTTTTAGTAGATTCCCTTCCTCAATGCATCCTTCATCTTCATGTTCGTTTAGATTCCCTTCTACTTGTCATGCAATTCAATGGTGTGTATCATGTGGATAACCAAGTCTTATTTAGAAAAAATCTATGGGTAAAGCTGTTGGTACGTGAATTTGAAACCATGACATTTAGTCATGTGCATAGAGCTCACAATCGCTATGTAGATACCATTGCAAAAAACATTCTTGATTAGCATTTATCACATGTATACAACAAAAGATAACCATAAACAAAACAAAGGGCGAACCCGATCCCAAAAAGTCTTTTCCTTATGATGCATTAAAGAATTACATATTAAGCTTGCATTTTAACCATGAAATTACAAGTTCATAAAGAAAAGGAAGAGAAGAATAGAAAGTCATGCATAGAAGACACAAGATTGATATCAGAGTTCGTCCAAGAGGGACTACATCTCCGATCCCTGCTTGAATTAGTGGGGAGGCCCTATTTTCATTAGATAGAAAAATAATGAAAGTACATCAAAAGTCAAAATGACAACCTTATACCTCCAAAATTAAGAATCCTAAAAATTGCAGATCTCTAATGGAGAAATGGACAGCACCATTACGTTCGTGGCGTCAAAAAATGCTGAAACTGTATAAAATTTGTCGAAATCTGATAAAGTGAAAAATTGGCCCCCTAGAGACATTACTCATATCATGGTTCTGGCCCCCTCTCTGCAATGCTCATGGTTCCACCTGCATAGAAATGCATTCCCGCTCCTTGGCCTCCTCCCGATGCACTATGCAAAAGGGCTAATATATCTCTTAGTGGGCAGATCACCCAATGAGGGCCATTGGGCGTAATGGCTAAATTTAAAAATTCATTGAGGAGGGGTCGGGGGATAAAATCCACCCCTCCCTTTGGCTTTACATAGTTGTTACAACATATATGTTGGGAGGAGGATGGTTTGTTGGTCCCGGTGGCCCGCTCCCCCATACTCCATTGGTGTCCATAGCTTTTAAGTGAGGTGGAGAGGGCGGCGGGGTTTCCAGCCCATGCCCCCACCAATAGTTGTTGGCTTGGTTGGGCCTGGCATAGGTTCGGAGTTAATTAGTCAAACAAATCCCTATACTACTGGCCCTTTTAGAAATAGTCCACAGAGCGCGGACTGAGGTCTCACCCGAAGTAGTATGGGAGGGTGCTAGAACTAGGTTTCCACACCCTTGAGATGCCTGAGAGGTATGACTGGTTCTCTGGTTGTTCCTACACGTAGGTTACCTTGCGCACTTCCCATTCCTTGTGGCCTAATACACTACCTTCGCGCAACCCTAACTAAGGTTTGTGCCACACTCTGCGCTATTACCCAAGATCTTACTTATCTTCCAGTGTTAATTGATTACCTTCGCCTACTTGAATGTCTTAAATTATAATTATCAATACAAAACATTCATACATGATCGCGCAGTAAATAAACAGTATACCTGCAAATTATATCTAATCATGCGTTAAACCAAGAAAATATACAAAGAATTATAGCAAAACTTCTCTTTATTGATTCTCCCAATAGTTACTGACTCGACTTGCCCTGTGCACTCAGCTGCAGGGGTCCACACACTCAGTTGTGGACTACTAGGCCTCTGCGCACTCAGCTACAAAGCCTTCTCCTACTCTACGACCCACAGACACACTTCACACTTCGAATCAATCACTTAGACTTCTCATACATTCCTTCCATTCATTATTGGTTATCTTTCATACTTAGAGCCTCGCTCTATTTATGAAATCCCATGGTCCATGGACCATGGGTAGGTCTATCCAGCCGACATTACATTACAAAACTAGGGTGGACAACCCTGTGACTCTATTATACTTTCACACCCACAATTTGTGGAGCTTTTACAAAAGGGTTCGGTCAAAAATTGGGCTTTAAGCCCCAAAACATGCCCTGGGGGGATTCCATGTCCAATAGGCTGCCAACACAAACATCGTGACTCGCCCTCGAGTCACTCTGTCAACGCGGAGATCTTTGTGTGGAGCCCCTCCAACTGTTCTCGAACTGCGGCAAGGTCAGCAGTGCACTGAGCATCTGCTTGCTAGATCCGCTGCATACGTTGTTCTAAGATCTTTGTGTTGGAAGTGCTTCTCTGCATCAGTGCGTGCATCCCCTACATGTGTGTGAGCTTGCCTTAACTTTCTGCTATGATGGTGAAGGCTTCATCAATCCAAGGCTAAACGAATGCCTTCAAGACTGCTTCCTTGTGTCGTGTTGTGTCAACCTACTCTTTCAGCACTTTAGCCTGCTGCATCCACGCAAGCCTCTAAGTGAGGGCCTCTGTCTACAGAGTTCCTTTGACACTGTCATACTACTATTGGAGTTATCACGCCTCTATCTCTAAGTGTTGGATGTTGGGGTCATCCTGTAGATTTTTTAGGACCTCAAAAGATTCTTCCAACATGTTGGTGTAGCCTTGCACTGCACTGCCAATTTTGTCTAGTCCTGCTATGATAGCGCTGGCGCGCTGTTCTGTGACTTCTGGAGGGGTGGACGGCTACACCTTAAACCGTAGCTCGGCGATCTAAAGGTTCAGCTCCAGCTGAATCTTTGTCATTCCTCCCACACCTCACGCACCCCTGCTGCTAACCTGTGGATGTGCGCCTCTGCTGGTATGTCTACTGGGATGGCCAGCTCCAGGACGCTTTTACAATCTGCGTCTATTACCTGTACTCGCTGTTGATTCTATGACACCACTTCATTGTGCTGCAAGCTCAATAGTTCCATATTGATTTTCTGCTCGCTAAGGACTTGCAGTGCACGGCTCTCCCTAGCTCGTAGCTTTGCCATTATCCCATCTTGCAAAACATATAAGGTCTCTCATAGGAGTGTAGCCATATTGATACCAAGACCCTTCAGCACACTGACCGTAGGCCTGTCGGCCTCATTTGTTGTCACTAGTGCCCCTTCCGGTAGCACTATGGTATTCGTCATCAGCCCGTGCAACATTTGTTATGCTGTCGTTGTTTCAACTGTGGGGTTGGTCGAAAGGGTACGAGTTTGAGGAGGGTGAACCTATAATTCTTGCATCTGCGCTTTGAGGCTCCCCAACATAATCTGGTTCTCCTGCATGAAATTTTTGAGGGCCTCAAAGGTGACATCACGCACTGTCTCACCGATGTTATGTAGATCACGCGCAGTTAGGGTGATCGGGTCAATAGACAACTTCAATACCTTGACCTTCTTGTGTGACCCTGTCTGTTCAATTGGATGGTGGTGCTTAAGTTGTATTGATGCGATTTGTGGGTCCATGCCTCCCTCTTCTTTCTCTGCTTCCTACCCATGCGAAGGAAAAATTTGGCCCTTGTGCGCCTTTGTGGCTGCCTCATGTGTTGCTACTGCTGTTGCTGCCTTTTCCTACTCAGTTGCAATATGCGCAGCATCCCACTCTGCCCACACTTCTGCTATTGCTGCCTCCTTCCTTCTTTTTTCTGCCAACTGTGCGATGCACAGCTTGGCCTCGTCTTTCTTTCTTTGTGCCATGACTTCTCTATCTTCACGATGTCTGGAACGCACCACTCCCTTGGCCATGTCTCCAGGATGTTAAATATGACATCGTCTATGGCTACAAAGGGTAGCTTTCTCCATTGTTTGGTCAGGGCCTTGCGCGCTTTAATGTAAATTCTATGGATGTCCACTTTAAATTCAGCAAAACGCTGAAGGTTTTTTGTAGATAGTGGGTGATAACTGCAGCTTGTGGTTGATCCCCATTGTGAGGTTCATCTCCATGAACACCCAGAATATTTTGTTGTCACGGATCCTAGGGGCATCCTCTATGGCCAAGAGCGAAGCGTACTTTGCAGCCTTGGGCTAATCTCTGTCAATTGTGGGGAATTGACTATCCTCTGGTAATTCCCTTGCCATGAGCACTATGGACAGCAGAAGCCATGTATAGTGGAACATTTTTCCCTATTCCTGATCTTTGTGGCAATTCTCTAAAAACTCCTTGCAGAGGAACTCAAACTAGTTAAACTGGACCCCCTCTGCACACTGCTCAACCAGCGCTACCACTGGTGCAGGTACCTTGTCTGTGCAACACTTGCACATAACCTTACCGGCTAGTATTTGGGTTGCCACTTTTACTACTTTGTCACTGATGTTGGATATGGCATAGCCCCTCTTCATCTTTGCCAACTTGTACTTTTTCTTCATGGCCTCTGCGATGGCCAAGTCACTGCTTTTCCCTTCCGAGATGTCCGCGGGGTCTTCTCCTTTGTATGGAACTTGGGAAACATAGAGAATCAAGTCTGTCATGATGGGGATGGGCTCGTCCAACACAAACACCCATCATGCACCAGGCAAAGTAGTTTCCTGATGACAAAAATGGTTACTGGGGCGCGGTGGAAATGCGGTACCTAGAGCAGGTTCAATAGCCCAGACCTTTCCACTCTACGCAACCATTTTCATGGCACTAATTCTGTAACCCCCACTATAGTGTTCTTCTTGGGTTTCGTGAGGTGCGAGGTCACAATGTGAGGGAAATTCTTGTGGTTAGTGAGGTCCCAATATTTGAATTTTAAGCTCGGCACCCGTCCCAGGTGCATGCCCTCAAAAATAATATTGTCTGGGAGGAGCACAGTCTAGAGCAATCCCTTAGTCTCATCAAGGTCCTTGGGCACTCTAGCCTTTCTTTCTCGTGGGGGGACATAGGCAGGAAACTTTGTTGGGGGGTGCATAGGCTCAGTTTCCTCCTCCATGCCTTCGTCCTCATCTTCTACGATGATTAGGTCTTCCCAGTCTTCTTCTTCTTCATCGGTCTCTATGGTGACGACTTTCCACTTCTCCTCCATTGACAACTTGGTGTGAAGCAGGTTCCGCGGGGACACACGTATGGGAACCATCGCTTGTTTGTCCTTCTTGGGTCTTGGCGTGTCTGGTGACTTTGGGATTTTTGCCTCAATCCCGGCACCTTTTGGAGCATCCCCCACAATCAGGGCCTCCCCGGCCTCTTTGGCAGTGATTTATGTTATCTCTGTAATGTCCTCAGTTTTTTCCATACTATTCATCCAAAAATCTAGCACTCGCAACTCAGGGGCTCAATCAACACTTGATACACAATAATTAGGGCTCTGCTCAATAGCTCAATTTGCAAATGACTAAGTGTTGTTTGCTGGGCAGCCCTTTGTAATTTATAATTTTTTCTGAATTTGAATTTGACCATTCCCCCTAAATTTGGTTCATTAATGCTCCCTTGGTAGTAGATTTTCCCAAATCTTGTCCATAATTTGTGTCTTAATGTTGGGTTGTGTTATATTCTTTTCACGACTAACCCATGTAGTTAATCAGAGGTTAGAGGCAGGGTGGAGCCCCCCCTTCGTTGCACCGATTGCATAGCGGGAGGGTCACGGGGGTTTTAGGGGTGCAGGTAACCCCCCTCTATGGGGTTCATGGCAACACCCTGGAAAATTTTGTTTTTGGACGCTATATTATGTTGGGCAGACCTACCTATGGTTTTCTGCATGATTTTCGCACATGGGTTTGGGCGCAATGGTTTTCGGTCCATGGTTTTGAATGCGATGGTTTTCGGTCCATGGTATTGGATGCTTCGACATGTATAAATATGTATTGTAACATTGAAAAGAACATAATGAAAATTCAAGCTAGTAGTCCCAATTTTGGGATCCAGGGGAAAATCTCTGTGTATATGTGTTTTATGTGTTATGCTCTCGCATTGTTGATTTTCTGTGTTTTAGAATTCGTATGCAGGTAATTTCTGTACAGGGTTAAAACCTACATTTGGGATTAGAGTTGTTTTGGCTTCAAGGGGACGCCTTTGTTGTTGAGGGGTTTTTCTCGGGCCTGTGGTAGACCCTGTTCAGTGGGAGATCTGCGAGATTGATTCCGGTGGTGAAAGAAGATGGCAAGCAGTGGAAAAATGATCGAGAAATTTAATGGTCAAAGTTATAAGTTGTGGAAACTCAATATGGAGGATCTGTTGGTGGATAAAGATCAGTGGATCTTGGTAGATCCAAGTACTAAACCAATGGGAGTGTCCAATTAAGAATGGAAGAAGTTGGATCGGAAGGCAAAGAGCACAATACGATTGTGTGTCTCAGTTTCAGTATTGCTAAATGTATCAGGGGAAGCTATGGTGAAGGCTTTGTGGGACAAGTTAGGGACTTTGTACTAATCTAAGTCTCTAGTGAATAAAATGTTCCTGTAGAAAAACCTGTATAACCTGAGGATGAAAGATGGAGACTCGGTGACAGAGCATCTGAACACATTTAACACTGTGGTAAGTTAGTTATTATCTGTTGATATTAAAATTTTAGATGAAGATAAGTGCATTAGTTCGTTGTGTTCTCTACCAGATTCATGGGATAGTATGGTTATTGAAATAGGTAGCAATATAACTGCCTTGTAGTTTGATGAAATAGCTTGATCCTTGTTGACAAAGGATATGAGATGGAAAATTATGGAGAGCCAGAATGGTGATGCCTTGTCTGTACGAGGACAGTCCCAGAACAGAAACAAAAATAATTCAATGAGTGGGAGATCTAAATCTATAGGAAGATCTAAATCTCAAGGAAAACCTATAAAGGTGGTGTGCTGGAAATGTGGAAAGGAAGGGAACTACAAAAGGGACTATAAATCTAAATCTCTTGATAAAGGAAAGGGATTTAATGATGCTCCTTCTGCAGAGGCGAAAACCACCTCAGATGAAGGTGGGGATGTGTACTTGGCTTCTTCAAGTACACATGTAGATCATGAGGCATGGTTTATTGACTCAGGTGCATCCTTTCACTTCACTCCCCATAGAAAGTGGTTCTGCGAGTATGATAAATACGATGGTGGTGATGTCTTCTTAGGGGATGATAGGAAGGCTCGAATCATTGGTCGCAGAAAAGTAAAGTTGAAGTTGCAAGGTGGAAGGGTTTGAACACTTTTGGGTGTTCTGCATATTCCTGCATTGGCTAGAAATCTAATTCTTGTAAGCAAGCTAGATGATGTAGGTGTAAAAATAGTGTTCGACAAGGATGTTGGCATTATGATTCAAGTGTTGTCCTTGATGGCAACTCACTCAGAGGATGGTACAGGTGCTCAGAGGTTGGTACAGGTGATGGCAACTTAATCAGAAGACAGATCTTAGTACAGCATGCCAAGGAAGTTCATATACGCAGGTTCGTTAAGCCCAAGTCGCGTGTACACACCAGTTGGATTCAGAAAAAGTGCGTGTATGTGGAAAAGTACCTTTGGTCCATGGTGGTTAGTCCTTGGAAGTTGTGCCTATGATTTCGGACCATTGTGTCTCGACGGGCGTGTCGATCCCTAGTTTTGAAGTTGATGGTATTGTGTTACTATGGTTTTGGCTCTTGGTATTGAGCAAGGCCTAAGGCTATATAAGGAGAAGAAGATCATTAGGCAAAATCATCTTTCGACAAGGCTTGAATATCTAAGAGAGAAAGAGATCTGATATGCAGGGTCTGGGTTGCTTGATATGAGCTAAGGAGAAATCACATCGGTGGATGGAAGACTAGATCTAAGGATAAATCGGGATCTAATGGTTTGAAATGCTCTATTATGATATGGTTGATTATGCGTATTTCTAGATCTGCATACTGTCGCAATATTATGTTCTGGATCTAACTGATGTCTGGTACAGCTGCAAGTTGAGAGAATCTATTTTTAGATCTGTACGCAGGTTGGCTTAGGTAAAAGCGCATGTACACGCGGGTTTCGCTTATTGAAGTAGCGTATATCTCTTAAAGCTTGATTTTTGGGTTTGCAGTTGGATCTGACTGTTATTGCAGAGTTCTGTAGACTACTCTGTGTTCTGGTATCTGGTGATTGACAGGGTTCAGTGGTTCAGTGATTCAAAATTTGATAATACTAGTATTGGTTGTTTTATGCTTCATTGATCTGTTGTGAAAGTTGAATGAATTGGGGTCTACAGATTGTAATGTTGTGCTTCAGGAATATCCAGTCTGAAAATGTATGAAAGGTGGTACCTGAAGGAAAGAAGATTGTAGGTCAGCACCTACGTACTAGTATCTTGGCTAGTACAAGAGCAAAGGGGGTTGGAGCTCCCTTCCAAGGAAGTTTAGAGAACGAGAGAAGGTTGTAGCCTTCTGCAGGTTGTAGCCTGCGTACTGGTATAAGGCTGCACCAGTACAAAAGATTGTAAACTGAAGTTTCATATTAAAGAAAGATAGAGACAACTTGCAGCAGGTGGTTTTCACCCACATTGGGTTTCCACCTTATATCTTGGTGTTCATGTGTGTGGCTTTTGATCTGTTCTGTTATTCTGCACCTGTTTACTGTTAATGTGGTGAATAATGTCCTGATGAACTTAACTGAAGAATAAGCTAACTAAATTATGAGTTTTCTTCTTATACGCTGTTTTATTTAGTCACAGTAGCGTGTACACGCCGGTTCACCTAACTGAAGTAGCGTATATGTTTCTGAGCATTGAAAAAGTTTGATTGATCTGATAATACTGATTCACCCCCCCTCTCAGTATTATTTCCAACAATTGGTATCAGAGCAGGTCCTTCAGAGAAGCTTGATCGCTTGAAGGTAGATCATTCATCATGAGCAACTACGAGAAAGAAGCATCAATCAGGCCACCGATTTTTGATGGGACAAATTTCAATTATTGGAAGGTAAGAGTTACTGCATATCTTCAATCTCTTGGTACAGAAGTTTGGAACATTGTAGAAACAGGCTATGCTTTTCCTTCAGCTACTCCTACAGATCCAGCTGAGAAAAAACAGTATGAAACAAATGCAAAAGCAGTCAGTACTCTATTGGGAAGTATATCCCAAACAGAATTCATGAAGGTCATGCACTTCAAATCAGCAAAAGAGATATGGGACAAAATGATCACTAGCTATGAAGGAGATGAACAGCTAAAGCAAGCTAAACTTCAAACTCTCAGGATTCAATATGAGACTCTCAAGATGTATAATGATGAAAGTGTGGCTAATTATTTTCTTCGGGTAGATGAGATTGTTAATTGTATGAAAAATTTGGGTGAAGAAATAAAAGAGACTATAGTAGTTCAAAAGATTCTAAGATCATTATCCCCTAAGTTTGAATCTAAAGTATCTGCAATAGAAGAAAAAGAAAACCTTCGTGTTCTCACTATGTCTCAGATACATGGAATTCTAAATGCTTATGAAATGAGAAAGGGAGGTCCATCTGACAGAAGGGAAGCTGCTTTTAAGGCATCAGGAAAAGAAGATTACTATGAAGCAAGCCATGTTCCAGAAGAAGAGGAAGAAGAATCAAATTTTGTCAGAAATCTTCAAAGGGGTTCTGGAAGGTTCAGAGGTAAGTTGCCTTTCAAATGCTTTGCTTGTGGAAGAGTAGGTCATTATGCTGCAAAATGTCCTTATAAGGATAAAGGAAAAGAACCTGCTAGATGGAACAAGAAACAAAGTGCAAATAAGAAAAGCTACTACACCCATGAAGATAGTGATGGCTTATCAAACAGTGATGAAGATGAACAAGGTAATAAATATAAGCTGTTAATGGCATTTGAAGATGATGATTATGAGGATGCTGTAGATGTGGATAATCTCTATAATGAAATTACTAGACTCAAGAGATGCATAGAAGAAAAGAATGTGATCATTGATACTTTGCAATTTCAAATTGATGAAAAGGAAAAACATTTTGAAAAACTAGAAGGTGAAATTGTTGGTCTCAGAAAAGAAATTGAGAAAACAAAAGCTATTAATCTTAAGTTTTTCAAAGGATCTGAAACATTGGATGAGATTATCAATGTGCAGCGGTCTCCTCTAAACAAGACAGGTTTGGGCTATAATGGAGAAACCTCTCAAGCATCCACCTCAAAAAGTTATCTTGATGCAGCAAGAAGAAATGAGCAGAAGAACAATGAAGATAATCAGGTAAAGCAGGGACGAATTACAAACAGAAACTATCAGGGACAATCCTTCTTAAGGGTGAACAAAAGCTACAATCAACCACAGGTAAAATCTTCTCAGTTTGGCTCAAGAATAGATGAAAATAGAAATTACAATCAGTTGGCTAGTAGATTCAATAACCGCAGAAGCTTCTTCAATGGACAATGCTTTTCTTGCCATAACTTTGGTCACAAAGCAACTCAATGTGTTGCATATAAAACAATCATGACTAGGGAAGCTCAAAAACAAAGAAGTATGACAGGGATTACAAAAAGGACCTATAACAACTTTTCGGTTCTTGAAAATGAAGTTGAATGTTCTATTTGCAATAATTTTGGTCATAAAGACTCTGAATGCAGGAGCAGGTTTCAGGAGAAAAAGGAACAAGCCACGAGCACCAAAACATGGAGAATAAAGGAACCTCAAACAGAAAGATGTGGGATAGCATTTTATGCAGAAGGACAGGAAAATCTATGGTACATTGACAGTGGATGTTCGAAACATATGACAGGTGATAAAGAAAAACTTGAATCTTATTCTACTTTAGAAAAGGGAAAGAAAGTTTCTTTTGGAAATGATACTCCTGCAACTATAAAAGGAAAAGGTATTGCTCCTTTGAAAGAAAAGGTCAAGGCTGGAAATGTTTTGTATGTTGATGGATTGAAGCATAATCTTCTAAGTGTCAGCCAGATGTGTGATCAAAAAACCGAGGTTATTTTCAGATCAAATGGATGTCTTGTTCGTGATCTTGATACAGGTAAAACAGTTCTCAAAGGCAAAAGAACTCCAAATAATCTGTACATATTTGAAGAAGGACAACAACAATGCTATCTTAGCAAGGATGAAGAGCACTGGTTATGGCATCGAAGGTTGGGACATCTAAGCTTCTCACAAATAAGGAAAGCATGCAAATATCAGGCAGTTCGCGATCTTCCAGATATCAAAATTCCAGACAACACCATATGCAAATCTTGTCAGTTTGGAAAGCAAACCAGAACTAACTTTCCAGAGAAGGAAGGATCAGCTAGCTTGCCTCTTGAGCTAGTCCATACAGATGTATGTGGTCCATTTAGGAAAAGGACACCTCGAGGAGAAGAATATCTGATATTATTCATTGATGATTTCTCAAGGTTTGTTTGGTTAGGGCTTATGAAGCACAAAGATGAAGCATTCGAAAAATTCAAATCCTTCAAAGCATTGGCTGAAAATGAATCAGGACACAAAATTAAGTGCCTCAGATCTGACAGAGGTGGGGAGTTCACATCAAATGAATTTTTCGATTTCTGCGATGAACATGGGATAAGAAGAGAATTCTCTACAGCTAGAACTCCTCAGCAAAATGGGGTTGTGGAAAGAATGAACAAAACTATCCAACAAATGGCTCGTGCTATGCTCGATGAATCAGGTACTCCTGCAACCTTCTGGGGTGAAGCTGCACATGCTGCTGTTATTATTCTTAACAAAACAAATGTCCGAGTAAACAGCACTCAAACACCTCATGAGCTTTGGAGTGGTAAAACTCCTTCCGTGAAGCACTTCAAAATCTTTGGGAGCAAATGTTATATTAAGAATACTGATGAGCAACTTGGCAAACTTGAACCTAGAGCAGATGAGGGCATTCTTCTTGGTTATTCTCCACATAGCAAAGCATACAAGTGCTACAATAAAAGACTTGGCAGAATTGTTGACAGTATTGATATAGTGGTTGATGAGAAGGGATATATTCCTAGGCAAGTTCATCATGAAGACATTGAAGAAGATGAAGGTTACTCTCAAAGGCGAAATGATGAAGAAGAAGAACCTCAAGAAGAAGAAGAATCTCAAGAAGAACCAGAGGAGCAGACAAGAATAGAAGAGAAGACTCCATCCAGATATGTGCAAAAGAATCATCCAGAAACTCAGATTGTGGGGCAGAAAGAAGCAGGAGTACAAACAAGAAGGACACTTGCAGAAGCTTCAAGCTACTTGGCATTACTCTCCTCCACTGAACCACAAAATGTGAAAGAGGCATGCAAAGATGAATGTTGGGTCAAAGCAATGGATGAAGAACTTGAGCAAATCGAAAAGAACAACACTTGGGAATTAGTTCCTAGACCAAAAGATAAGAATGTAATAGGAACAAAATGGGTCTTCAAGAATAAATTAAATGAAAATGGAGAAGTAATTAGAAACAAGGCCAGACTTGTTTGTAAAGGGTATGCACAGCAAGAAGGAATAGATTTTGAAGAGACCTTTGCTCCTGTGGCAAGACTTGAGGCCATCCGAATGTTCCTTGCTCTCTCAAGCTTTCAAAACTTCAAGGTATTTCAAATGGACGTGAAATCAGCCTTCCTGAATGGAGACTTAGAAGAAGAAGTATATATTGAGCAGCCAGATGGTTTCATTCTTGGGAATGATCCAAACCTTGTATGCAGATTGAAAAAGGCACTCTATGGGCTCAAACAAGCTCCAAGGGCTTGGTACTATCGGTTGGACAAATATCTTCACCAACAAGGCTTTTCAAAAGGATCAGCAGATAGCAATCTCTATATAAAAGTTGAAAATAACAAATTGCTAATTCTTGTTGTTTATGTAGATGATATTATTTTTGGCAGCAATGAAGAGACTATGAGTCAAAACTTTGCCTTGGTTATGCAGAAAGAATTCGAAATGTCACTTCTTGGAGAATTGACATATTTTCTTGGATTGCAAATCCAACAAAATGAAGGAGGTATCTTCTTGTCTCAAACCAAATACCTCAAGCAGATCTTGAAGAAGTATGGCATGGAAGAGTCAAAGCCAGTATGTACACCCATGGTTACAGGATGCAGCCTCAGTGCAAATGATGAATCAGCAGCAGTTCACCAACCCACTTATAGATCCATGATTGGGAGTTTGCTTTATTTGACAGGTACTCGACCAGATATTACACATGCAGTAGGAATGGTTGGAAGATTTCAAGCCAACCCAAAGGAAACTCATCTTCAGGCAGTCAAAAGAATCTTCAAATATCTTCAAGGGACCCAAAACTATGGCTTATGGTATCCTAGAAATACAGATCTCACTCTTCATGCTTACACAGATGCAGATTGGGCTGGAAGTGTGGATGATAGGAAAAGCACAAGTGGAGGTGCTTTCTTCATGGGTTCCAGATTAGTATCTTGGTTCAGCAAGAAACAAAGTTCGATTGCCTTATCTACAGCTGAAGCAGAATATGTGGCTGCAGCATCTTGTTGCACACAACTTCTTTGGATGATGCAGACCTTGCAGGACTTTCAAATCACTTGCACTCCACCTGTCTCTATCTTATGTGATAATACAAGTGCAATCAGCATTTCAAAGAATCCAGTCATGCACTCAAAGACCAAGCACATACCAATCAAGTACCATTTTCTTCGGGAACAAGTGCTTGAGCAGAAGGTCAAGTTGGAGTATGTTCCTTCTAAGGAGCAAGTTGCTGATATTCTCACAAAACCACTGCCCAGGGAAACTTTTGAATATCTCAGACAAAAGCTGGGAGTAGTTGATGCTTCATCCTGTTGTTGAAGTTTGTTTGTTCTACAGAAAAGTTGGTATACGCAGGTTACGGAAGGGATATGCACGTATATACGCGGATTCCTGCTGGGTAAGTCGCGTGTATGTTGGACGCTTGTTGCAGAAAGAATATCCGCGTACATACACTGTTTTATACAGGAGAAATCGCGTATATGAAGTTCTGAACAGCAAGGGAAAACTCTGAAGTTCTGAACAACAATGGGAATGTCAGAATTCTTCAGGCACAGTTTCAGGGAGTGCAACAGGCACAGGTTCAGGGGGAGCAGCTTAAAAGTCTCATAAAGCATTGTTGGCATTCAGATGTTTTGGTTGTTGGTTTCAGGAGAAGGAGCTCAGAAAGAAATCCTGGTTGCTGATCTAACAAGATGTTTATCAGATGCTGCTGGTGCCTTTCCTAAGTCTTGGTCTAGATCTGTTGTCTCTATGTCATGTATCTCTCTTGTCATATCTCTTTTATGGTGTCAAGGTCATGTAACGGCCTATGTTGGTTTCCCCACTATGCCTGGGATGAATGCTGTAATATAATTGGTTGTTTCTGATATGTCCCCTCTTGGTAGGGAGTATGGATGTATGTATTGAGTCTTTTGGTGATAGGAAGGTCCCTTATGGTGTATAAGTCTTGGTTCTTGTTGAAGAACATCTTTTGCAGATCTGGCCTACTGTCAGGGGGAGCACGAGTCAGCACAGCCAAGCAGAGGTATACTGTCAGGGGGAGCACAGCCCTTTGCCCTTGATGTCAAAGGGGGAGAGTGACTTGGTGTGGTGGTTGCCATCAAGTCCAAAGGGGGAGATTGTTGGCATTATGATTCAAGTGTTGTCCTTGATGGCAACTCACTCAGAGGATGGTACAGGTGCTCAGAGGTTGGTACAGGTGATGGCAACTTAATCAGAAGACAGATCTTAGTACAGCATGCCAAGGAAGTTCATATACGCAAGTTCGTTAAGCCCAAGTCGCGTGTACACGCTAGTTGGATTCATAAAAAGCGCGTGTATGTGGAAAAGTATCTTTGGTCCATGGTGGTTAGTCCTTGGAAGTTGTGCCTATGATTTCGGACCATTGTGTCTCGACGGGCGTGTCGATCCCTAGTTTTGAAGTTGATGGTATTGTGTTACTATGGTTTTGGCTCTTGGTATTGAGCTAGGCCTAAGACTATATAAGGAGAAGAAGATCATTAGGCAAAATCATCTTTCGACAAGGCTTGAATATCTAAGAGAGAAAGAGATCTGATATGCAGGTTCTGGGTTGCTTGATCTAAGCCAAGGAGAGATCACATCGGTTGATGGAAGACTAGATCTAAGGATAGATCGGGATCTAATGGTTTGAAATGCACTATCATGATATGGTTGATTATGCGTATTTCTAGATCTGCATATTGTCGCAATATTATGTTCTGGGTCTAACTAATGTCTGGTACAGCTGCAAATTGAGAAAGTTTATTTTTAGATCTGTACGCAGGTTGGCTTCGGTAAAAGCGCGTGTATACGCGGGTTTTGCTCATTGAAGTAGCGTATATCTTTTGAAGCTTGATTTTGGGTTTACAGTGGGGTCTGACTGTTATTGCAGAGTTCTGTAGTCTGCTCTGTGTTCTGGTAACTGGTGATTGACAGGGTTCAGTGGTTCAGTGATTCAAAGTTTGGTTGTTTTATGCTTCAATGATCTGTTGTGGAAATTGAATGAATTGTGGTCTTCAGATTGTAATGTTGTGCTTCAGGAATATCCAAGTCTGAAAATGTATGAAAAGTGATACCTGAAAGAAAGAAGATTGTAGGTCAGCACCTACGTACTAGTATCTTGGCTAGTACAAGAGCAAAGGGGGTTGGAGCTCCCTTCCAAGGAAGTTTGGAGAACGAGAGAAGGTTGTAGCCTTCTGCAGGTTGTAGCCTGCGTACTGGTATAAGGCTGCACCAGTACAAAAGATTGTAAACTGAAGTTTCATATTAAAGAAAGATAGAGACAACTTGCAGCAGGTGGTTTTCACCCACATTGGGTTTCCACCTTATATCTTGGTGTGTGTGGCTTTTGATCTGTTCTGTTATACTGCACATGCTTACTGTTAATGTGGTGAATAATGTCCTGATGCACTTAACTGAAGAATAAGCTAACTAAATTGTGAGTTTTCTTCTTATACGCTGTTTTACTTAGTCACAGTAGCGTGTACACGCTGGTTCACTTAACTGAAGTAGCGTATATGTTTCTGAGCATTGAAAAGTTTGATTGATCTGATAATACTGATTCACCCCCCCTCTCAGTATTATTTCCAACAATTGGTATCGGAGCAGGTCCTTCAGAGAAGCTTGATCGCTTGAAGGTAGATCATTCATCATGAGCAACTACGAGAAAGAAGCATCAATCAGGCCACCGGTTTTTGATGGAACAAATTTCAATTATTGGAAGGTAAGAGTTACTGCATATCTTCAATCTCTTGGTACAGAAGTTTGGAACATTGTAGAAACAGGCTATGCTTTTCCTTCAGCTACTCCTACAGATCCAGCTGAGAAAAAGACATATGAAACAAATGCAAAAGCAGTCAGTACTCTATTAGGAAGTATATCCCAAACAGAATTCATGAAGGTCATGCACTTCAAATCAGCAAAAGAGATATGGGACAAAATGATCACTAGCTATGAAGGAGATGAACAGGTAAAGCAAGCTAAACTTCAAACTCTCAGGATTCAATATGAGACTCTCAAGATGTATAATGATGAAAGTGTGGCTAATTATTTTCTTCGGGTAGATGAGATTGTCAATTGTATGAAAAATTTGGGTGAAGAAGTAAAAGAGACTATAGTAGTTCAAAAGATTCTAAGATCATTATCCCCCAAGTTTGAATCTAAAGTATCTGCAATAGAAGAAAAGGAAAATCTCAAAGTTCTCACTATGTCTCAGCTACATGGAATTCTAACTGCTTATGAAATGAGAAAGGGAGGTCCATCAGACAGAAGGGAAGCTGCTTTTAAGGCATCAGGAAAAGAAGATTACTATGAAGCAAGCCATGTTCCAGAAGAAGAGGAAGAAGAATCAAATTTTGTCAGAAATCTTCAAAGGGGTGCTGGAAGGTTCAGAGGTAAGCTACCTTTCAAATGCTTTGCTTGTGGAAGAGTAGGTCATTATGCTGCAAAATGTCCTAATAAGGATAAAGGAAAAGAACCTGCTAGATGGAATAAGAAACAAAGTGCAAATAAGAAAAGCTACTACACCCATGAAGATAGTGATGGCTTATCAAACAGTGATGAAGATGAACAAGGTAATAAATATAAGCTATTAATGGCATTTGAAGATGATGATTATGAGGATGCTGTAGATGTGGATAATCTCTATAATGAAATTACTAGACTCAAGAGATGCATAGAAGAAAAGAGTGTGATCATTGATACTTTGCAATTTCAAATTGATGAAAAGGAAAAACATCTTGAAAAACTAGAAGGTGAAATTGTTGGTCTCAGAAAAGAAATTGAGAAAACAAAAGCTATTAATCTTAAGTTTGTCAAAGGATCTGAAACTTTGGATGAGATTATCAATGTGCAGCGGTCTCCTCTAAACAAGACAGGTTTGGGCTATAATGGAGAAACCTCTCAAGCATCCACCTCAAAAAGTTATCTTGATGCAGCAAGAAGAAATGAGCAGAAGAACAATGAAGATAATCAGGTAAAGCAGGGACGAATTACAAACAGAAACTATCAGGGACAATCCTTCTTAAAGGTGAACAAAAGCTACAACCAACCACAGGTAAAATCTTCTCAGTTTGGCACAAGAATAGATGAAAATAGAAATTACAATCAGTTGGCTGGTAGATTCAATAACCGCAGAAGCTTCTTCAATGGACAATGCTTTTCTTGCCATAACTTTGGTCACAAAGCAGCTCAATGTGTTGCATATAAAACAATCATGACTAGGGAAGCTCAAAAACAAAGAAGTATGACAGGGATTACAAAGAGGACCTATAACAACTTTTCGGTTCTTGAAAATGAAGTTGAATGTTCTATTTGCAATAATTTTGGTCATAAAGAATCTGAATGCAGGAGCAGGTTTCAGGAGAAAAAGGAACAAGCCACGAGCACCAAAAAATGGAGAATAAAGGAACCTCAGACAGAAAGATGTGGGATAGCTTTTTATGCAGAAGGACAGGAAAATCTATGGTACATTGACAGTGGATGTTCGAAACATATGACAGGTGATAAAGAAAAACTTGAATCTTATTCTACTTTAGAAAAGGGAAAGAAAGTTTCTTTTGGAAATGATACTCCTGCAACTATAAAAGGAAAAGGTATTGCTCCTTTGAAAGAAAAGGTCAAGGCTGGAAATGTTTTGTATGTTGATGGATTGAAGCATAATCTACTAAGTGTCAGCCAGATGTGTGATCAAAAAACCGAGGTTATTTTCAGATCGAATGGATGTCTTGTTCGTGATCTTGATACAGGTAAAACAGTTCTCAAAGGCAAAAGAACTCCAAATAATCTGTACATATTTGAAGAAGGACAACAACAATGCTATCTTAGCAAGGATGAAGAGCACTGGTTATGGCATCGAAGGTTGGGACATCTAAGCTTCTCACAAATAAGGAAAGCATGCAAATATCAGGCAGTTCGCGATCTTCCAGATATCAAAATTCCAGACAACACCATATGCAAATCTTGTCAGTTTGGAAAGCAAACCAGAACTAACTTTCCAGAGAAGGAAGGATCAGCTAGCTTGCCTCTTGAGCTAGTCCATACAGATGTATGTGGTCCATTTAGGAAAAGGACACCTCGAGGAGAAGAATATCTGATATTATTCATTGATGATTTCTCAAGGTTTGTTTGGTTAGGGCTTATGAAGCACAAAGATGAAGCATTCGAAAAATTCAAATCCTTCAAAGCATTGGCTGAAAATGAATCAGGACACAAAATTAAGTGCCTCAGATCTGACAGAGGTGGGGAGTTCACATCAAATGAATTTTTCGATTTCTGCGATGAACATGGGATAAGAAGAGAATTCTCTACAGCTAGAACTCCTCAGCAAAATGGGGTTGTGGAAAGAATGAACAGAACTATCCAACAAATGGCTCGTGCTATGCTCGATGAATCAGGTACTCCTGCAACCTTCTGGGGTGAAGCTGCACATGCTGCTGTTATCATTCTTAACAAAACAAATGTCCGAGTAAACAGCACTCAAACACCTCATGAGCTTTGGAGTGGTAAAACTCCTTCCGTGAAGCATTTCAAAATCTTTGGGAGCAAATGTTATATTAAGAATACTGATGAGCAACTTGGCAAACTTGAACCTAGAGCAGATGAGGGCATTCTTCTTGGTTATTCTCCACATAGCAAAGCATACAAGTGCTACAATAAAAGACTTGGCAGAATTGTTGACAGTATTGATATAGTGGTTGATGAGAAGGGATATATTCCTAGGCAAGTTCATCATGAAGACATTGAAGAAGATGAAGGTTACTCTCAAAGGCGAAATGATGAAGAAGAAGAACCTCAAGAAGAAGAAGAATCTCAAGAAGAACCAGAGGAGCAGACAAGAATAGAAGAGAAGACTCCATCCAGATATGTCCAAAAGAATCATCCAGAAACTCAGATTGTGGGGCAGAAAGAAGCAGGAGTACAAACAAGAAGGACACTTGCAGAAGCTTCAAGCTACTTGGCTCTACTCTCCTCCATTGAACCACAAAATGTGAAAGAAGCATGCAAAGATGAATGTTGGGTCAAAGCAATGGATGAAGAACTTGAGCAAATCGAAAAGAACAACACTTGGGAATTAGTTCCTAGACCAAAAGATAAGAATGTAATAGGAACAAAATGGGTCTTCAAGAATAAATTAAATGAAAATGGAGAAGTAATTAGAAACAAGGCCAGACTTGTTTGTAAAGGGTATGCACAGCAAGAAGGAATAGATTTTGAAGAGACCTTTGCTCCTGTGGCAAGACTAGAGGCCATCCGAATGTTCCTTGCTCTCTCAAGCTTTCAAAACTTCAAGGTATTTCAAATGGACGTGAAATCAGCCTTCCTGAATGGAGACTTAGAAGAAGAAGTATATATTGAGCAGCCAGATGGTTTCATTCTTGGGAATGATCCAAACCTTGTATGCAGATTGAAAAAGGCACTCTATGGGCTCAAACAAGCTCCAAGGGCTTGGTACTATCGGTTGGACAAATATCTTCACCAACAAGGCTTTTCAAAAGGATCAGCAGATAGCAATCTCTATATAAAAGTTGAAAATAACAAATTGCTAATTCTTGTTGTTTATGTAGATGATATTATTTTTGGCAGCAATGAAGAGACTATGAGTCAAAACTTTGCCTTGGTTATGCAGAAAGAATTCGAAATGTCACTTCTTGGAGAATTGACATATTTTCTTGGATTGCAAATCCAACAAAATGAAGGAGGTATCTTCTTGTCTCAAACCAAATACCTCAAGCAGATCTTGAAGAAGTATGGCATGGAAGAGTCAAAGCCAGTATGTACACCCATGGTTACAGGATGCAGCCTCAGTGCAAATGATGAATCAGCAGCAGTTCACCAACCCACTTATAGATCCATGATTGGGAGTTTGCTTTATTTGACAGGTACTCGACCAGATATTACACATGCAGTAGGAATGGTTGGAAGATTTCAAGCCAACCCAAAGGAAACTCATCTTCAGGCAGTCAAAAGAATCTTCAAATATCTTCAAGGGACCCAAAACTATGGCTTATGGTATCCTAGAAATACAGATCTCACTCTTCATGCTTACACAGATGCAGATTGGGCTGGAAGTGTGGATGATAGGAAAAGCACAAGTGGAGGTGCTTTCTTCATGGGTTCCAGATTAGTATCTTGGTTCAGCAAGAAACAAAGTTCGATTGCCTTATCTACAGCTGAAGCAGAATATGTGGCTGCAGCATCTTGTTGCACACAACTTCTTTGGATGATGCAGACCTTGCAGGACTTTCAAATCACTTGCACTCCACCTGTCTCTATCTTATGTGATAATACAAGTGCAATCAGCATTTCAAAGAATCCAGTCATGCACTCAAAGACCAAGCACATACCAATCAAGTACCATTTTCTTCGGGAACAAGTGCTTGAGCAGAAGGTCAAGTTGGAGTATGTTCCTTCTAAGGAGCAAGTTGCTGATATTCTCACAAAACCACTGCCCAGGGAAACTTTTGAATATCTCAGACAAAAGCTGGGAGTAGTTGATGCTTCATCCTGTTGTTGAAGTTTGTTTGTTCTACAGAAAAGTTGGTATACGCAGGTTACGGAAGGGATATGCGCGTATATACGCGGATTCCTGCTGGGTAAGTCGCGTGTATGTTGGACGCTTGTTGCAGAAAGAATATCCGCGTACATACGCTGTTTTATACAGGAGAAATCGCGTATATGAAGTTCTGAACAGCAAGGGAAAACTCTGAAGTTCTGAACAGCAATGGGAATGTCAGAATTCTTCAGGCACAGTTTCAGGGAGTGCAACAGGCACAGGTTCAGGGGGAGCAGCTTAAAAGTCTCATAAAGCATTGTTGGCATTCAGATGTTTTGGTTGTTGGTTTCAGGAGAAGGAGCTCAGAAAGAAATCCTGGTTGCTGATCTAACAAGATGTTTATCAGATGCTGCTGGTGCCTTTCCTAAGTCTTGGTCTAGATCTGTTGTCTCTATGTCATGTATCTCTCTTGTCATATCTCTTTTATGGTGTCAAGGTCATGTAACGGCCTATGTTGGTTTCCCCACTATGCCTGGGATGAATGCTGTAATATAATTGGTTGTTTCTGATATGTCCCCTCTTGGTAGGGAGTATGGATGTATGTATTGAGTCTTTTGGTGATAGGAAGGTCCCTTATGGTGTATAAGTCTTGGTTCTTGTTGAAGAACATCTTTTGCAGATCTGGCCTACTGTCAGGGGGAGCACGAGTCAGCACAGCCAAGCAGAGGTATACTGTCAGGGGGAGCACAGCCCTTTGCCCTTGATGTCAAAGGGGGAGAGTGACTTGGTGTGGTGGTTGCCATCAAGTCCAAAGGGGGAGATTGTTGGCATTATGATTCAAGTGTTGTCCTTGATGGCAACTCACTCAGAGGATGGTACAGGTGCTCAGAGGTTGGTACAGGTGATGGCAACTTAATCAGAAGACAGATCTTAGTACAGCATGCCAAGGAAGTTCATATACGCAAGTTCGTTAAGCCCAAGTCGCGTGTACACGCTAGTTGGATTCATAAAAAGCGCGTGTATGTGGAAAAGTATCTTTGGTCCATGGTGGTTAGTCCTTGGAAGTTGTGCCTATGATTTCGGACCATTGTGTCTCGACGGGCGTGTCGATCCCTAGTTTTGAAGTTGATGGTATTGTGTTACTATGGTTTTGGCTCTTGGTATTGAGCTAGGCCTAAGACTATATAAGGAGAAGAAGATCATTAGGCAAAATCATCTTTCGACAAGGCTTGAATATCTAAGAGAGAAAGAGATCTGATATGCAGGTTCTGGGTTGCTTGATCTAAGCCAAGGAGAGATCACATCGGTTGATGGAAGACTAGATCTAAGGATAGATCGAGATCTAATGGTTTGAAATGCATTATCATGATATGGTTGATTATGCGTATTTCTAGATCTGCATATTGTCGCAATATTATGTTCTGGGTCTAACTAATGTCTGGCACAGCTGCAAATTGAGAAAGTTTATTTTTAGATCTGTACGCAGGTTGGCTTCGGTAAAAGCGCGTGTATACGCGGGTTTTGCTCATTGAAGTAGCGTATATCTTTTGAAGCTTGATTTTGGGTTTACAGTAGGGTCTGACTGTTACTGCAGAGTTCTGTAGTCTGCTCTGTGTTCTGGTAACTGGTGATTGACAGGGTTCAGTGGTTCAGTGATTCAAAGTTTGGTTGTTTTATGCTTCAATGATCTGTTGTGGAAATTGAATGAATTGTGGTCTTCAGATTGTAATGTTGTGCTTCAGGAATATCCAAGTCTGAAAATGTATGAAAAGTGATACCTGAAAGAAAGAAGATTGTAGGTCAGCACCTACGTACTAGTATCTTGGCTAGTACAAGAGCAAAGGGGGTTGGAGCTCCCTTCCAAGGGAGTTTGGAGAACGAGAGAAGGTTGTAGCCTTCTGCAGGTTGTAGCCTGCGTACTGGTATAAGGCTGCACCAGTACAAAAGATTGTAAACTGAAGTTTCATATTAAAGAAAGATAGAGACAACTTGCAGCAGGTGGTTTTCACCCACATTGGGTTTCCACCTTATATCTTGGTGTGTATGGCTTTTGATCTGTTCTGTTATACTGCACATGTTTACTGTTAATGTGGTGAATAATGTCCTGATGCACTTAACTGAAGAATAAGCTAACTAAATTGTGAGTTTTCTTCTTATACGCTGTTTTACTTAGTCACAGTAGCGTGTACACGCTGGTTCACTTAACTGAAGTAGCGTATATGTTTCTGAGCATTGAAAAGTTTGATTGATCTGATAATACTGATTCACCCCCCCTCTCAGTATTATTTCCAACACCAAATACCTCAAGCAGATCTTGAAGAAGTATGGCATGGAAGAGTCAAAGCCAGTATGTACACCCATGGTTACAGGATGCAGCCTCAGTGCAAATGATGAATCAGCAGCAGTTCACCAACCCACTTATAGATCCATGATTGGGAGTTTGCTTTATTTGACAGGTACTCGACCAGATATTACACATGCAGTAGGAATGGTTGGAAGATTTCAAGCCAACCCAAAGGAGACTCATCTTCAGGCAGTCAAAAGAATCTTCAAATATCTTCAAGGGACCCAAAACTATGGCTTATGGTATCCTAGAAATACAGATCTCACTCTTCATGCTTACACAGATGCAGATTGGGCTGGAAGTGTGGATGATAGGAAAAGCACAAGTGGTGGTGCTTTCTTCATGGGTTCCAGATTAGTATCTTGGTTCAGCAAGAAACAGAGTTCGATTGCCTTATCTACAGCTGAAGCAGAATATGTGGCTGCAGCATCTTGTTGCACACAACTTCTTTGGATGATGCAGACCTTGCAAGACTTTCAAATCACTTGGACTCCACCCGTCTCTATCTTATGTGATAATACAAGCGCAATCAGCATTTCAAAGAATCCAGTCATGCACTCAAAGACCAAGCACATACCAATCAAGTACCATTTTCTTCGGGAACAAGTGCTTGAGCAGAAGGTCAAGTTGGAGTATGTTCCTTCTAAGGAACAAGTTGCTGATATTCTCACAAAACCACTGCCCAGGGAAACTTTTGAATATCTCAGACAAAAGCTGGGAGTAGTTGATGCTTCATCCTGCTGTTGAAGCTTGACTGTTCTACAGAAAAGTTGGTATACGCGAGTTGCGTAAGGGATATCCGCGTATATACGCCGATTTATGCTGGGAAAGTCGCGTGTATGGTGTACGCATGTTGCAGGATTATGTCTGCGTCCATACGCTGTTTCATGCAGGAGAAATCGCGTATATGAAGTTTTGAACATCAAGGGCAAACTCTGGAGTTCTGAACAGCAATGGGTATGTCAGAATTCTTCAGGCACGGTTTCAGAGGATGCAGCAGGCACAGGTTCAGGGGGAGTAGCTTAAAAGTCTCATAAAGTATTGTTGGCATTCCGATGTTTTGGTTGTTGATTTCAGGAAAAGGAGCTCAGAAAGAAATCCTGGTTGCTGATCTAAAAAGATGTTTATCATATGCTGCTGGTGACTGTCATAAGTCTTGATCTAGATCTGTTGTCTCTATGTCATGTATCTCTCTTGTGATATCTCTTTTATGGTGTCAAGGTCATGTAACGGCCTATGTTGGTTTCCCCACTATGCCTGGGATGAATGCTGTAATATAATTGGTTGTTTCTGATATGTCCCCTCTTGGTAGGGAGTATTGGATGTATGTATTGAGTCTTTTGGTGATAGGAAGGTCCCTTATGGTGTATAAGTCTTGGTTCTTGTTGAAGAACATCTTTTGCAGATCTGGCCTACTGTCAAGGGGAGAATGAGTCAGCACAGCCAAGCAGAGGTATCAGCATGTCCTCAGGGGGAGCACAGCCCTTTGCCCTTGATGTCAAAGGGGGAGAGTGACTTGGTGTGGTGGTTGCCATCAAGTCCAAAGGGGGAGATTGTTGGCATTATGATTCAAGTGTTGTCCTTGATGGCAACTCACTCAGAGGTTGGTACAAGTGCTCAGAGGTTGGTACAGGTGATGGCAACTTAATCAGAAGACAGATCTTAGTACAGCATGCCAAGGAAGTTCATATACGCAGGTTCGTTAAGCCCAAGTCGCGTGTACACGCCAGTTGGATTCAGAAAAAGCGCGTGTATGTGGAAAAGTACCTTTGGTCCATGGTGGTTAGTCCTTGGAAGTTGTGCCTATGATTTCGGACCATTGTGTCTCGACGGGCGTGTCGATCCCTAGTTTTGAAGTTGATGGTATTGTGTTACTATGGTTTTGGCTCTTGGTATTGAGCAAGGCCTAAGGCTATATAAGGAGAAGAAGATCATTAGGCAAAATCATCTTTCGACAAGGCTTGAATATCTAAGAGAGAAAGAGATCTGATATGCAGGGTCTGGGTTGCTTGATATGAGCTAAGGAGAAATCACATCGGTGGATGGAAGACTAGATCTAAGGATAAATCGGGATCTAATGGTTTGAAATGCTCTATTATGATATGGTTGATTATGCGTATTTCTAGATCTGCATACTGTCGCAATATTATGTTCTGGATCTAACTGATGTCTGGTACAGCTGCAAGTTGAGAGAATCTATTTTTAGATCTGTACGCAGGTTGGCTTAGGTAAAAGCGCGTGTACACGCGGGTTTCGCTTATTGAAGTAGCGTATATCTCTTAAAGCTTGATTTTTGGGTTTGCAGTTGGATCTGACTGTTATTGCAGAGTTCTGTAGACTGCTCTGTGTTCTGGTATCTGGTGATTGACAGGGTTCAGTGGTTCAGTGATTCAAAATTTGATAATACTAGTATTGGTTGTTTTATGCTTCATTGATCTGTTGTGAAAGTTGAATGAATTGGGGTCTACAGATTGTAATGTTGTGCTTCAAGAATATCCAGTCTGAAAATGTATGAAAGGTGGTACCTGAAGGAAAGAAGATTGTAGGTCAGCACCTACGTACTAGTATCTTGGCTAGTACAAGAGCAAAGGGGTTGGAGCTCCCTTCCAAGGAAGTTTGGAGAACGAGAGAAGGTTGTAGCCTTCTGCAGGTTGTAGCCTGCGTACTGGTATAAGGCTGCACCAGTACAAAAGATTGTAAACTGAAGTTTCATATTAAAGAAAGATAGAGACAACTTGCAGCAGGTGGTTTTCACCCACATTGGGTTTCCACCTTATATCTTGGTGTTCATGTGTGTGGCTTTTGATCTGTTCTGTTATACTGCACCTGTTTACTGTTAATGTGGTGAATAATGTCCTGATGAACTTAACTGAAGAATAAGCTAACTAAATTATGAGTTTTCTTCTTATACGCTGTTTTATTTAGTCACAGTAGCGTGTACACGCCGGTTCACCTAACTGAAGTAGCGTATATGTTTCTGAGCATTGAAAAAGTTTGATTGATCTGATAATACTGATTCACCCCCCCTCTCAGTATTATTTCCAACAAAGGATACCTGCAAGATGGTTCGAGGAGCACTGGTATTGATGCGGGGAGTTCAAATTGGAACTCTGTACAAGCTGCAAGGTAGCACTGTTGTTGATGGGTGCAACAGCTCTGTGGTTCCTGAAAGTCGAGTATAAAATCTAGTCGTCTCTGGAGAGAAGACCATGCTGTGGCATCAAAGGCTTGGGCATATTGGAGAGAAGGGCCTTTGAATACTCCATGGTAATGGTACGGTAGAAGGTACGAGTAATAGCTCTCTGGATTTTGATTTCTATGAAAATTGTGTATATGGGAAGCAAAATCGGGTGAGTTTCCCCTTGGTGGTAAGAGGGCGAAACAGATATTAGAACTTGTGCACAGTGATGTGTTTGGACTTGTGAAGGTTCCATCACTGGGTAAGTCTGTCTACTATGTATCATTTATAGATGAATTCTCAAGGAATACATGGATATATTTCGTTAAGAAGAAATCTCAAGTCTTTGACAAGTTTAAAGAATTTAAGGCTCTGATGGAAAACCAGACACAGAAGAAGATAAAGGTGTTGAGGACAAATAACAGTGGAGAGTTTTGCAGTAAGGAATTTGAAGAATTCTGTAAGAAGTGTGGCATAGCATGGGAAAAGACTACTTCGTACACACCTGAGAAAAATGGAGTTGTAGAAAGAATGAACAAGACATTGATGGAAAGGGAAAGAAGCATGCTCAGTGGTGCTAGGTTAGGACAAGAATTCTGGGTAGAGGCAGTGGAGACAACATGTTACCTAGTCAACAAATCACCTTCATCAGCATTGGAGGATAAGACTCCACAAGAGGTATGGAATGGTAAGAAACCCTCTCTTTCACATCTGAGGGTATTTGGATGTGATGCATATGTACATGTTCCAAAGGAGAAATGAACCAAGTTGGATAGTAAATCTGAAAAGTGCATCTTTGTTGGGTATAAGGATGGTCTAAAGGGTTATAAGCTTTGGAACCCAGTAACAAGGAAGGTTGTATACATCCAAGATGTGGTGTTCAGAGAGGTAAAAGATGTTATTAAACATGAAGCCCAACCAAAGGAACCTGAAAAGATAGAGTTTGAGCTTAAGGAGGAAGAATTAGACTCTACAATAGAGGAGGAGTCAGAAGATGAAGAGCCACAAACTCCGGGTGTGAGAAGATCAGTTTGAGAAAGAGGGCAACCAGAAAGGTATAGTCCATCTACTTTCTATTCAAATTTTGCTTTATCTATTACTGACGATGATCGCAGAACTATGAAGGAAACAGTACATTCAGAGGATGGAAAATTCTAGAAAGAGGCCATGGTTGATGAAATGGCATCTTTGCACAAAAATGAGGCTTAGGATCTGGTGGAGTTGCTGGTTGGAAGGAAACCCATTGGTAGCAAGTGGGTGTTGAAGAAGAAGACAAATGCAGAAGGAAAGGTGGAGAAATACACAGCTCGATTGGTAGCAAAAGGTTATTCCCAAGTGCCGGGAATTGATTTTGGTGATATTTTTTCTCCTATTTCCAAGGTAACTTTTATTAGATTACTTTTATCTGTTGCTGCTACTTTTGATTTTGAGGTAGAACAGATGGATGTGAAGATAACATTTCTTCATGGGGATCTGGAAGAGGAAATCTACATGAAGCAACTTGAAGGCTTTGCGGTGAAGGGTAAGAAAGAACTGGTATGCAAGTTAAAGAAGTCTCTATATGGGTTAAAATAGTCACCAAGGATGTGGTATCAAAAATTTGATACATTTATATGGGGACTTGGCTTCACCATAAGCAAAGAAGATCACTGTGTGTATTTCAAATTAATTGGTGACCCTGTTATTTATCTGGTCTTGTATGTGGATGATATGTTGTTGGTTGGAAATGACAAAGAAATTATCCAGGATTTGAAGACCCAATTGTCCTCCAAATTCAACATGAAAGATCTTGGTGCTTCAAACTATATTTTGGGCATGGAAATTAAAAGAGATTAGGCAAATAGGAAGCTCTAGTTAAACCAACGGAAGTATGTCAAGACAATATTGCAAAGGTTTAATATGGAGGATAGTAAACTGATGAAGGTTCCTATTCTTTTAGGTGTGAAGTTATCTGCTGAACAGTGTCCCAAGACACACGAAGAGGAAGAGGACATGCCCCATGTTCCATATGCAAGTGCAGTCAGTAGAGTGATGTATGCAATGGTCTATACTAGACTAGACATTTCACATTCAATGGGAGTATTGAGCAAGTTTATGTCAAAACCAGGGAAGGAGCACTAGACAACAGTGAAGCAAGTTTTCAAGTATTTGCGTGGCACTAGTGATTATGGTTTATGCTACCAAGGAAGACCAGGATTAGACAGAGTGTTGGATATTCATGGCTTTGTTGATGCAGACTGGGTTGGAGATCTAGATCAGAGAAGATCTACAAGTGGGTATGTGTTTAACCTATTTGGAGGTGCAGTCAGATGGATGAGTAAGAAACAATCTGTAGTGGCACTATCAACTACAAAGGAAGAATACATGGCAGCCACTCATGCAAGCAAGGAAGCAGTTTGGTTGCAGAGACTGTGTTCAAGTATGGGGTTAGGATAGGGAGCTATAAGGATAGACTCTGACAGTCAAAGTGAAATTTTCTTGGCAAAGAACCCTACAGATCATTCAAAGACAAAGCACATTGATGTTCAGTATCACTTTGTGAGGGATATGATAAAAGACAAAAACATGTTGCTAGTAAAGGTGGACACTTTGAAGAATATTGTAGATGCATTGACAAAATCTGTGAGCTCTAAGAAGTTCTCTTGGTGTAGAGAAACAATGGGCATTGCAGGGCTGGATAAATGACTAATCTCTCTTGTGGTCCCCTATGGAAAGAAAATAACAAGTGGGAGAATGTTGGGTTGTGTTATATTCTTACCACGACTAGCCCACGTAGTTAAACAAGGGGTTAAAGGGGGGGTCACAGGGGGTTTGAGGGGTGCAAGTAACCCCCCTCTATGGGGTCCAGGGTAGTTCCCTAGAAAATTTTGTTTTTGGACCCTATATTAGGTTAGGCAGACCTACCAATGGTTTTGTGCATGATTTTCGCACATGGTTTTGGGCGCGATGGTTTTTGGTCCATGGTTTTGGACACGATGGTTTTTGGTCCATGGTATTGGATGCTTTGGCACATATAAATATGTATTGTAGCATTGAAAGGAACACAATGAAAAATCAAGCTAGTAGTCCTAGTTTTGGGATCCAGGGGAAAATCTCTGCGTATATGTTTTTTATGTGTTATGCTCTCACATTGTTTATTTTTTGTCCTTTAGAATTCATATGCAGGTAATTTTTGTACGGGGTTAAAACCTACACTTAAATTCCTGCCACCCGCTCCATTTGGTCATAAGTCGAGCATCCCATCATGAATAGCAACTTCAATGGTCACTTTCTAGCCAACTTGTGTGGTAGCACAACCCCCCGTGCACAGGCATGGACCTTGTGACTCTTTGCTTCTGTGCGCAACTCCTGGGTGGAATAGTTTATAGTCCCCACTTCCTTTCAACTGCCTGGAGCGCTAAAACTGTTCTTCCTTTGGCTAGTCAGGTGGTCACACTACCTGTGTAAAGTTTCATCCTGTCATTCATCATGTTTCCTGAAGAATACCTACCTTTTATTGTTATAGTCGGCATGGCACACTTTACTATCTGCAACACGCTACCCTAGTCAATACTCTTAGCAATGTGTGGTCCAAGCCAAGGCATCAGACTAATCGATTCACGCCGATAGGCCTTAAACCTTTCATCGTGATTGTACGCATCATGCCTTATCACCCTGATATTTTTGCCGAGAAAATCTTCCTTTATTTCGTCCTCCAACTTCTTGACTTCCACGTCCACCAGGGATCTTTTCTTCCTTATTCATACCCTTTCTTCTTCAAGTTCTTGGAGTCTAAAATTTCCCTGTTGGATTTCTACTTCCAAGGTTCCGTGAACTGTCGTATCTACCGGTGCTATCATGCATGATCTAAGTTCTCCAAGTACGATAGGCGTTACTACAGTTGCTTCATACTCTAGCCTTGGTAGCGTCTACGTGGTTAGTTTTTTGCATGCTATCCTATAAGGCCAGAGAACCATTGGTATGCATAGGTCCTAGTCAGTCTACTTCACATTTTGGACCTTGTTCAGTGTTTCACATATTTTGTTAAAAGCCTCTACATGGATATTCTTCTGTGCACTTGGTCTTTGCATACTTCGTGGTCCCAACTAGAGGGGTTGCTCACGTCATTGCCTTACCCACACCTGCTTACTGATCATGTTCCCTACTGCAAGGATGGTGTGCATTCGTATAGGTTTCGCACCATATGCCTATATTCACCTGGATAGGTGGGTGCGCGGGCCGGTTTGTTCAAAAATTTTGTCTGTTAATTGCATCAGAGGCTTCCCAAACTACATGCGCATCAACCTTCTGCATTCGCACCAGTCCTCAAAACTTCTTTGGTGCGTACCCCACCACCTCGCAGGTATAGTGTGTAGTATCCACTTCAAAGCGTCGAAGCACTATTCTTTCGGCACTTCTCGTTCAAATTTTTCAAGAATTCATCCACCTCGCTTAACCTATTATACTTAGGGAGATATCTTACCTCTGTTTTTATGTAGCACAGCGACCTTGTCATCATGTTACAGTTGAGCGTGGTTACCTCGTGTAACTGGTTCTGCCAACGTTCTATCTCCTCATCGAAACCTGATGTGCAGGAGCTTTCACGCTCCCATGAGATTTGGCCATCCGTGGTTGGATTTACCCAGTATTTCTCCTGCGTGGTTATCTTGTAGATGTATTCCAAGTCATCATTGCTATCGTAGTCACGCACCGGCTCCGTGTAGCGCGATCCTTTTGCAGGGTCTAAAGGTACCACTACGTGCAGAGGATTTTTCTCAAAGATTATCTTGTGCTTCTGTAGATTTATCACTCCATTCATGTTAGTGGCCCAATATATTCCCAATAGAATGGGGTAGGGATTGTTGTCATCAACAATCTCTATCACTTTGAAATATGCTAGTGCGCTTGCTCCTTCGATATCTACTATGATTCCCTGCAATCTCCCCATAGGTAGGATCTTTTGCTAGTTCGCCATCCGCAGTTAGATAGGAGACCATTGTAGTGTAGGCCTGCCCATGTGCTCCCATGTCTCCTTCGGTAGGACATTCATGTCTGACCCTAGATCTAGAATCACTTGGTCCATCTCATATTCCCCGATCTGCGTGGTCAATCTCATCTCCCTTCCTGTTTGTGTCGTGTGCTTCTTGAGCTTCCAAACTATGCGCGATCCCAGCCCATCTAGTTATGAGTTCTTGCAGCCCCTTTACAACCTTGTTGTCACACAACAACTTCATGCATGTCTCCAAGAACGTAGTGAGCATGGCTGGGTTCATTTCCGACTCCATTCTGTCCTTAATTCTTGAAGTGGAGGCATCAGTGAAGCTCCTCTTAGCTTCCATGAAGGTCTCCTTAGCACACTCCAAATCAAATTATGGTTCCTTTTTTGGAGCCTTGCAAACCTAGGTACTTTCTTCAGGCTGCTTACCTTTGTCATCCCCTATTGTAATACCACTCTGGAGCATGATATTTACATTAGGGTCTTCCTCACGCAGCTCAAACCTCATCATTTACAGGTTCTGATTCGGGGGAAGTTGAAGTGATCCTTTACTGCACAACCTCGCTATTAGTGTGCGACGATCCTCCATCTCATGGTCAAACAATGTACAATACAAGCATGATGATCGTGTTGGATTCATACAATCGTAGGCATAATTCCTTGGCCCTTCATAATTGTAACATATCAGTTGTCTGCAACCTCTTCCTGGCCTCCCTCCACCTCAGCCTTGTCCACACCCCTGAAATCCGGTGCACGCCATTCTTGTGTTTTGATCAAGGGGCCATGTTTTGGGCTGAACTCTGTAGGTAGGAGTCTGATCCATAATCAAATCATAACTTCTACAGGTGTGCTCATCATGTCCTATTGACCTACAGAAACTACAGAACAACTGTTGTGAATTCTACGTATACTTTTTTAATAGATGGTAGTTATTTGTAGCATGCTTTCCTCTTATTTGAACAATTGCACACCATAGTGCAAGCACCGTGCTTGGTCCTACTTGTGCCTCCAGTCTTAATGGCATTGGCCCTCCTCCCGCAAGGTAATTTGTGAATACTGGGCAATGGTCCTTGTCATGCCCCGGGCCCTTGCATTTTATGCACCATACCTCATCATGCATCTCTGGGCAGGTTGTTCTGTCATGTTTCAAACTCTACATTTATAAGCACAAGTTTTTCAACTACGTGTGAATATGCTAAACTCCCAGGTTAGGATCTTGTATTGGAGTCTCGTGCAATCTCATCGCGACCTCCAAAGCCTCAGCCTAAGTTGTTAGCCTTTATTACGATAGCGTGTTCTGTAGATGCGGCATTAACGATGCTACGAACCATTCACAATGTTGCCCATTTGTTAATTTCATGTTCGCTTTGCGAATTGTGTACTTCAATCTTTGATCCAATTCCCATGGGATCTTGCCTAGTAGCATTGTGATTTCCTTGAATCCAATGATCAACTGTGCCTCAGACTTTGGCCCACTAAATTATTTTTTTAGTGCATCTTTGATATCCGTGATCCCCGCATTTGGATTTTCACTGGAATGCTTAATGTACCAGGTCAGTGTGCAATCCTGCAGAGCTAACCAACATTGCCTTCTTTATATTGCCATCCCTGACACCTTGTGCTTCCCATACATCTTTTATCATGAACCAAAACTGGTCTGGATCTTTGTTCCCTACTCCCTTGAACCCAGTAGCTTTATCGCGCTTGCCATACTGCTTCGCGGTGGTGGCAGAGGTGGTATGGGCGAAGACAAGGTTGAAGACGGTGAAACTGGTGGTGGTGTGGGTGGGGGTGGTATGCACGGAATTCTCTGTCTTATCAAATTGATCGCACTTCTTGGTGATACCTTCGCGAGCTCTTCTTCACCCCCTCACAGAGGTGAAATCAAGGGGCTGGTCTCTAGTTCTATGCTATCTTCGTTTTTGTAGATTCTCCCACTTCGCGTAGCCCCAAACATCAATTTATTTTCATAACCCAATTTTCACACAGTAGCATTTTAATCCAAGTGTTCAGAGATTTAACGTACTTACCTCATGATCCCTTGAGAAAGAATCATTCTACCTCGCTATAGCTGACTGAAGTATCTACCACGAATTTGGTGATGAATCCTCCTATGATTCGATCAAGCCAGTGATCGACAGTGTGCGTGATCTTATCTTTCGATGCTTCCAATCTGCACACCAATTCTGGAGTCCACACAATAGGTTTGTCGAGTTTACACCTTCCTTGGCTACCTGCTAGCTTCGCGATCCACTCATACAATTCAATGGGGAAGGATAAAAATAAAATTTCGTGTATCTCCATATACAAGTAGCAGCCTAACCACTCTTCCTTTGATAGTCGTGGATTCCTATTTTCTTGCACCGCAAACTCATGAATATTTTTGTCCAACCAATCTTCAATTCCTTTCTTTGTCGGATTCCAATGATATGACATCAGATATCTCTATGGAGATCCCAGTCCCAACAATGGAACTATTTGCTGGATTGTTGGGACCTAACCCAGATTCGGAGTTAATTAGCCAAAAAAATCCCTGTATTACTGTCCCTTTCGGCAATAGTCTGTGGAGCGCGGACTGAGGTCTCACCCGAAGTAGTATGGGAGGGTGCTAGAACCAGGTTTCTGCACCCTTGAGATGTTTGAGAGGTACGACTGGTTCTCTGGTTGTTCTTGTGCGCAAGTCACCTCGTGCACTTCTCGTTCCTTGTGGCCTTATACACTACCTTCACACATCCCTAACCAGGGGATGTGCTGTGTTCTGCGCTATTACCCGGGATCTTACTTATCTTCTAGTTTTAATTAATTGCCTTCGCCTACTTGAATGTCTTAAGTTATAATTAGCAATACAAAACATTCATACACAATCGCGCAGTAAATAAACAATATACTTGCAAATTATATCCAATCATGCATTAAACCAGGAAAATATACACAGAATTATAGCAAAACTTATCTTTATTGATTCTCCCAATAGTTACAGACTCGACCTGCCCTGCGCACTTAGATGTAGGGGTCCACAAACTCAGCTGCAGACTACTAGGCCTCTGCGCACTCAGTTACAGAGCCTTCTCCTACTATATAACCCACAGACACACTTCACACTTCGACTCAATCACTTAGACTTTTCATGCTTTCCTTCCATTCATTATTGGTTATATTTTATACTTAGAGCCTCGCTCTATTTATACAATCCCATGGTCCACAGACCATGGGTAGGTCTATCCAGCCGACATTACATTACAAAAACTAGGGTGGGCAACCATCTGACTCTATTATACTTTTTCACCTTGCGCCCACAATTCGCGGAGCTTTTACAAAAGGATTTGGTCAAAACTTGGGCTTTAAGCCCTAAAACATGCCTTGGGGGGATTCTATGCCCAACAATAGTACATGGCAATCCCAGGGTGGTGGGGTCATGCCTACCCACCCCACTATTTATGTGGTTCAGTTAAGGGATGGTCGATGGGGGTCATGGCCCATCAGCCCATAATTTTTTTTATTATTTTTTTATTATTATTTTTTTTTATGCGATGGTTGTTGGGGTGGTGGCGGGGTTGGTGGCCCGCCACCCAAATATATATATATATATATATATATATATATATATATATTGTTTTTTTCATATAATAACAAACATACTTTTGAATTTGTCTAATATAGGGGATATTAGACAAATTAATGATCCAACAAATTCGCTTGGAATATGGTCTATTTTGGCAGGAATCCAATGGCCGAATTTTGTCCAAATTGCTGCCTCCTTAAGCCTGCCCAGTCACCCAAGTCAACCTTGAACTTTTACTTCTCCTAAATTTCACATAGGGACTCAGTTTGACGAACCATTCACACCACCATGATCATGATGACGAGATATTCAACATGAACCTAGTTCGAGCACAATCCAATGACTTTGATTTTTGACCCTTTCTAAGTCCTGCCTCTGTCTAGAGCCACCTAGATCAATTCTCCCCACTGAGGATCTTTTGGTCCTCCAAAATCATTTACACTCAACACATTGTTTGTGTCCTTTTAAATCCACACTTTCAATCACCTACACACAAAACTAGTACAACTTTTGCAATCATGCACACCACACATGACTCAACAACCCTTCCTTGCCAAGAGTTTATAGCACACACTCATTGGCCAAGGATTACATAAAAAGTAATCAATACCTCAACTACTAATAAGGAAAGGCCAAAATATCATCGTTGTGTTTTGAAGTGATGGGAAACACACCATCACTTTTACATTTACTTGCAACGTATGATTTACAATGGTGGCCCTAACAGGCTACTACCTCTAAAAAACCAACTTAATAGAGTGGACCACCGTGAATGGTGTGGATTTATTTGTTGAACATGTTCACCTTTCGGCTCCTCTAGTGATGTTCCCAAAGCATGGAGCATCGAACACGTGGTTTGTTGGCGTCCCTCTTTGTTGCAATGACTACAACGATTCTTTTTCCTCTAAAATTTTGGGGCTGCCTTACGGCACCTTCCCTTGGTGTTCCTCTGATAAGTGTACAAGTGGCTCTCACTATCACTGGACTGTGAGGAAGGAATTTCATCGTCTGTCATTGGCTAGTTACTAGATGTATTGGAGCTTTCTCCCATCTCCCTTCTGGTGTATCTGAGTCCTGCATGACACAAAAATTCCTCGACTTCGATGGGGTTTATGATGCCTTGGCCTTTGATGCTGAGGCCCTTTCCTTGATACCCCATATTCTTCAATAGTTTGGATCCAATCCCTATAGTATGTTTTTCAAAGGCAGCGAATTCATCATCATGAAAATCATATGAAATCAGAGAGTCGCTTTTTACCTCCAGATAGCAATGTTGTAGCTTTTCCAAGGCCTCATCCTTGGCTTGCAACTGGCATAGTAATCTTTGTTTTTCTTCCCTTGCCTCCTGTAGAATCCTCCTTAGCTTAGCATTCTCTGCTTGGATGTGGTGGTTGATCTCGTCAAGTTCTTGGAGTCCTGCTATGGGGAGTGACCTTTTCATTATGTCTTTTGAAATCCTTGATTCATTGATGGAATCAGACCCCAAATCTATGTGTCCTCCTGCTGTGATCCCAAGCGCTGCAAACATCATTTCATTGCCAGAATTGGACCCCAAGTCAATGGGCCTACCTCATGCCAATCTCTCAGTTGTGACCTTCTCATCTTCCTCTAACTCAAAATCTTGGTTTTGTTGCACGGTGGTGACAACCTTTTTCTTCCCCTTTCTATCATTCCTTTCAAGTCTCAGCTCATTATGCAGCTTCTAGCAATTTTCTTCGTCATGTCCCTCTTTCTCACAATGTGTACAAGAGGGCTTTTCTCCCCTTCTCTTGGCTGCTATGGTTCTCTTTGGGTGGTGATCTTGTTCATGTGTTTCCATATTTTCCAGATGAATGGCCTTTACACTGGCCGAGTCAATGGTAGTAGGTTCAAACATTAACAACAAATGTCTAATGTAACTATCTAATGATCCAATATACTTAGTTACCACTTCAGGTGAATCTAATGATATGCCCAAGTTTAGTGCTTGTTTTCTAAATTCCTCTATAAGGCTTTGAACATCCTGACCTCTGCCTTGCCTTAAGTATTGCCAATCCATTAAGGATTTTTGCTTATAACCCAAGGGATAAAATTGTTCCTTTAATGCAGAAATGAAACTAGGCCATGAGGAAAGAAGATTACCCATCCTCTTATTAATTTGCAATTTTCTCTCCCACCAGATGAGAGTTGTGTCATTCAGCCGAAGGGAGGCCAACTGGTTTTTTGCCTCGTCCTCCTCGATCTGCTGAACCCCGTAGTAAACTTCAATTTTCCTAATCCAGTTGTTTAGTTTCTCTGCATTACTTTCACCGTTCAACAAAAGGAGAACAAATTTTACATTTAACTTAAAGAAAGGCTTTTTAGATGTGTTTCCTACATTCCTATGATCATGGTGAGAAGAAGAGGAAGAAGAACTTTCACTTGCTGGTGGAGAAGGAGGTGGATCTCCTCCATCATCTTCGTGCACTAAACCTTGTCCTTCTGGACCTTTTTCCCCTGCACTCTCAAGTTTTTCAAGTCTTGAGAACATCTTCTCAACACGATTTTCCATTGTGTAGAAAGTCTTGAGGAAGTTTACCTCCTCTTCATATCGAACATCGTTCTCCTCACCCATGTTTCTCCTCTGACACTCACGTCCCGCTTCAAGATCAAAAGACTTTAATTCGCCTTCACCTATTCGCAACCTGTTTCTGGTTAGCATGCAAACATGCAATTCACATCCACAAAGTCCTGCTCTGATACCACTTGATCCCAAAAAATCTTTTCCTTATGATGCATTAAGGAATTACATATTAACCTTTAATTTTAACCATGGAATTACAAGTGCATAAAGAACAGGAAGAGAATAATAGCAAGTCACACACAGAAGACACAAGATTGATATCAGATTTCATCCAAGAGGGACTATGTCTCTGGGTCCTACTCGAATTAGTGGGGAGGCCATGTTTTCATTAAATGGAAAAATAATGAAAGTACATAAAAATTCAAAATGATGACCTTATACCACCAAAATTGAAGAAGCTCGAAAATTGCAGATCTCTAATGGAGAAACAGACATCATTGTTGAATTCGTGGCATCAAGAAATGCTGAAACCATACAAAATTTGTTGAAATATGACAAAGTGAAAATCTGGCCCCCTGGAGAAATTGCTCAGATCATGGTTCCATCCCCCTCTCTACACTGGTCATGGTTCCACCTACATAGAAGTGCATGCCTACTCCTTGGCCTCCTCCTGGTGCACTGTGGAAAAGGGCTGATATACCTCTTGGTGGGTGGATTACCCAATGAGGGCCGTTGGGCGCAACGGCTAAATTTAAAAATTTGTTGAGGGGTTGGGGGATCAAACCCTGCCCCTCCCTTTGGTTTTACATAGTCATTACAACATATATGTTAGGAGGTGGTTTTGCCAGTCTTGGTGGCCCTCTCCCCCATACTCCGCTGGCATTTGTAGCATTTATGTGAGGTGGAGAGGGTGGCAGGGTTAATAACCCCCGCCCCCACCAATAATACATGGTAGTTCTGGGGTGTCGGGGTCACGGCCGCCCACCCCACTATATATGTAGTTCATTTGAGGGAGGCCCGACGGGGGTCATGGCACGTCAATCCATAATTAATTTTTATTTCTTATTTTTATGCGATGGTTGTTGGGGGGGTGGCAGGGTTGGTGGCCCGCCACACAAAAATATATTTTTTTTGTTTTTTTGTTTTTTTTTTTATATAATAACAAACATATTTTCGAATTTATCTAATATAGGGGATATGAGACAAATTAATGATCCAACAAATTTGCCCAAAATCTGGTCTGAGTTGACCAGAATTCAGTGGCCAGATTTTGTCCAAATTGTTGCCTCCTTAAGCCTGCCCAGTCACCCAAGTCAACCCTGAACTTTGACTTCTCCTAACTTTTGCATACATACTCAGCTTGATGAACTATTCACACCACTGTGATCATGATGACGAGGTATTCAACATGAACCTAGTTCGAGCACAATCCAATCACTTTGATCTTTTACCCTTTCTGAGTCCTACCTGTGTCTAAAGCCACTTGGATCAGAACCATCATTTTCATATAAAATGCATAATCAGATTATGTATCATATAAGTGTTTGGAGCCCATAGCTCTAAATACATCCAATATTTCGATAACATACTGGGGAAACATAGGCCCCTACATCTCCTTTGGAGGATCTCGTGCCAAGTTGGGCCAACATGATTGAATCCCTTTTTCGAGCACTCAAAACACAATGGCACTCCAGAAACTCCTCCTACTAGGGGTATGATTCCCACCTTTGCATACCAGATCAATATCCCATGCTTGGGAGCATGATGGTTTTCCCCTAGCCATCTTCTCAATTAAGTCTCAGCCTAGATCCCACTGGATCTAGGTATGGTCGATTATCCTCCCTTTCCTTGGATAGTTTGTCCTACCAGCCTCCCCAATAAGCCATATGCCCATCGCATATCATAGATATTTGATACCATCTCTTTAAATATTCTACTCTATACCACACAGTCCCCATGTTTTACTTAGTGGGTGAGGATGATTCTAGACCTTCTCTAGTAGTTCATTCTCATTCCCTTCATTCTTCACCAAGAACCATTGTTCTGAGAGGCATTAAGGCCATGTTTAGAGAAGTAAGGCCACTTGCTTGAAAGTCTTAGGTCCCAATTTCGATGGTCGATTTTTCTACTACCAAACTATAGCTTAGTTTAACAAACCGTTAGCACCATTGGAAAGCTCTCACCGAGCTCTAAAATGGGTCTTCTTCAGTTTTAGATGATTTGACACTTCACCAGGAAACCATTTTTTCCTCAAAATTGACTTTCGTCATAAAGTGACACTTTTACTTTGAGGACCACCTCCTCTAAATACTTTTCGTACCATATTTTGATTGTCATCATGAGTAACCATCATTTACTCATGTTTTCATGGTCCCCACTGGGCCTAGTCTATCTGGCAGTGTCATCATGTCACCCTTGTTTAGAGCATCTACGATGAGTCACCCTTGCATTCTTAGAGTCTATTTCATGTCCCATCATATCATGTCATAGTATTCCATCCATATTTGCATATTTTTCATCATGTGTTGCCCATTTTGGCCTCTATTCATACTATCCCCATCCCCTCCGGAGTTGAGTCAGTTGCTTCTAGGTCAACCATGCACTTTATGCTCTAACAGCGGAAGTCATCTGTTTGTCCCTCAGTCCTCTTTTCCCCATTATCCTTGGTGTCAATCCATTAGTCACCTTACTATTTCCCCTTGTGCTTTAGTTGAGGATCCTCATTGCCTCGTCTATTGCGAGCCCTATCTTGTCGACATCAGCTCATTTATTCCAAAAGAACAGCCTAGAGGGCGGTGTATCTCGATTTCAGCTTCCATTCTTGTTTGGCACCTTGGATCGTGTTAACACCCAGGTTGTTCCCTTTGACTCCCAAGGGAATACGGCCGGGGTAACCACTAACCAAGCTTTGGATCACAGGTTCTAGCCAACCTGTAATCAGAGAGGGCTCTCTCTTTGTTTGTTTAACATTGTTCTTAAGGATCTTAGGCTAGTTATGAGGTGAGGGTTTGGTTTTATAGTTTGGTTGAGTGATGTCTTTCAGTACCTAAGGTGGAAATCTTCAGACAGTTTTAGTCCATTGGGCAATGGAGTCTGTGGCTACAGGTTGTTTGAAATGTTGAGTGAGATTGTTGAAACTGCAGGGCCATTTAAATATCTCATGAAACAAAGCTTGAAATTGTGATGGTGAAGTATGTTTAACCAGTGGAAGGCAATTAAGAATTTTCCACTAAGCTGGGGGTGTGAGAAAGAGATATATTGCACAGGAGCAGATTTGAATTCCTGAACAATAACCACTGTGAAAGATATAGTCTGGAGGTGCAGCAATTAAGAATTACACCCTTATAACTATAACTGAAGAAAACATTTATAACAGCATAGATTGAGGTCAGGGTATTCTATGAATAAATCCTGAAACTATTCTTTTTCTTTGCCATTAACTGTGAAACATAGAACATGAATGGGTTATGAAGAAATAATAAAACACATAACGAAGAGTTTAAAGGAAACTTATTGTGCCATGAAATACGCAGGAATCCTGTAGCATTCAGCAAACACACACAACGCCTCAGACAACCCAGAACTTTGGAAATTCCATCAGCTTTTGTATTAATACTCTGAACATTTACAGCATAAGATCTCTAAAAGAGAAAATCAACAACAACCCCTTTGCAAGCTTATGCGAGGGGGAATATATACAATCGGTGATACAAAATATCTGAACCGCTGAGTCACTTGAGAAATAAATACGTTCACCAACTTTACAGAATAGCAGATAAGGAAGTTATTACTGCTCTAAATACAAAATGAATGCTCTTTAATTCTGTCAGAAGTCTTTTTGACCTTTGGAGGCCACTGAGTCGGCTGAGCGTTCTGTATTAATGCTGAATGATGTGTCTTTATGGCTTTGTCATGCTGTAGCTTTCTCGGCCCTGTCATCTATAACTGTCAGTGCTGCTTTAGTGGCCGAATTGGTTTGCTGAGTTGGCTCAGTCTATTCTTTTCCAAAAATACTGAATGCATCAAATTTTCCTGTACATGATGATTTATGTTTTTTGATTACAAAACTTGATGAAAGGCTCTTGATTACAGTATCAACTGTATCATTTTGGTCCACCATTCCTGTGTGGGCAATTGATGTCTCAAAATTGCATCTAAGGTCTCATCTGCCTCTGTATATTTGTAGAAGTTTGGAGGCACTTCAAACAAATGTTTGATCTCATTCATAATAAAAAATAAGTTCTCTACTCTGTCATAGAGACTTTTCCCAGATGCTGGCCTTGTTTCTTCTGAGGTACTTGGTCTTACAGTGATCTGATTGGTGGCAAATGTATTGACCCTTTTTGCATAGTTCTCATGTGAAAGTAGCCTCCCTGCGCTGTTCAGTAAGCCAGGAAGACCTCTGCTTTGTAATGCTGCAAACTTATCCATGAATTTGTTTACTTCTGTTTGCATGTCCTGGCTTCTTCTTTCCAATGTTTGTACTAGGCTTCTCAATGTAAGGACCCTCTTTATCAGTAGGATGGTTTCAGTTCTATTCGGGATTCCCATTGCTGCCAGCTGAGGACCTGTACGGTTATTGAGCACGTTAATCATTCTGTTGGCTATCTCAGGCATATTGCCTAGAGATGCCCTTGCTCTCTGGACTTCCTTGTGTGCTTTGCCTATGAGCTCCATTTTCTCATGAATGGTCTCTATATACTGCCATTGATCTGTGATTGATTGGCCAATGTTGGCCCATAAAACTGTCTTGACCTCAGCCACAACTTTATCAAGGGTAAGCTCTTTCTCCAGCTCCTTTATCTTCTCCTTGAGAGCCTTTATTTCTCTTCCTTTTTCTGCTACACTTTGCTTGGATTTGTCATATTTCTCATTCAGCTTAGCTAAATTCTCCCTAGCTTCATTTAGCTTTGCCATTTGGGCTTCTAGGGCCTGGATTTCATTCTTCAGCTTCTGCATGTCAAGGCTTGGAGCCTGCTCTGATGTTGGTGCTGGTGCTGATGTAGATGGCGCTGTTTGAGCTGTCTGCTCTGTAGGAGGAGCACTAGTTTGAGGGGGTTCCTCAAGGTTGATTATTTGTGGAGGTGGCTGAGATGTTTGGCCTCCTTCCTTTTGTTGTAGGGCTGCCTGCAGTGCAGCCTCTGATTCTCCCAATTTCTCTTCTGTCTGGATCAGCTGTTTGTATAATGATATTAGCATGCTTGCTGCATCTTGGTCATGCCTCAGCTGGGCAACCTCTTCTGTCTGTGGGTGAAGAGTTGCTGGGATCTTAACCATTTTTCTTAGTGCTGCCATATCTGCATCTCTTATTTTCAACAGCGCTTGTATAGCTTTGGTGTCCTTGGGATCATGCCCAAGTTCTATGATGATATCCTCCAATGCTTTGATTCGGTTGTCCTTTGCCTGAGAGGATGCTTTCTCCAACTCAAGTTGGGCAGCTGTATTGTTTAGGCTATTTTCCAACCTATAATTAATCAATGTTTTGTCTACAAGGGTGGCATACACCATCTCACCCGTTTTTTGTGCAATTCAATCTGATCCATAGGGTGGATGTCTTTTGCAAGGACCTCAAGGTTGGTCCTTATGTAGTCTGCAGCTGACTGTGGCTGCAGCATGGTTGGCATAAAATGACTCATTATCATTTTGCCCTCTTCTACATCATATGCAGACATCAACCTCTGCTGGTTTGTAGGAGCCATTTTCAATAGGTGATTGTACAGTTGTATCCTAAGTGGCTCATTCTTCTTTTTGATATCAATAAATTGTTGTTTGATGCCTGTTTCAGCTTTCCGTTGCTGGCTTGAGGAGCTGACTTCTCCTCCAAGGGTTCTTTCTTGTTCCTGCTGAAAGGAACTGGCAGATGCCTCCATGCTCGGTGGGCCCATGCCCAATGATTGTCCAATAGGCATTTCTTCCTCGGAGAGGGGATTCATTCTCTGCCTTTTCTCCCCTTGATTTGTGGATGTGGTGAGGGGAGTCTCCTACTCTCTGTCCCTCTTCTTTCCCTTTTCTTCTTTCTGTGAAGTTTGTAGTACTGAGGCCTCCACTGTCTTTTCTTGCCTAGGAGGCACATTCTCTTGAGCCTGTTGCTCAGTGGATATTGGGGCTTCAGCTGTTTGTTCTTGTTGTATTGGCTGCCCCTCTTTTTGCCCTTCTTCTTGCTGTTCTACCTGCTTTTCTGCTTGTTGTTCTGCCATAGGAGGTGGCTGTTCCTGCTCCATCTGCTTCTCTTTGCCTTTGCTGGAAGCCTGATAAGTAGCCTTGGCTGCTTGCTGTTGTGCTGTCGAAGATGATGCAGCTGCTTCAAGCTGCCTTTGGTATGAAGAGGAAACCTGCCCACAATTTTCCAAGTCAGCCTCTTTCTCAATATTCTTTGCCTCTCTTTGTAGCATTTGCTCTCTAGTCATTGGCTCTTCTAGAGTGCCCTCTTTCCAGTTTAATGCATTGGCATGTTTCTCAATATGAGGCAGTCTCACGTGAGCATAGCCACCCAATTTGTATTTTACCCTCCTGAGGGAAATGAAATGATTAGGGTCATAAGGTATCCATTGGAAACTAGTTTCTAATCGGAGGCTCTCTAGGATCCTATCTGCTTCCTTCCATCCCTCCTCCCTTTGGTTGTAAAGAAATGGGCCTAGCTGGTTCCTGACCTTTAGTTGCACCTTCTTGTTTTTGTTGTGGAAATGGACCTGGTCTGCATTTCCAAACTGTCTGAAATACTCCAAGGCAAATAGTCTCATCGGGACATATCTTGGCAGCCTATAAGGGTTCAACTCACAGCCATATATTATGATTACTGTATGGTGTTGGTAAAAGTACCAATCACCAATGCTATAGGCCTTTGAGAGGTGAAGTATCCTTTGCATCTCATCTGTCAATCTGGGAGGAGGGACACCCAATAACAAAGTCATAGCTGGATGAATGAAAAGGTCTATGAATTCACAGTATGTGTATGGTGAACGGGAGATGTAATGAAAAACTGAGGTCCAAAATACTACAGACCTTGGATTTCCCTGGGCATCAAGTTTCTTGAGAGGAATAGGGAAACTGTCAGGTTGATAAAATAGGAACAGATGATATATGTATGAGGTGTATCTGAATACCTTTTCCCTTTCTAGATTCATCAGTTACTCATGAATCTTATTTGCGATATACTCAGCATAGTCATAGTGCACAGCAGGAGGCTTTCCAGGAGAAAATATGGACAGCATGGCCATTATGGTGTCATCAACATCCTCAACTCCCTTGTACCCCAGGACATAGCTGATCAAATCCACCAGCATCTTGCCCAAGTCATTGAGATATGGGTTTCCAATGGGAGGTGTTCTCAAACCTTTAGAGCTTGGCTGAATAAATAACTGATTAATCTTGATGACCTGGGCACTGGACAGCCTGCCCCCCTTCTTTAATAAGTCCATCATGGAGAGAGGAGTCAATGGTCTTGCAGAATGAAAGTTCAGCATTTGATTTATGGCCTCAGGGGTGATATGGAACAAGACTGCACCTGATGTACTGAGGACAGCTCTTTGACAGGGATCATAGTTCTCACAGCATCTATGGATCAGGTCTGGAAGGACATTGACTTGAGGAAGGTTGTAAATGGGCAAGTTGGAGTCCCAAATCCCTAAAATATCAGCTCCACTGAGGTGTTGAGCTTTTAATTCATTTAGCATATGAATATTAAATTTGGAATTCATTGAGAATGTGTCTATCATCTGATAATCTATATCCCCCAGGGCCTTCCATTCTAACTCCCTTTGTGGGGCATTCAGAGGTTGAATATTCAGGGCCACTGGTGTTTCCATGGTTAAGTAGTGCTATGACTTGTACTAGAACTGGTTTCAGTGAGCAGAACAACACAGAGGGGTACTTTTGCAACAGTGAGGCAAATTGCAAGGAAAAATGGGGTAAACTGTGGTGAGAATAGTTTAAAGTGCTCCAAAGAAAGTTAATTGAGCATATGCAGGGATTAGTACCACTATTTTCCTGGTGAATTTGCGTAACTCAGGTTTTAAGTCCACGAATGCACAGACAGACTGTAGATTTTGTGAAAATTTGGCTAAACGAGGCTCTGCAGATGAATGTCGACTCAAGAATTGAAAATGAAGGCTGGCCACCGGGGATTTGCTGGTGAATACAAGCTTCCTCACTCTTTTAACTTAGTTTTAGATAATTATGGACACAACCAAGCACGGAGGGAATGATTTGGATAAATACCTGGTGAATTGCCGGCAATGGTTACAAATGCAGGTGGGTTGAAGGCACCAACGGTCTTCGGGTCGATTTCTGCAGGTTGGCGACGGATGGTCGTAATTTGCATGCAGAGGTGAGCAACAGTCTTTTTGGCAAAAGTGAGAAAAACACGAATTTTGGCTAAAATATGGACTTTTTGGGTTATTGGCACTTTTTTTGGATGACGTCAGCATGACGTCATCAGGTGGGGTCAGGGTCGGGTGACGTCAGCATGACGTCATCAAGTGACGTGGCGACCTGTGAGTGGTCCACGGGGATTTCATAGGTGGCGGACATGTCGGAGCGCTGGCGGGCGGGGGTGCTGACAGGGTGCTGAGTCGAACTGACGTGGGTGTGACGTAGCAATGATGTGGGCACGGCAGTAAAGCACAAGCGGTAAATGGTTTTTCTTAGACCGCTCTGGATACGGTCATGGAATTGTCAAAGGGCGGCCCGAGAACATATGGGGGTGACGCGTGGCAGAGGCCTGACGTCACCCTCTGACAGTTTCTCGGGCGATAAAGTGTGGTCATCGGGGCCGACCCGATATGGATGTGGGCCGTCGGATGAAGAAACCCGGATCCGACGGTTGACGGATCGCTAAGGTGCCAGGACAATACGGCAACAGTGCGGGAATATTTTAATATTTTCTTTGAAATACGTGCCTGGCGGGGACTTTAGAATTTGGCGAATTATATGGGTTTTTTCAATGTATTTTTTATGAAAATGCGTATTGCACCAAACTTTGGGTAAAGCGGAAGAATGGGTTTTTTGGCGCATTTTGCAAATAACGCGGGTTAGGGGTAATAGTGGGTTTTTTACAAGGTCTTTTTGCAAATGAAGTGGGTAAATGGTTTCAAAGGTTTCTGAAGGGAAAAGAGGGGTAGGGCTTAGGTTGTTAGACTGACCAGAGGTCAATTTAATCCCTGATTTTGGACATATGGCTATAATGCCAAAGGGGGTGGGGAATATTTATAGATTGCTTGGGGTTTATACACCATAGTGTTTATAATAGTAAGGGAAAAGGGGAACATAGGGGATTTAGATAATAAGAAGTTAGGGGTTAATATGAGTGGAAGAGGTGGATGAGGGGGTAAAAACACTAAGTCTTATATGAAATCAACTTAGTTTAGGAAGTAGATCAAAATGAAAAGATTTTTAGACAAGAAATGTGGCTCTTAAAGAAACAAGAACCAACATAAGACCTTGGTTACTTTCATGAACATAGCCGGTAATGGGATGTTAGCAATGAGTGTGAAGGGGGGAAATTAGGAAGTTAGACATGCTCCATTGGGTTGCTGCAAAGTGATGGAGAAGAGGACCTTCCCTATCCATTGATGTTTCCTTTATGTTAGACCAGCAAAATGAAAGGAATGACATTTCTGCAACCCCATCTACCTACCCATCTACTTTCCTAACATTTTTTGTTTCTTCATGGAAGGTGCACTTAGACTTGCAGACCCTCATGTGCCTTTTCTTTTCCTTTGGATTTTTCTTTTGTTTTTCTATCTAAGGCTAGCCTTATTGCTTCCAAGGCCCCAGATTAAGCAGTTGGGAACCTTAATTCTCTACCTAACTACTGGTCTGCCAAGATTAAACAGTTTGGACAGACTTCTTTCTTTATTCTACGACAAGAAAATGAAACATGGCATGATCCAGATTAGGCTGTTGGACCATCCATCCAAAATTCAGTCAACATCAAGCTATGTACACATATTGCCTTCTCTTGGAAACATGGGATCTTTGCATCACCAAAGCAGAGCATATTTGGAACTTCTTTTGCCAATCATGAAATATGAAACCTAATGGTATAGGTATCTAACAGTGGCTCCACATGGGGATGGTTTTTCTTTGAAAGACCAAGAACAGTAGGTCACAATGCCTTGCCCCTTTGACTTCTTTTTACCAAAACTTGGAGTTTCCCTCCTTGAAATCTCAAAATTGGAATCTGTCATACTTGTGGAACTTGCTGAACTAAAGCCTTTTCCTTATTCTGCAAGACTTTTCAAACTGAGCTATTCACATGCTGAAAGAAAAAATTATATACAATAGATTATGTGCAGGGGAACAACCATGCTATATACATGGAGAGTAGTCAAAATAGTGCTTCAACATCCTGCCATTCACAGGACCTTCATCCAAATCAGTTTCATCAAGACTTTTAAGAAAGTAAGTATTGTTTCCTTGCACTGCTTGAATAACAAAAGGTCCTCTCCAAAGGGAATCAAATTTTCCATGTTTTCCTTTATCTTCCCTTCTTGAATCCCACCTTAGGACTTTTTCACCAATGTTGAAATCTTCAGCCTTAGTCCTTCTATCAAAAGCTTTCTTTAACTTTTCTTGTAAAACTTGAACTCTGCTATAGACTTGGTCTCTAGTTTGCTGCAAGCATATCATTTGATTGATCCTTCTTTGCATGTCATTGGGCTCAGCTTGACTTTCTTGAAGTAGTTTCATAACAGGAACCCCTAGTGATGAAGGAAATTTGGCTTCTAATCCATAGACTAACTCATATGGGCTGACCCCAATAGATCTCTTGGTTGTTAGTCTGTCTGCCCATAAGGCATTGACAAGCTTCTTATGCCAATTCTTCTTATTTTCTTCCAACATCTTCTTTATGATGTTTACAAGGCTTTTATTTGATGATTCAACTAGGCCATTCCCTTGAGGGTAGTATGCAGTATAATGGCCCAAAGTAATGTGGAATTTGTGACAAAAATTCACCATCTTCTTGAATCTGAAAGCAGCAGCATTGTCTGTTATGATCTTGTCAGGACAACCAAACCTAGAAAGTATATGGGTCTCAAGGAACTGAATGATAGTGAAATCATTGGCTTGTCTACATGGGACAACTTCAATCCATTTAGTAAAGTAGTCTGTAGCTGTTATAATCCATCTATGTTGGCCTAAGGATGAGGGATGAATTTCCCCAATGAAATCCAAACCCCATTGTTGAAAAGGTCTCTCTGTTGCAATAGGCCTCAAAGGAAGTGGCAGTAACTTTCTCTTTCCCTCAAACACTTGGCATTTATGACATGAAGTGGTAAATTTTTTGACATCAGAGAAAACAGTGGGCCAATAGTAACCTGCCCTCAATAACTTATCCACAGTGGACTTCCAGTACAAGTGTCCACCACAATCACCTGCATGAAATTCTTTTATGACATTGTTAGTCTCATTCTCAATTAAGCAGTTTAACAATATACCCTCATGGTTTTTCCAAAGCAAATTGCCATCCATGACACAAAATCTTGAAGCTTTCATTTTTAGGAACCTACATTTAGTTCTGGACAATCCTGGGGGAGCACACAAGTTTTGTAACACATAACATATATCAGAATACCAAGAGGATTGTTCAAAGGCTACATTGATCTTTGGAGTCGCCAGCTCTGGTTCATTGTCCAGTTGGTTAATGTCTAAGGCTTGGAAGTTTGCTTCTGTCATTAATTTGGCCAAACCTTGCCCTTTTATCAGTTTTGTAGGTTTTATTTCAATATCAAATTCCAAGATGTTGGCAATCCATTTGCCTCTTCTGCCCTCCAAGTTTTCTTGAGTGAGTATGTCTTTCACAATGGGACTTGGCACATAAGCTATAACATGGGAGTATAGGATGTAAATCCTAAAGTCTTTAATGGCTTTGACCAAAGCATAAGCTTGCTTCTCCATGATCTGATATTTCAGAGGTGCATCTCTAAGAGCTCTACTAAAGAAAGCAATAGGTTTTTCATTTCCTTGGTCATCTTTCTGTAATAAGACAGCAACAATGGTATGCTGGGAGGCAAAGGAGAAAATGATAAATTCTCTATCAAATTGAGGATTTGTTAGGACTGGTGTTTGGGTAAGGGCCAATTTTATGCCTTCAAAAGCTTGATTTGCTTCTACTATCCATTTCACTTTTGAATCCTTCTTTAGCATGTTATTTAGTAATCTGATCAATTCTGCTAAATTTGGGATAAACCTCCTTAAGAAGTTGATCTTTCCCAAGAAGGCTTGTAATTCTTTGATGTTTCTTGGGTGGGGCATTTGTAAGATAGCTTGTATCCTGTCTGGGTCAATTCTAATGCCATCTTTAGAAATGATGTGACCTAACAGCTTACCTTCTTCCAAACCAAGTAGAGACTTCTTAGGATTTAAGGAAATCCCATATTTTCTACATGTTATGAATATCTGTCTCAAGTGTCTCAGATGTTCTTGGTCAGATTTAGAGAAAGGTGTGAGGTCATCTAAGTAAATGACCAGAAAGTCATGAATCTCTTTGGAAAAAGCAATATCCATTGCTCTTTGAAATGTAGCCCCTGCATTCTTCAATCCAAAAGGCATTTTTACATATTTGAAATTTCCCCATGGGGTTGTGAATGCTGTTTTATCTTGATCATCAGGGTGGACTAGGATCTGATTGAAGCCTGAGAATCCATCAAGTAATGATATTCTTGAAGCCCCTACCACTCTTTGGAGAATGTGATCCATCTTAGGTAAGGGATAATTGTCTTTGAGGGATACTTGGTTTAAATTCCTTAGATCAACACAAAGTCTGATCTCACCAGTTTTCTTTCTTGTGGGCACCAAATTTGAAATCCAGTCAGAGAACCTGATTGGTGCTATGATACCAGCTTTAAACATTTTTTGTACCTCTTTTTCAATTGAAGGGAGAAGCATAGGATTTATCCTTCTCAATTTTTGCTTGAATGGCTTTTGATTAGGCTTGAGGGGGATTGTGTGCTGGATAACAGAGGTGTCATAGGATTTTAAATCCTCATAACTCCATGCAAAGACATCTTGAAACTCTTTGAAGAGGTCAATGTATTTAGGCTTCTGATCAGGAGGTAAGGATGCAGACAATTTTATTATCTTGGGCTTTTCAACAGTTCCAATGTTGCATTCTTCAATGGCAGCATTAAGGGGCTGCATTTTTGGTTTTCTAGGGACATCATTTGAGTCAAAAATATCCTCCAATGGAGTTAGGCCTGTTGGAAGAAAATTGTCTTTCAATTGTATCACTTCAGCTTCAGCATCAGCTACTTCTTCACAACTGATTTGTTGAATTTCTTGTATGTTGTCTTTGTTAAAAATTGTTGGATGTAGCATTTGGTTAGCTGTTTTGGGTGATATTGCTGTTTGGTCCTGTTCACCTAGCATTTGTGACTCACATGCAGCCTCTGTATCAATGTTTAGTCCTGAAAATTCTTGCTGTAAAGTCAAGAAATTATTTATTTGTGTATCATCCTCAAATACTTGCCAATCCTTGACATTGTTTGGGACAGAGGGTCTGTGTTTTATCTCAGCTGTGAAGCAATGCTTGGGTTCAAAAGGTAGTTTACATGTGCTTGCAAATGTGGCCAAACTATGAGCATGGAGATTATGGGTTCTAGAAATTTTGGTAATTTGAAATTCAGTGAAGGAATTTAGTATTTCAACGGCAGCAGACCTATAAGATCTCAGTCTTTTGTCATTGGTGACAAAATTCCCCTTTACTTGTTGGATAATTAGGTCTGAATCTCCCATGATCGAAAGTTTTGTGGCCTTCAATGATTTTACCAGTTTGGGGCCTAGTAAAAGAGCTTCATATTCTGCCATATTGTTGGTGCACCTAAAATTTAGTCTATAGGCTCGACCTTCTGCATGATTGCTTAGTTCATTATGAATCCACACCCCAGCTCCTGCCCCAAATTTGTTGACTAAGCCATCAAATTCAAGGAACCATAGGATTTCTTGGTCAAGGGAAGAATTGTCAACCACTATGGGGCTTGGCATCAACAACTTGAGATCTTGGCTTACACTTGGTTTTTCTTCTTGAACAATTTTGTTTATTGATTGCTCGACCATTATCTCTAGAGCAGTAGTTTTTTCATTTATATCCTGATCTTGTTTGAGTGTGTTGGTTTCATCATCATTTGTAGAACCTGTATTATCATTGAAGAGAATATAGGAGTCTATGTCAGAATGGACAGCATATATGGGAAAGTTTTGAGGTTTTTCTTCACTGCTGACCATGTATTTCATGAATGTCTCTCTGTATAGTCTCTTTGGTTTCCCAAAGACAGATATGGTGGCATATGACATGTCTAATTGAAGAGAACCTTGAAGTTTAGCCCCCCATGATCTTGATAACAGCATTCCATACTTAGGTGGGATATCAGCAACTACAACATCCATCAAGATTGTCTTATTGGGGTATTGGACAAGTGACACACAGAGATCCTTTATGAGACCTAAACACTTAACTTGGTTGGAGTCAAATGAAAATAGGTCCTTATATGGTCTTGTAATATCTAGATTTAATCTTTCCATGACTGATTTGGGCATCAGGTTGTGGGAAGCACCTGAGTCAAACATTGCATTGTGTAATATCTTATCATGAACATGCAGGCTGACATAAAAAGGTAAGATTCCTGTAACTGCTGTCTTTCCATCAACCTCTGGGCTAAAAAGTAGTTCTGGAGTATCATCCAACACATTAACATCATCTTTGTTATGAGTAAGTTGAAGGGATCTCTTGATTTGTTGTTTATAGATGTTATGTTTGGCCAACTCTGAGAGAGGAATGGCTATTTTCAATTTTCCAATTTCAGCTTCCAAGTCAAAAGGTTTTTCAGATTGGGTTTTAGTGTTCTGGTTAACAACCTTTTCCCTTTCAATGGACTCCTTAGTGCCTTCCTCCTGTTTCTCCTTTTGATCTTGAGGCTTGTCCTTTTTACTCATCTTTTGAGAAATATTGCTTGGATTATGTTGCGAGGGTGATGTAGCCATTGGTTGTTGATTTGAGGGAGATGCTTCAGTTATTTCTTCAACTGTTATTTCATTTGTAATTGAATCAGTTTTGTCAATTGGCTCTGTGATAATAGCCTTCTTAGGCTGTGGGGTGTCCTTTGTTTTGTCAGGCTGTGTCACATTTATTGTTCTACTTCTCAATTTATATTGTTTATGAACTTCAAAAACAGCCGTATCATAGCCTTGTTTGAAATCAAAAGACTCACCTGATTTGGTTTGGAACTGCTTGATATCATCATCCTTATGATCTTCTTGTGTTAAAAAGACTTGATTCCCACTGTCCAAACCCATTAGGTTGATGTGAGGATCCTCATTGGGCTCACTAGATGTGGAAGCCTCAGCATAATTCTCTTGGAAAGGGGGTCTGACATGTTGGTCAGGATCAGTTCTTCCAACATTGGGATTTTGATTCTTTCTAAAGTTTTGGTTTCTTATATTGCTTGTTTGTCCTTCCCATGATGACTTTCTTTCTATGGTTTCCACTCTGTCCCCAAGTCTATCCATACCTTTGATGATTGCATCTAACTTCTGCTCAAATGCTGAAGGTTCTTCCTTAAAAGTAGTTCTTCTTTCAGTTCTGGCCCTATTTCTCTTGGCAATCAAATTTGCCTCTACACTTACTGCTATGTCTTGCATGTCTGCCAAAGTTGCAGGGGCTCTTTCTCTTAATTGATATGCCATATCAGCATCAAACCCATCAGGGAACTTAATTAATGCTAAATCAGGTGGAGGCCTAAGGTTTTGAGGAATGGCACTATAGATAGAATTGAATCTAGTGCAATAGTCCGAGACAGTTTCTTGTGGACCTCTCTTTATGGTGTCATATTCAGATAAAATGTGTAGAGGGTCTTTTTTCTTTTCCCATCTGTTTAGAAAGGACTGGTAAAGAGCACCTGAATTAGCTATAGAGTTTGCAGCCAGTGCCCTGAACCAAGTTCTTACTTCACCTGTCAGACTTTGTACAAAAATTTTCATTCTCACATCATCATCATCTATCTCATAGTTTTCGAAGTAATCTTGCATTTTCTTGGTATGCTGTAAGGCAGTGTATGTACTGGTTCCATCAAAATAAGTGATTTTGCCTTGGTAATCCTGAGGCATGGCCCCAGGATTGTTTGGCAGCTGGAGGGGTGCATAACGATTAGCCATATTTGGTGGGATAAGTGGGACAACTGGAACAACAGGGACAACAATAGCAGTTTGGGTGTTAGGTGTTGACAATATATTTTGTGAAGTGGATGATGAAGAGGGGGAGGAATGAGTTGTATGGAGGTGAAAAGTTGGCTTAGAAGGGGTGGGGATAAAAGTGTGCTGAACTGCCTCAGGGCTAGATTCAGGAGATTGCTCTGGTTCCTTTTGGCTCTTGTGAGTTTTATGGATCAAATTTGGATTCTCGAAAACAGGAGGAGGATTTGGGTCTAGATTTGACCTGGTGTGCCTATTTTTCCTTTTGGGAGCCAGCTTCTGAACTTCTTTTTGGTATTTTTTAGGATATTTTTAGAACTATTTCAAGGGACTGCTCAAGCTGTTTTTAGAACCACTGTCTAAAGACAGACAACATTTTAAAAAATATGCTCAGTCCCCAGTTGAGTCGCCAATTATGTTAACACCCAGGTTGTTCCCTTTGACTCCCAAGGGAATACGGCCGGGGTAACCACTAACCAAGCTTTGGATCACAGGTTCTAGCCAACCTGTAATCAGAGAGGGCTCTCTCTTTGTTTGTTTAACTTTGTTCTTAAGGATCTTAGGCTAGTTATGAGGTGAGGGTTTGGTTTTATAGTTTGGTTGAGTGATGTCTTTCAGTACCTAAGGTGGAAATCTTCAGACAGTTTTAGTTCATTGGGCAATGGAGTCTGTGGATACAGGTTGTTTGAAATGTTGAGTGAGATTGTTGAAACTACGGGGCCATTTAAATATCCCATGAAACAAAACTTGAAATTGAGATGGTGAAGTATGTTTAACCAGTGGAAAGCAATTAAGAATTTTCCACTAAGCTGGGGGTGTGAGAAAGAGATATATTGCACAGGAGCAGATTTGAATTCCTGAACAATAACCACTGTGAAAGATATAGTCTGGAGGTGCAGCAATTAAGAATTACACCCTTGTAACTATAACTGAAGAAAACATTTATAACAGCATAGATTGAGGTCAGGGTATTCTATGAATAAATCCTGAAACTATTCTTTTTCTTTGCCATTAACTGTGAAACATAGAACATCAATGGGCTATGAAGAAATAATAAAACACATAACAAAAAGTTTAAAGGAAACTTATTGTGCCATGAAATACACAGGAATCCTGTAGCATTCAGCAAACACACACAACGCCTCAGACAACCCAGAACTTTGGAAATTCCATCAGCTTTTGTATTAATACTCTGAACATTTACAGCATAAGATCTCTAAAAGAGAAAATCAACAACAACCCCTTTGCAAGCTTATGCGAGGGGGAATATATACAATCGGTGATACAAAATATCTGAACCGTTGAGTCACTTGAGCAATAAATACGTTCACCAACTTTACAGAATAGCAGATAAGGAAGTTATCATTGCTCTAAATACAAAATGAATGCTCTTTAATTCTGTCAGAAGTCTTTTTGACCTTTGGAGGCCACTGAGTCGGCTGAGCGTTCTGTATTAATGCTGAATGATGTGTCTTTATGGCTTTGTCATGCTGTAGCTTTCTCGGCCCTGTCATCTGTAACTGTCAGTGCTGCTTTAGTGGCCAAATTGGTTTGCTGAGTTGGCTCAGTCTATTCTTTTCCAAAAATACTGAATGCATCAAATTTTCCTGTACATGATGACTTATGTTTTTTGATTACAAAACTTGATGAAAGGCTCTTGATTACAGTATCAACTGTATCATTTTGGTCCACCATTCCTGTGTGGGCAATTGATGTCTCAAAATTGCAAGGTCTCATCTGCCTCTGTATATTTGTAGAAGTTTGGAGGCACTTCAAACAAATGTTTGATCTCATTCATAATAAAAAATAAGTTCTCTACTCTGTCATAGAGACTTTGCCCAGATGCTGGCCCTGTTTCTTCTGAGGTACTTGGTCTTACAGTGATCTGATTGGTGGCAAATGTATTGACCCTTTTTGCATAGTTCTCATGTGAAAGTAGCCTCCATGTGCTGTTCAGTAAGCCAGGAAGACCTCTGCTTTGTAATGCTGCAAACTTATCCATGAATTTGTTTACTTCTGTTTTCATGTCGTGGCTTATTCTTTCCAATGTTTGTACCAGGCTTCTCAATGTAAGGACCCTCTTTATCAGTAGGATGGTTTCAGTTCTATTCGGGATTCCCATTGCTACCAGCTGAGGACCTGTACGGTTATTGAGCACATTAATCATTCTGTTGGCTATCTCAGGCATATTGCCTAGAGATGCCCTTGCTCTCTGGACTTCCTTGTGTGCTTTGCCTATGAGCTCCATTTGCTCATGAATGGTCTCTATATACTGCCATTGATCTGTGATTGATTGGCCAATGTTGGCCCATAAAACTGTCTTGACCTCAGCCACCACTTTATCAAGGGTAAGCTCTTTCTCCAGCTCCTTTATCTTCTCCTTGAGAGCCTTTATTTCTCTTCCTTTTTCTGCTACACTTTGCTTGGATTTGTCATATTTCTCATTCAGCTTAGCTAAATTCTCCCTGGATTCATTTAGCTCTGCCATTTGGGCTTCTAGGGCCTGGATTTCATTCTTCAGCTTCTGCATGTCAATGTTTGGAGCCTGCTTTGATGTTGGTGCTGGTGCTGATGTAGATGGTGCTGTTTGAGCTGTCTGCTCTATAGGAGGAGCACTAGTTTGAGGGGGTTCCTCAAGGTTGATTATTTGTGGAGGTGGCTGAGATGTTTGGCCTCCTTCCTTTTGTTGTAGGGCTGCCTGCAATGCAGCCTCTGATTCTCCCAATTTCTCTTTTGTCTGGATCAGATGTTTGTATAATGATATTAGCATGCTTGCTGCATCTTGGTCATGCCTCAGCTGGGCAACCTCTTCTGTCTGTGGGTGAAGAGTTGCTGGGATCTTAACCATTTTTCTTAGTGCTGCCATATCTACATCTCTTATTTTCAACAGCGCTTGTATAGCTTTAGTGTCCTTAGGATCATGCCCAAGTTCTATGATGATATCCTCCAATGCTTTGATTCGATTGTCCTTTGCCTGAGAGGATGATTTCTCCAACTCAAGTTGGGCAGCTGTATTGTTTAGGCTATTTTCCAACCTATAATTAATCAATGTTTTGTCTGCAAGGGTGGCATACACCATCTCACCCGTTTGTTTGTGCAATTCAATCTGATCCATAGGGTGGATGTCTTTTGCAAGGACCTCAAGGTTGGTCCTTATGTAGTCTGCAGCTGACTGTGGTTGCAGCATGGTTGGCATAAAATGACTCATTATCATTTTGCCCTCTTCTACATCATATGCAGACATCAACCTCTGCTGGTTTGTAGGAGCCATTTTCAATAGGTGATTGTACAGCTGTATCCTAAGTGGCTCATTCTTCTTTTTGATATCAATAAATTGTTGTTTGATGCCTGTTTCAGCTTTCCGTTGCTAGCTTGAGGAGCTGAATTCTCCTCCAAGGGTTCTTTCTTGTTCCTGCTGAAAGGAACTGGAAGATGCCTCCATGCTCGGTGGGCCCATGCCCAATGATTGTCCAATAGGCATTTCTTCCTCGGAGAGGGGATTCATTCTCTGCCTTTTCTCCCCTTGATTTGTGGATGTGGTGAGGGGAGTCTCCTACTCTCTGTCCCTCTTCTTTCCCTTTTCTTCTTTCTGTGGAGTTTGTAGTACTGAGGCCTCCACTATCTTTTCTTGCCTAGGAGGCACATTCTCTTGAGCTTGTTGCTCAGTGGATATTGGGGCTTCAGCTGTTTGTTCTTGCTGTATTGGTTGCCCCTCTTTTTTCCCTTCTTCTTGTTGTTCTACCTGCTTTTCTGCTTGCTGTTCTGCCATAGGAGGTGGCTGTTCCTGCTCCATCTGCTTCTCTTTGCCTTTGTTGGAAGCCTGATAAGTAGCCTTGGCTGCTTGCTGTTGTGCTGTCGAAGATGATGCAACTGCTCCAAGCTGCCTTTGGTATGAAGAGGAAACCTGCCCACAAGTTTCCAAGTCAGCCTCTTTCTCAATATTCTTTGCCTCTCTTTGTAGCATTTGCTCTCTAGTCATTGGCTCTTCTAGAGTGCCCTCTTTCCAGTTTAATGCATTGGCATGTTTCTCAATATGAGGCAGTCTCACGTGAGCATAGCCACCCAATTTGTATTTTACCCTCCTGAGGGAAATGAAATGATTAGAGTCATAAGGTATCCATTGGAAACTAGTTTCTAATCGGAGGCTCTCTAGGATCCTATCTGCTTCCTTCCATCCCTCCTCCCTTTGGTTGTAAAGAAATGGGCCTAGCTGGTTCCTGACCTTTAGTTGCACCTTCTTGTTTTTGCTATGGAAATGGACCTGGTCTGCATTTCCAAACTGTCTGAAATACTCCAAGGAAAATAGTCTCATCGGGACATATCTTGGCAGCCTATAAGGGTTCAACTCACAGCCATATATTCTGATTATTGTATGGTGTTGGTAAAAGTACCAATCACCAATGCTGTAGGCCTTTGAGAGGTGAAGTATCCTTTGCATCTTATCTGTCAATCTGGGAGGAGGGACACCCAATAACAAAGTCATAGCTGGATGAACGAAAAGGTCTATGAATTCACAGTATGTGTATGGTGAACGGGAGATGTAATGAAAAACTGAGGTCCAAAATACTACAGACCTTGGATTTCCTTGGGCATCAAGTTTCTTGAGAGGAATAGGGAAACTGTCAGGTTGATAAAATAGGAACAGATGATATATGTATGAGGTGTATCTGAATACCTTTTCCCTTTCTAGATTCATCAGTTGCTCATGAATCTTATTTGCGATATACTCAGCATAGTCATAGTGCACAGTAGGAGGCTTTCCAGGAGAAAATATGGACAGCATGGCCATTATGGTGTCACCAACATCCTCAACTCCATTGTACCCCAAGACATAGCTGATCAAATCCACCAGCATCTTGCCCAAGTCATTGAGATATGGGTTTCCAATGGGAGGTGTTCTCAGACCTTCAGAGCTTGGCTGAATAAATAACTGATTAATCTTGATGACCTGGGCACTGGGCAGCCTGCCCCCTGTTATAGACATTTTTGTGCCTTGCAACACTAAGCATGAAATGTCAATAATCTAAGGGATCCAAAGTCCCTAAACATGTTGTTCCTACCCCTAGAGGAACAAGGCTAACAAACCACAGCAATTCACAGAAGTTCTCCACCTGAAACTGCTCAAAAACAAGTCAATTCAGGATCATGTCAACTGCTCCACTGACCATCTGTGCTGAATGTCAGTGGCTCCACTGTCTACCTGCATTGAATGTCAACTCCAACACTAGCTACCTGCGCTGAGCGAGTTTGGACATGTGGCAGACTCATTCCTCAAGGTGTCAGAACCCAGGAAGCCTCCAAAATGACACTTGCCTCAGGGAATTCGACTGGTGATGAGTAAGAGGTTCCAAATCTCCAAGTGGAAGCAAGAACCTCCAAGTGGAATCAAGAACTGACAGAGGGAGAGGACACTAGTCAGATCTCAAGCTGACTCATCCTCTCTCCAAAACATCTATATATGGATCTCTCCTCCATGAGATCTAAAGGCTGGAATTTTGTTATTGCAAAGAATTGTTGTTGGTTTGAGACTGGAATCATTGGGTGCTTAATGCTTTGAAGGGAGGTGAAGATAGGAATTCCATTCTGCTGGGAAGGAGATGCTGGATTGGAGCCCTCTGGGTTGTATCTCTTCCTGAACCTTGTTATTTATCAATAAAGCTATCTTGGTTTTCTCCTATATACTGATGTATCTTTGATGTATGATTGCATTAGTGTATTTGATTTATTTCTAATCCTGAATCATTTATGAATATGAATATCTGCCTTTGTGTTGTGTTCTTCTCTTGTCTCAAGTAGCTGTTCTCTTGTCGCAAGTAGCTGTTCTCTTGTGGTTTTGCGAGGAGGCAAGTAGCTGTGAACACCCAAAGAGAAGAGGATCTAGATCGAGGGACAAACGGAAGACACCGGTAAGTCCATTGATCTCTCTTCTTTCCCATTTCATAAAGGAAGAAACCAGAATAGCTGTCTCTGTTTGTTGCTAAGGCACTGTCACACCTTAGGTGGATAGGATCATCCTGCATAGGCATTTTTCCCCACAACAAATTGGCGACTCCGCTGGGGACATTTGTTTTAGTCATTTTATTTGTGTTTACATCATTGTTTGTTTCATAGACTCAATAGCGACGATCGAACTGCTTCTGCAAAGTAGACATTTGCTGCCTTGATCCTTCACTGGATTTTGTCTATGATCTGAACAATGGACTCACAAATGACTTGATGATCCTTTGTGATAGATCTTATTACCCCCTCAAAGCATCCCTTTGATTGTACCTTGCTTGTGTTTCTGATTTGGCCTGAAACTGTTGATTTTTGAGCAATCTGTGACCCAGAACCCAGTGAGAAACGAGAGTTTCTCCTTCAGCGCAGACACTGTGAAGGCAGTCTGCATTTCAACGCAGGTCTCGTGAAGGCTACCTGCGCTGAATGTCAAACCCACAGTGTTAGAGTTGCGCTGAACCAGTTTAGCCTTGTGCAGCTGGGGTTCTCTGCTCTCTGTTGCCCTGTTTTGATCTCTGTTTTTTGAGCCTATAACCAGCATAGGTACCAGTCTGATAACTCCTTTTCTTTGCTTAAATTCCACCTCCTTTTGTACAAAAAGACTGTGAGTGTTTTTATGTGTTTGTGGCGTCATTTACAGTTTTCCTTTGCTTGAGTGAAATAATCATCCTGTAGCCCTTGATTCAGATCAGATTGACTGTGATCTTAGGAGAGAGTTCATTGGCTGTTTACAGTTGATTATACATTTGCTTTTGCTTATTGGTTTGAGTTTGTCTCTTTTAAGTGTCGAAACAAGTATTCATTTCGAAAGTCGCAAAGTGATTGTAATCTCTTCTACCCTTGTTGATTTCGAAAAAGTAAACTTGTTTGTATTGGTCATTTAAAAGCAAATTCAAAGTTGTACAAAAAGCTTTCTTTGTAGGCATCAATACTAAGAAAGCGGAAAACAAACACCTGCATTGTGCATTTGCATTTTGATAAGTTTGCATGCTTGATTTAGGAACAGTGCATTAGAGTGTGTTGATTGCTCTTTGAGAAAAGATGGTGTCTTTCTTTTCCCTTAGTAGCTAGGATTTTCAAAGTTGAAAAGATAATAAAGCTTGCTTATCATCTTAGACTGCATTTAGGAATTGTACCATACATCTCGTGGTGATCCAGAAAGGCAAACTTCTAAAAAGATCAACTTAAAATAAACTGAATGAACCTAACAATGCTTTGCAACATAACGCACAACATAGAGGTCTAGGCTAGAGACGTGTTCCGGCGTCGTTAAGCCTAGTGACTGTCGATCTCGTGGAAGGTGGGTGATTCCTCCTGAGGGACGATAGCGCTAGTACGGATTGTGCTCCCACGTACCGTCGCGTATATATTGGGAGACCCCTATAGGCATATATCCTTTATCCTTAGGAAGCCGTGTCGGCCGCCCTACTGATCGCAATGCAGTGAACACAGCATTCACGAAGATCGACCGCCCGTACCTTAAAAAGTATTCTGCGGTTTTGCGAAAAGTTTGGCACACCCTCTGCCTAGAACTCCAGAGCAGTTTCTTTTGGCCTTTTTCAGACTCTATAACAGAAAAAGTCCATCCGAGCATTTGTCACTTCGGGCTCGTTAAAACATCGAAGGAGACTAGAGTCATCTTTAGCTTTTTCTCGACTCTTTAAAAGTGAAAAAGCAAGTTGTGTCTAAAGCGTCTAATAAAATTCATTCATTTCGGAAACACACTTTCCCCTTTTGTATTTTAGTTGATCGAGTAATCCGCAATCGTGGAAGAAAGTCAATTGAAACCCCGTCATTCGCGGAGACTTACGAGTCAACCGTCTTTGTCTCCGGAATCGAAAACAGTACGGACAAAGCGAACTCGTTTAACCGGTTCGAAATCTCCTATCAAAGTCAGAACAAGTGTTCCGACAACATCTGAGATTCCGGTTACTCCAAACATTTCTGGAAACCCTGCCTCTATTGAAGAAGTTCAACAGCCACAGAGGGACAGTGATACTGATCCTAGTCTGAGAACAAATACTTGTGTTACTGAACCAGTTCCATCTGTAACCGGTCCAGAGAGTCTTGTTCCTCAAACAACTGTCGCTGTCGATTCAACCACTTCTTCGGCACCAGAAATATTTTACGGACCTGACGGTCTTCCTCTTCCACCTGGTCTGATTGCGATAGAGGAAATTGTAGAGGATCCGCAAGCAAGTACTCCAACCCATTTTGGAGTAGGGGTCACTCTATTTCCTTCTACATCAGAAGTTAGTCCATCACCAGTGGAAGTTCCTGTAGAATCACTAGGCAATCTATTGGATAGACTCAAAATGTCTGAGCAACCGTCGACATCTAGGACTGTGTCAAATGACACAGCGACAGCAGAACTCCCTGCCGTCACTCCGACGATGTTTGCCGGTGTACCATCTGTCCCAACTAGCTCGCAACCGCTAGAAGGAGTCCACCCAGGGACTATTTCGACAGTGTGGTCTGTTCCAGTTTGTTCCTCCGGAGTAATATCCGGTAACTCTTATGTTGAGACTCGACAAATTGATCCCTATGGAGGTCAATTTGGGCCATCTAGTCCCCAAGGGCAAACAATCCCCTTGAGTTCCGGATTGCTACCGTATGGGGGGCAGTATGCCCTTTCATTACCCCCTCCGGGAGGATATCCATACGGCAGTTCTCAACAATATTCAGGTTATACTGGAGTTACGACAAGTGGTTGGGTACCTATGCTACCCCAACAGCCAAGAGTTGTGTATTATATGCAACAATGTGTACCTGTGTCGAACATCCCGACAACGCCAGCTATTGTAACAGTGTCACAAGTTCAAACGATGCATGTTGTATGTCAACCTCAGATTTCTCAGGTTGTAATGCAACAGCCCCTTGACCCTGTGACGCAACCACAATCGCCAACTGGTGGGGCGACACAGGTCCAAACGGGTACAATTACCCCACATCTTGGTCCGTCGGTTAGTATAGCACAGCAGAGCATGGCTTCACAACCGTGGCTGGTGCAATACCAACAACCACAATTCCAGCAAGTGTACCAAGGTTCTGAGCAGCAAATCTTTGCGAACAGTGGACAACCGTATATTCAAAACGGTCAAAACCAACCGCTTTACAGTGGTCAAGTCCGCCAACTGTATCAGTCATACCAACATCAATTACATTATGCTGGTATGCAAAGGCCTACTGCTCAGGCGATTCCATCGTATCCTGGGTACGCCTCACCTAACCTGAATCAACAGTTACCATTCGTGGCAACTTTAGAATTACCGAATTTACACCGATTAACGAATGATCCAATTGCTTACGCCCCTTGGTGGCCAGCGATTCCTCACAAACTTCCATCGGACATTCCTAAATTCAATGGAAATCCAGGCGAAGACCCATCGAATCACGTGATGACTTTTCATCTGTGGTGTTCGTCGAACACCCTGAACGATGATTCGATAAGGCTTCGCCTTTTTCAGAGGACATTGACAGGTCCAGTGGCTAAATGGTATATTGAATTACCTAGAGCCTCTTTCGACAATTTCAGCTCCCTAGCCACGACTTTCTTAACCCATTTTCAATTACCGATAAGGTATGAAATGGGAACGGAAATCTTAACCAACTTCAATAGACAACGGCAACTCATATATCCGATCATATACATGAGTGGCGTCGTCGTCGCAGGATGGTGAAAACATACGTTCCTGATCAGCTATTAGCTGAATGGTTTATAAAGTCGTTACTTCCTGCCATAACGGAAGATGTGGCCAAGGGGGGAGTCGTAACAGAGGAGCAAGTTATTGCTCGTGCACAGTATCTAGACTTAGTATACACTCAGTCTGGCACGCTCTACGACAAAATACCTGACGCCCCTAGACCGGAATTCTCAATTCCTCCTCCTCCTAAATCAAATAGTGACTCTCATGCCGGCGACGGTGTAATTGGCACAGCAAACGCAAAGTCGACAAAGGCTTCATCTAAGAAAGCCCGTAAGACTTCGGATCAAAATGCAAATCAAGAAATTCTTGCTTCGGAAGTAAATTCCGTATCAGCAGATAAAGGCAAAGAACCCAATCAACCAGGAAGCAAGAAGAAGCAAAACAAAGGGAAGAAGAAGAAACAGGGTGAGTCATCCCCTGAAAAAACTTCTTCAAGCCCTCCTAAGAAAGGGAAACCAAATTATCCATGTCAAATATGTGATGAGGATCATCGGACAAGAGAATGTCCATACAAAGCTGAGATTAAAAGGTTCTTCAAAAGTTTGCAAACCTCAGCTGTGTTAACTGATCCGTTTCCCAATCCAGGTCAAAATCTGGTTGATAGTGGAAATGCTTCCCCGTCGCAAGTGCTAATGTTGTCGATCTCCAAGCAACAGAATGATGCTTTGATTTCGACGAGGAACAAAGATTACGGGAATCCTCCGCTGTCGAACGACAAAGGGAAAGATCAACCGAGTAGTTCGACAACAACTTCGACAGAAGTTGTACCACCCATCATTCCTGAATTAACAATAAAACCGCCGAAGGGAGTAGTACACAAGTCGACATTTAATCCTCGCGCCAGAGCGGCGCAGCATTATAACATAGTGGAAGATTTGGCCCAATCACCATCCGCTATGTCGACTCTTGTGGTACTACAAAATTGCCGATCCCAAAGGCAGGCGTTGTTATCAGCTATTGGTGGGGTTGATCCTAAGGATTCCAATCTTGTATCCTTCGACCACAAAGGATACGATCCTCAATTACCAGCTCAACTAGCTTTCCTTATTCAAGTGAAAGCCCTCAACAAAACTGTTCACCGAACAATTATTGATGAGGGGGCATCTACATGTATCATGTCGATGAGTTGCTGGAAAACTCTAGGGTCTCCAACCTTGTCGCGATCTTCGACAACATTAAAAGCATTCGACGGAAGGACGTACACCCCGTACGGAATCCTAAATAACTTGAAGATTGAACTAGGAGGAAAAACAGTGGAAATAGATGTTGAAGTCATCGATGGGAATCTTGACTATAACATCCTACTGGGAAGACCATGGATATATGCCATGGCGGCTGTAGTGTCGACTTATTTTAGGAAGATTGCATTCCCTTTTCAAGGAGGGATTACGGTCGTCGACCAACAGAACTTCCTCCCTAATGGTTCACAAGTTACAGGAAGCATTCCCATGATCCATGAGAGCAACCATTCGCTTCAAGATATCGGAGTAGGCCTACTGAAAGACCCCACATTGATGGGAACTTTCGCGCTTCCGCCTCCCATCTATATAGGAAATATAGCGTTAGTAGCAACCTGCAACATGATATCTTCCACGAAGGTCGCAGAAAATGAAGACATGGATCATGCAATGGTTTTGCCCCCAAGCCCTATAGAAATATTGTAGCAATCAATGTTCCAGGCATGGGAGGCGAACCCGAGTCAACGCTCGTCAAGCGTTTGGGTAGATAGGTCTAGGGAATATGGTACCCCGTTAGATCCTTGGTCGAAAGTGCATGGGACTGACGAAGGAATCCTACAATCAATGTTGATTGAGGGGACACCATGGAATGATCACCACCATCGTTCCCTTCTTCCAGAATATGAAGAAGATACTCAACATGACCTTTACCACCCTTCAGTCTTTGAATTCCTATCAAATACTGTAAATACGGTGGATTCCGAGCGAAACTTATCCAATATTGAAGAGACTATAGCCATAAATATCTCGACTAAAACAAATGTTGTAGAGAATATTTATGTCGGCAAAGGATGTTCTCCTTCAGAACTGGAAATATACAACGCTCCTTTTTGCGAATTCAGAGATGTCTTTGCTTGGTCATATGATGAAATGCCAGGCATTGACTCGAGTATCGTTGAACATGAAATTAAAATGTATCCTGATGTCAAACCAATAAGACAACGGCTTCGGCAGGTGCACCCCAAGAAAGCCGCTGCCATTAAAGCAGAAGTTGAAAAGCTCCTCCATGCTGGTTTCATCTACCCGGTTCCTCTAACCGATTGGGTATCGAATATTGTCCCTGTTATGAAGAAACAAGGGACAATTAGAGTGTGTGTCGACTATAGGGATGTAAACCAAGCTTGTCCGAAGGACAACTACCCTACACCCTTCATCGACCAGATAATTGATGAATGCGCCGGATGTGAAATCTTTTCATTTATGGATGGATTTTCCGGGTATAATCAAATAAATATCCGCCCACAGGACCAGTCAAAGACTGCATTTATTTGTCCGTGGGGCACATTCGCTTATCGAAAATTACCTTTTGGTTTAAAGAACGCAGGGGCGACGTTTCAGAGGGCAATGAATTATGCCTTCCATGACATCAAGAACATCGTTCAACCATATCTCGACGACCTTCCGGCTCATTCGCGAAAGCGGACTGATCATCCGAAGCATTTAAGAGCGATATTTCTACGTTGCCAACACTACAAGATAAGACTCAATCCACACAAATGTGTGTTTTGCGTCAGTTCTGGTCGTTTACTTGGCTTTGTAGTCTCTAAGGATGGGGTTCGTCTCGACCCCTGCAAGGTTCAGGCAATCATTAATTTGCCTCCACCTTCAAATTTGCTTCAGATTCAGAAACTCCAAGGGAAAGCAAACTTTCTGAGGAGGTTCATTCCAAATTACGCAGAACTTGCTAAAGGTTATACTCGTCTCTTGAAAAAGGATGTACCTTTTGTCTGGGATTAGGTGGCGCAAGCTTCCTTTGATGCTCTGAAATATTCTCTAGTAAAAGCATCATTAATGTATGCCCCAGACTATCAAAGAGATTTTAACCTGTATCTGGCTGCAGCGGATACGACCATTGCGATGGTTTTAGTTCAAGAAGTCGATGGAATTGAACATCCTATATATTATTTAAGTAAGAACTTAAATGATACAGAAAGAAAATATTCTTATGTTGAAAAACTAGCGCTTGCAGCTGTACAAGCGATTCAAAGATTTCGACATTATGTCCTCTTTCGGAAAACTACCATTTTATCAGATTGCAACCCCATGACTTATATACTGTCGCGACAGTTGCTGGGGGGCAAATATTCAAAATGGATAGCGATCCTTCAAGAGTTTGATCTGGAATTTGTAAAATCCAAATCAAAGAAAGCTCTAGTTTTCGCAGAATTATTGTGCGACCTCCCATCGTCGTCCAACGATGAAACATCCGAAGAATCAATCGTGGACGAGAATTTGTTTCTGATATCTACAAGCAATGAATGGTATGGAGATATCATAATTTATCTCCAAACCCAAAAGTTCAGGCCTAACACCTCTCACTCTGAACAGAAACGTATACGATACCAAGCTAAAGACTACATGATCGTCGGTGATACGCTTTACCGTCATGGTATCGATACAGTTCTGAGGAGGTGCCTTACCCATGAGGAGGCCGAAAAAGCCCTGAATGAGTGTCATTCAGGCGCGTGTGGGGGGCATCAATCTGGATATGCAACAGCACAAAAAATACTACGAGCAGGATACTTTTGGCCAACCATGTTCAAAGATTGCATAACCGCAGTCAGAAGTTGCCATGCTTGTCAAATTTTTGATAGCAAAACCAGAAGACCACCCGCACCTTTACAGCCAATAGTTGCTGTTGGGCCTTTCGCCAAATGGGGCATCGATTTCATGCAATGTAACCCCACCTCGACCGGGGGGCATGGGTATATTATAGTCGCCGTTGACTATTTTACCAAATGGGCCGAGGCGATGCCTACATTGGATAACACTGGTGAAACAGCTGCCCTTTTCTTTTTCAATCATGTAGTCGCCAGGTTCGGCGTACCATAGGCTATAGTTACAGATCATGGATCGCATTTTCGCAATCACATGATGGTCGAATTAGCTGCCAAGCTAGGGCTATCTCACGACAGCTCTACCACGTATTATCCGCAAGCCAACAGACAAGTTGAGGCGATCAACAAGGTCCTGAAGCGCATGTTGCAAAGGATGATTAGGGTTCACAAAAGAAGGTGGCACCTAATCCTGTACTCAGCCTTGTGGGATTACCGAACATCAGTAAGAAATGCAACCGGGTTCACGCCTTTCCAACTGGTGTATGGCCTGGAGGCAGTCTTACCAGTCCAGTGCGAAATTTCGTCTCTTAAACTCGCAATTGATCTCCTCCCCGGAACTTCAGAAGAAGAGGCCCGTTTCTTGGAATTAATCCAATTGGATGAAACCCGTCGTGACGCCGCTTTGGCTAACGAAGCCCATAAGAAACGAGTCAAGGCGCAGTTCGACAAAAATGTCAAACCCCGTGTCTTCTCAGAAGGTGACTTGGTCTTGCTTTACGACCAAGAATCCGACAAATTGGGAGCAGGTAAATTTAATTCTCTATGGATGGGCCCCTATATTGTTAAACGAGTGTTAGCAAAAGGAGCCTACGAGTTAATGGATTATGACGGAATTCCACTGGCGCAACCCCGCAACGGGTTGTACCTCAAGCGTTACTATGCTTAAATAGTAACCTGTGTGCTTTTGTTGTATTTTGTTTTCGCTAAAGTGTTTGTTTTGGTCGAGTAATCCACCTTTTTACATTTTTTGCAGATGTCGAACCTTTATGAGACATGTGTGGGATATGCTGACGGAGCAAGTCGTAGTTCACGGAACCTGTCCTCCGCGGCCTGGGCCATTTTTGATCCAAGCGGCGAGTTAGTGAGTTTCAGAGGTGTGTGTATTGGGCAATCAACGAATAATATCGCTGAGTATAGCGCGTTGATAGAACTCCTCTCTGATGCCATCACCCATGGTATACGCCGACTGATCGTCAGGCTAGACTCACAACTCGTGATACTACAACTCACTGGTATATACTCTGTCCGCAATCCGGCTATTTATCGTATGTTTCTAAGGGTTAAGATTTTGGAAAGACAGTTTGATTTAATTCAATACCAACATATTTCCAGGAACTTAAACACATTAACCGACTCATTAGCAAACTATGTGTTAGATAGACATTTGCGACATTTATAAAAGGAAATGTATCATCAATGTTGTACAAGTGGATCATAACTCAACCAGAATAAACCCCGAAAATCAAAATATATATATAAAAGTTGTTTATCGTTTACACATAATGTTATGTAACCAAGACAAAAATTGGTCGCATGACCCAAAAACTCAAAAATGCTAGGGGGCACCCTAGCCTAGTGATGCTCATGATAGCACGTCTGTGCACACGCAGTAGTATGTCGCTGCAACTGTAAAGGTAACTCGTCGATCCGTACATCCGGAATACCGAGAGTAAGGCTCTCAACCTGCTCCTGCACAGCTGTAAGGGTCTCGGCCACGTCAAGGTCGCGAAGAATAACCCTCCCAGCAGGCTCCCCTGCTGGAGCAGCGACTGGCGGTCTCGGGCGAACTGCTGGACGAACAGGACCAACATCTGCAATGCACACAAGAGTTTGATTAAAGTCTTGACAGAATAAAGCACAACAACATTATGAATAAAAACAGTAAACAGTGATATGGTCAGAGATTTTACCAATAGCGCCCCACTGTTCGCCATCCGGTAGCACCAAATCCGGATCACCTCGGAAATCCATGCCAACATATGGATACTCAGAATAGACCATCTCCTGGCGCTCGAACCACCTGAAGAAGGTATCAGTGAAAGTAATCTGAGGTTGACCAGCATGCCTAGACATGTGATCAACCCATCTCTGCATGCGTGGCTCGGTCGGAGAAGGCAAGTCGAGTGCAATATACTGAGGCTGCATCAGTGGTATTTTCTCCAAGGCAAAGGCAGTCAAAATAGAACCAAATCCAAAGTTCTTCAGCTTCCCGTCCTTTACCTTGGTCAATTGACTTTTCATCTGAACAAGTACTGCATCACACCAGTTGAATACTTTCGGTTGGAGACACTCCAAGGCGTGCTGTACATAAGATCTGTTGGCAACATGAAGAGATGCACTACCGGCCATCCTACCAATAGTATACAGAATGGACCTGAGAGACCTGTCAGTAATCTCACGGATAACAACCTTGCCGTCTCTGCTCGGCTGGGAACCTTCCCTACAATACTGGCGGACATAATCTCTCACGGAGTCATTCCCTCGGGCCGAACCTGACAAAGAAATGGGGGCACCCCGCCTTGACAACCCAGTCAAGAAGTAAATGTCTACGATGGTCAAGGGGATGGATTTGCCCCTAATCTGGAATACTTGGTTGATAGGATCCCAAGCATCAAGCATATACTGCAGTAAGGAGATCTGTGCTCTCATGCTAGAGATACAGAAGAACTTCAGCAGGCCACAGTTCCGCAGTGCGTTCACCGTGACAGGATCATGGAGGGCAATCATGTCCTCTTCTTCATGTTCTCGTTCTCGCCATGTAAGGGACATTTTGCTCAAAGGTCCCTGCAAAACAAACAAGAGAATGAGTAAGATCCTGGATTTGATGAGAAACTGGCGAAATTTCATCAAAAACTGTGCAAAAAGACCTGTCTTCTGTGCCCAACGCAGGTAGCAAGTGTTCTACCTGCGTTGAAGGTCAAACTGCCTTAAGGCAGCTTGACATTCAACGCAGGTTTCGAATGGACCACCTGCATTGATGGCAGGGCGCCCTGACAAAACCCCAGGTGCTCAGGAGGACAGGGAAACAGGCACAGAATTGAAAAATGAAACCATGAAAAGAAAGAGCTAGGGTTTAGCTCCTACCTGGTCCTGACGGCGCCGAGAATCGTCCACAGAATCTCCCGAAATCAGCTGGTGAAAATCAAGGGGGAAGAGGCACCTCCAAAGCTCCAACAAACCAAGTTCACATGAAATGGTAAAATGAGAGGTAAAAACACTTTTTAATTGCTTTTTACGTAGTTCAAAGCGAAATATTAGGGTTTTAATCTCATTTTCAAACAAATGTTATTCATTTCTAACTAAGTTTGATGCAGCAATTGTGAATGCAGTACTATCTTTGAAAAGGGAAAAACTAGTTATGGTAAAAAATCAAAATTTGACCATATAAACGAGCAGTTTTAGCATAAAGTTCATGCTCGTTAAAAAATAAACGCAAGATCCGAGCAGTTTTAACGTGGAATTCATGCTCGTTAAAAAATAAACATAAGCACCACCCGGTAAATAACCACTGTGAATGTAAACCTTATCAGCCATTAAAGCCTTGGTCGTGTTTGCACCGTCACCTCCACTTTTCATTTGGCCGATCATTCACCTCCATATGATTGTTTACCCATTTTGAGGAACAGCTGCGAAGAGTGATTTCACCTAGCCATCCTTGTGACACTGCCGTGATTGGAAAATTCCAACCTGTACCTGGAATCAGCTGCTAACCCTGTCTATCACTCGTTCCTCAAAAGACGAGTCTTCTTTAAGCTCTTTTCAACTGACTCGTAAAATATGAAAAGATTGCCGAGTTTTGGCCTTCCAGCTCGTTAAAGCGACCGGAAGTGCTATCCCTCCTCTAGATTTTAATCTTTTTGGACCTGAGGGATTATTGCACAAAAAGATCGAGCGCTTGTTTTGTTCGGCTCGTTAAAACGATCGAAAACTCATCCCTTCTGTATTGTTTTATACTTTTTCGGACTTAAGGGATTAGATGACGAAAAAGGAATTTTGTAGTTAACTTTACGTACCTTTTCAGACTCTCTAAAAATGAAAAGGGACCGAGTTGTCTTTGTCGTTAGACTCGTTAAAATCACTAAATAGCGACAAACTTGTCTTTAGGCAAGAACGAGTTTCACTATCGCTAGGCTCGTTAAAACATAGCGATGGGCTTGCCCGAAGGGCAGGTTATAGAACAAGCATATGTTATCCTCCTCAAGCTTGACAAAAATAAAGAGGTACTGGTCAGCAATGACTGGGGAAAAATTGGGAGAAACTAAAGAAAACTTTGATGGTAGCAAGTCGCTCTTGAACATGACACTTTTCCTCCGTACCACAATCGAGTTGGGTTGTTTCATTCACCGGTCACCATCCATATTTGGGGTAATGCTACCGATCCATCGCATCAGTGTCGCCATATGTTCAAGAGAAGTCGTTCAGAAAGAGTCAACCGGGTCCCATCCACTGCCATACATTATCCTTCATCCATTCATGACCGCCACCCTGAATCATATGTCACAGATCATTTTCACCTCCATCAAAATCATTAGCTCCGTTCCGTGTCACTGATGTGGGATTCATTAAGGCCCTCCTTTGACGGATCGCTTCTTGTCGACATCAGCTCATTATCCAAGAAGTTGATCTAGGAACAACCCCTTCAGTACTTTGAAGCTTGCATGCCTCAATGGCAAGTTTCTCACTTTCGGCGACAGGTATACATCAATGACCTTCGACCAGAAGATTTTGCGTGGTGTTCGACGCCAAGTCCTTTATTCACACCACGTGAATTGTACTGCAGTACCTTGAGGGTCATTATCATTATCGGTGATTCCTCTCGCGCTTGTTAACGGTTTACATCATTGACGAGTAATCAAGCGATGTCTTTCCATGTTCGACTTCAGAACAATTCTCACATGGATCGACTTGTACTTAGAGTGAAGATCGAACGAGATTGAAGACCCCGGATCTAGTTTCATCCATCCGGGCTGCGATATATATTCAGGAAATATAAAGACATTTGACATGTACATCATTGCAGCAGATGATCATCCTACTCAAAGGATGATAATTTCACCAAAATTATCAGTCTACCATCAGACGATTGTCTGTTCTATGTACAGAAATGAATTTATAAAGCTGAGCATGGGAATGCCCGCCTCAGTTAGATCATGAAAGCAGTATGAAAAATAATGTATTGTATTGTATCTTATTACAGGTCTCCTCCCAGAAAATGGATGAACTTCGGACCCTCCTGGATAAATCATTTCACCCGATAAACGGCCTCATACTTTAGGGGGCAACTGTTATAGACATTTTTGTGCCTTGCAACACTAAGCATGAAATGTCAATAATCTAAGGGATCCAAAGTCCCTAAACATGTTGTTCCTACCCCTAGAGGAACAAGGCTAACAAACCACAGCAATTCACAGAAGTTCTCCACCTGAAACTGCTCAAAAACAAGTCAATTCAGGATCATGTCAACTGCTCCACTAACCATCTGCGCTGAATGTCAGTGGCTCCACTGTCTACCTGCGTTGAATGTCAACTCCAACACTAGCTACCTGCGCTGAGCGAGTTTGGACATGTGGCAGACTCATTCCTCAAGGTGTCAGAACCCAGGAAGCCTCCAAAATGACACTTGCCTCAGGGAATTCGACTGGTGATGAGTAAGAGGTTCCAAATCTCCAAGTGGAAGCAAGAACCTCCAAGTGGAATCAAGAACTGACAGAGGGAGAGGACACTAGTCAGATCTCAAGCTGACTCATCCTCTCTCCAAAACATCTATATATGGATCTCTCCTCCATGAGATCTAAAGGCTGGAATTTTGTTATTGCAAAGAATTGTTGTTGGTTTGAGACTGGAATCATTGGGTGCTTAATGCTTTGAAGGGAGGTGAAGATAGGAATTCCATTCTGCTGGGAAGGAGATGCTGGATTGGAGCCCTCTGGGTTGTATCTCTTCCTGAACCTTGTTATTTATCAATAAAGCTATCTTGTTTTCTCCTATATACTGATGTATCTTTGATGTATGATTGCATTAGTGTATTTGATTTATTTCTAATCCTAAATCATTTATGAATATGAATATCTGCCTTTGTGTTGTGTTCTTCTCTTGTCTCAAGTAGCTGTTCTCTTGTCACAAGTAGCTGTTCTCTTGTGATCTTGCAGGAAGGCAAGTAGTTGTTCTCTTGTGGTTTTGCGAGGAGGCAAGTAGCTGTGAACACCCAAAGAGAAGAGGATCTAGATCGAGGACAAACGGAAGACACCGGTAAGTCCATTGATCTCTCTTCTTTCCCATTTCATAAAGGAAGAAACCAGAATAGTTGTCTCTGTTTGTTGCTAAGGCACTGTCACACCTTAGGTGGATAGGATCGTCCTGCATAGGCATTTTTCCCCACAACACCCCCCTTCTTTAATAAGTCCATCATGGAGAGAGGAGTCAATGGTCTTGCAGAATGAAAGTTCAGCAATTGATTTATGGCCTCAGGGGTGATATGGAACAAGACTGCACCTGATGTATTGAGGATAGCTCTTTGACAGGGATCATAGTTCTCACAGCATCTATGGATCAGGTCTAGAAGGACATTGACTTGAGGAAGGTTGTAGATGGGCAAGTTGGAGTCCCAAATCCCTAAAATATCAGCTCCACTGAGGTGTTGAGCTTTTAATTCATTTAGCATATGAATATTAAATTTGGAATTCATTGAGAATGTGTCTATCATCTGATAATCTATATCCCCCAGGGCCTTCCATTCTAACTCCCTTTGTGGGGCATTCAGAGGTTGAATATTCAGGGCCACTGGTGCTTCCATGGTTAAGTAGTGATATGACTTCTACTAGAACTGGTTTCAGTGAGCAGAAAAACACAGAGGGATACTTTTGCAACAGTGAGGCAAATTGCAAGGAAAAATGGGGTAAACTGTGGTGAGAATAGTTTAAAGTGCTCCAAAGAAAGTTAATTGAGCATATGCAGGGATTAGTACCACTGTTTTCCTGGTGAATTTGCGCAGCTCAGGTTTTAAGTCCACGAATGTGCAGACAGACTGTAGATTTTGTGAAAATTTGGCTAAACGAGGCTCTACAGATGAATGTCGACTCAAGAATTGAAAATGAAGGCTGGCCACCGGGGATTTGCTGGTGAATACAAGCTTCCTCACTCTTTTAACTTAGTTTCAGATAATTATGGACACAACCAAGCGCGGAGGGAATGATTTGGATAAATACCTGGTGAATTGCCGGCAATGGTTACAAATGCAGGTGGGTTGAAGGCGCCAACGGTCTTCGGGTTGATTTCTGCAGGTTGGCGACAGATGGTCGTAATTTGCATGTAGAGGTGAGCAACAGTCTTTTTGGCAAAAGTGACAAAAAACACGAATTTTGGCTAAAATATGGACTTTTTGGGTTATTGGCGCTTTTTTTGGATGACGTCAGCATGACGTCATCAGGTGGGGTCAGGGTCGGGTGACGTCATCGAGTGACGTGGCGACCTGTGAGTGGTCCACGGGGATTTCATAGGTGGCGGACATGTCGGAGCGCTGGCGGGCAGGGGTGCTGACAGGGCATTGAGTCGAACTGATGTGGGCGTGACGTAGCAATGACGTGGGCACAGCGGTAAATGGTTTTTCTCGGACCGCTCTGGATACAGTCATGGAATTGTCAGAGGGCGGCCCGAGAACATATGGGGGTGACGCGTGGCAGAGGCCTGATGTCACCCTCTGACAGTTTCTCGGGCGGTAAAGTGCGGTCATCGGGGCCGACCCGATATGGACGTGGGCCGTCGGATGAAAAAACCCAGATCCGACGGTTGACGGATCGCTAAGGTGCCAGGACAATACGGCAACAGTGCGGGAATATTTTAATATTTTCTTTGAAATACGTGCCTGGCGGGGACTTTGGAATTTGGCGAATTATATGGGTTTTTTCAATGTATTTTTTATGAAAATGCGTATTGCGCCAAACTTTGGGTAAAGCGGAAGAATGGGTTTTTTGGCACATTTTGCAAATAACGCGGGTTAGGGGTAATAGTGGGTTTTTTACAAGGTCTTTTTGCAAATGAAGTGGGTAAATGGTTTCAAAGGTTTCTGAAGGGAAAAGAGGGGTAGGGCTTAGGTTGTTAAACTGACCAGAGGTCAATTTAATCCCTGAATTTGGACATATGGCTATAATGCCTGAGGGAGGGGGGAATATTTATAGATTGCTTGGGGTTTATACACCATAGTGTTTATAATAGTAAGGGAAAAGGGGAACATAGGGGATTTAGATAATAAGAATTTAGGGGTTAATATGAGTGGAAGAGGTGGATGAGGGGGTAAAAACACTAAGTCTTATATGAAATCAACTTAGTTTAGGAAGTAGATCAAAATGAAAAGATTTTTAGACAAGAAATGTGGCTCTTAAAGAAACAAGGACCAACATAAGACCTTGGTTACTTTCATGAACATAGTCGGTAATGGGATGTTAGGAATGAGTGTGAAGGGGGGAAATTAGGAAGTTAGACATGCTCCTTTGGGTTGCTGCAAAGTGATGGAGAAGAGGACCTTCCCTATCCATTGATATTTCCTTTATGTTAGACCAGCAAAATGAAAGGAATGACATTTCTGCAACCCCATCTACCTACCCATCTACTTGCCTAACATTTTTTGTTTCTTCATGGAGGGTGCACTTAGACTTGCAGACCCTCATGTGCCTTTTATTTTCCTTTGGATTTTTCTTTTGTTTTTCTATCTAAGGCTAGCCTTATTGCTTCCAAGGCCCCAGATTAAGCAATTGGGAACCTTAATTCTCTACCTAACTACTGGTCTGCCAAGATTAAATAGTTTGGACAGGCTTCTTTCTTTATTCTTCAACAAGAAATTGAAACATGGCATGATCCAGATTAGGTTGTTGGACCATCCATCCAAAATTCAATCAACATCAAGCTATGTACACATATTGCCTTCTCTTGGAAATATGGGATCTTTGCATCACCAAAGCAGAGCATATTTGGAACTTCTTTTGCCAATCATGAAATATGAAACCTATTGGTATAGGTATCTAATAGATCGAGTAGAGGGTCCCATTATTTCCCTTTGACTTGGTCATTTCATGTTCATGATGCATACACTTTATGGTCTAGTGATGCAGCAAACTGTAACGATGATTCCCAGGTGTGTGTGAGATGTTTCAAACCTCATGAGGGGGTGGCCCTTCAGGTAGCCCTCCACATGCCTGGATGCATACCTACTATGCTACAGCCTCAGATGCAGTTCCATAGAGTTGATGGGTTCGGTTCCTACCAATCGCAGTGTTCATAGCATTCATGTCTCCAAATGATCCATTCAGTTTTGCAGAGCCCTTCCTTGTTCTAGAGGGCTTCTCTTGTTGTTCTACCCTCCCTCCCATCCATTTTTTAAGGGAAGGGGAATTGTATCTCATGTACTCAAATATTATTGTATTCAGTCCTAGCCCATGTTTTTACCAAGTGTATTATGTATATGGGACACATTGTATTGTTTTTTGGCTCTGTTATGCCAGCGTGTCATGTACCATTCAACAGGTACTTTATGGCTAAATTTCATATTTCTGGGAGAACCATTATTTTGTACTAAGTTATCTCAGCAGGTATGGGTATGTCTCCCCCGCCTCATTGAGGTCTGGTACCACAACAAAAAAGGAGACTTGCATTAGTCTCGCCTTCTATCACTATCCTCTCTTAGCTTCATCTTCATTGGTCTCTCTCTCTCTCCTTGACTCCCCTGTGTTGTCTAGTGATTGTGTCTTTACAACATACTTTGGTCATACATTTTTCTCCTAACACTCATATGTTGATGGGCAATCTGTTATCACCAAAAAATTGATCATCTAGCCTAATTTACTAGATGGATCGAAGTACACCATGTAAAGCCAACCTTACCATAGTAAAAATGTTTTCACTGTGAGAAATTACCTAGGAAACCACCTTTATTAAGTAATTTACAGTTAAACCCATGAAGAATAATTAAATAAATCACAATTTATTTGATTTTCTTCTAGGAATAATTAATTAAACCATTGTTTTATTATTATTCCTTGTTAAATTTGACCCAATCATGAAAAATAAATAGATAAATCATTATTTATGTTATTTTTCTCTAAGAATAATTAATGAATCACTAATTAATTATTATTCTTTTTTAAATTTGACTAAATCCCTTAGGAATAATTAAATAAATCCTTATTTGTTTATTATTCCTTAACTAATTCATTGAGATAATAAATAAATCATTTAGTTATTTATTATTTCTAAATAAAAGTTTAAATACTTTTTCCCTCCTAAACAAGTATAATAAAATATTGCAATTGGCAATTCTAAGAATGGGATCAATAATATTTTATTATTGCTCATTTTTCGAGGATAACTCAATATTTTGTTATAAATAGGAGGGTTTTCCATTCATTATTCACTTTTGATTATTTTCATTGTTGCACTCATTGTTTTAACTCTAATTATTTTCATTGTTACACACCATATTTTTGATGGGTTTATGCATTATAGAGTAGAGAGACCCTACAGAAGTTGAAAGCATTTGAGGATTGCCAAGAACCCACCCCATATAGGGGGACTAGTAACATATATTTGTTCCCTTCATAGGTGTTATAATAAAATCATTCTTTACAAATTTGGTTTCCATTGGATGTTTCAGGGTTATTACTCTTCATTTTATTGTTTAACTATGATTGCAGCATAGATCAAGATTTTGGCAAGTTTTGTTTCTATCAATAGCTGCAGATCTAGAATATTTAGCAGTCTTTTCTATTATTGAGATTGTTTGTCATCCACAATATTAAGTGGGTTCTTTTCATACATCATTGAGAAGAAAACACTACAACACGCTAGGTGCGATGATTTTGGATAACGAAAGAGATGAAGACAAAAGATAAGGGGATCTTCTCGAAATGAATGGGAAGTGGCACATGATAAAGAGTAAGTGGCTTATCATTTGTCAAATTTATACATGGTAACTATTTACACTAAACTTCATATTAATGCATATTTTCATCTCATATGTATTGTATATGTTGGTTTGATTTCATCAATGAATTCAAAAATTGAAGACACCAACAAATTCATTCTTTACCATATGGAAGTGACGAAACCGTGGGTCACATTGTGCGAAAAGAAGAGGAGGAAATGGGATAGTGACATGAAAGAATTCAAATAGTTGAATGGTAGAAGCATGCCTTATCATGGTCATTTAAAAGAAGATATGTCAATTACATGCTCTGACAATTGGGTTGTTGATCAGGTCAAAGAGAAATACAGTGCATCTAGTCATTACCCCCATGTTGAAGAGGACACACTAAACATAGGGATTGGGTACAACTCGGTAATTATAATCTCTTCCTGTACATTTTAAACTTCATACTGAACGTTTGAATTGTACACACACACACACACACACACACACACACACACACACACACACACACATATATATATATATGGGTTATTAGACACATGGAACTTTGATTTTTTCACTTTTTTATAGGTCCATTTGTTCCCATCTATGTGGGCATATGGACATCATTTTCACACAGAGGATGTCGATGATGGATGCATGACACATGATTGTGTAGTGGAAGTTGATTTCGACCAATCCAGTCATGCTAGCCACCGTGATCAAAACCTAATGCATGGGATGTTAGGTTATGTTGGAAGGATACAAGAGATCACTCAAGCAGGAGATGTTCCAATGTGTTATTTTTAGGTGCAAGTGGTGGGACACCTTTGATTGGAATAATGTAAAGGAATGTCGTGATAATGAGATGATATCTATCAAATCTATAAAGATGTGGCATGAAGCTAGGGAGCCTTATTTTTTCCCAAAAGACTACAACCAGGTGTTTTTCTACCTATATGTGTTGGATAGGAATTGGTGGGTCGTATTAAGACACAACCCTAGATCAAGACATATTTCTTAGAACAATAATGTTATCATGCCAAGCAAAAAGATAATCAAGGTGATGGCAATGGAAAGTGATATGTACTCATGTTAGTTCATCATTTATGCTATTGTTGTATGTTTTTGTTTTCTTTATATTGCTAATTTATATTTTTTTTTTATTCTTCTTGTTGCAAAACGTTTTACACGTTTTTTGTAGTGAAAACATGTTTACACTTAAAATTAAGTATTTCCAATTGTGTACAATATCTATGATAATAAGGATTCAAGGTCACAATCCTTCTCAAATAGGAAAATAAGAAAGAATATAACAAAAATTATAAAATAGAGAATTTAGAAACAACATTGAATATTTATTCTTGATTTAGATACTTATTGGTTTATTAATCAGTTGACATGTTTCTTATTCTTGTTTAGTTCAAAATCAATATAAATCATGTAGTGATAAATCTATGAAGACTTTAACAATGAAAAATTTGTGTATTAATATGTAAGATTAAATTCTTGACATGAGAGGTAAAGTCAGGTTTACTATATTCAAATTATAATTCTTACAACATTATGTAAACTAAAAGGAGGCCATATGCATGTATAAAATGTTGATAATTACATATTTTTATTGAACATAAGAGAAACAAATGGGCTTACATGGATGCATGAGAGGTTTACATTTTGTCTTCATGAATAATGGAACAACTTTGGCCTTCCTTTTCAATGGCATTTATAAATATAAGTTGAATTAATAAATATTTTATGGCTAAGAATTAAATGATAAATAATGTGATGGTGATTAAGAGACATTTGTTTGACTTTCTAATAGACTTGGTGATGCATTTTTATTTCTCATTTAGATTAAGTAAAATAAATATATATTTTTTATGTATTTATAAGTAAATTATTTAAAGAAGACATGCCTTTATCATTTTGAGCATGATGTAATATTAGCTAGGATAAATGTGAAAATGTGAATTTTAGTTACTATCTCGTGATAATTATGTGGAAAAAAAAATATTTCTTGAGTTCTTCATTAAGAAATAATCAAATATATTATTTTTCAAAAGTATAAATATAATATAGTATGATTTTTGTATTATTTAACTCATATCTATTATTAAAGAGTTAAATGTAAACTAATAGAATAGAAAATAAAGAACCAAAATAGCACCAAAATGTTATCTTTAATACTAAAAAAAAGTTCACTTACCTCTTTAAGGGAGAACATCCAATGCAGACAATCCCCAACTACAAGTAATTTCACAAGCTTTATTTTATATTTCTTGATCGTCATCTTTAGAGAGAGAAATTTCTAATTTAAATTGGTAAGAGTTGTTGTAAATATTAAATTTAAATTGCTTGAAAATCTTATAAATTTAGTGATAAATTAAATTTTACAAAAATAGAATCTTTTAGGTTATATTAAATATATATTAATTATATTACTTAATATATATTGAATTATAAAACCAATATTATATTGGTTAAATTGTATTTTTGAATGATTTATTATTATTAATATTTTATATTAAAAATTGATTGAGTTACAAATTTTCCTCTTATTCAAAACTAACTCAATTATTTTACCTTTAATCATTTTTTCCTTGTGAATATTGAAATATTTTACTAATTACCTTAGAATGAATATGAATGATTTATCTAAGAAATAGAAAAATATTTATCATAATTTTACAATAATAGTTTCAACCATACTAAACTTAGTAATTTATAAACATAGCTTTGCATTTTTTTTAAAGTAAGTCGTTTTGCATGCAATTTCATATATAATTTTTTTACATAAGTTCACCAAAACATAACCTATAATAAATATTATTTTATAAAAATAAATATCATGATGATAACCATCTAACAAACATAAACATCATTAAATATGCACATTCAAATTCACTACGATCATCTAATTATATACACCTCTAGCACATATAAACATCATTAGTTAGCACAAAAATGTAATATTCTAATAGGGCATCATCATCGTGATCACATCTAACAAAACACAAACATTGTAATCTAACATCATCACCACACACATCCTCAAATTAATATACATCTCGTGTCAAATAACTACTACCACATACACATCTACCTGTAAGAATATTAAATGAACATATCTAAGATGACCTAACAATATACACACCAACATATAAATTAAGTACATAAACATGAACAAAAAAAATGCACCATATATATATATATATATATCTATATATATATATATATATATATATATATATAAACAAGTCAAATAAGTACAATAAAATATATGATACAACAAATGTAGTAGTGCTAGCCTGGTCTATAGCAGAAGATGATGGATGGTCAACTACTACCTCAATGCCTGTCAAACTATGAGGTGGAGGAGGAGGTGGCTGGTCTATAGAAGAAGACAATGGATGGTCAACTACTACCTCAACGTCTATCAAAATCTAAGGTGGAGGAGGAGGTGGTTGGTCTACTCTTTTAGGAGAAACATAAGGCACATCCTCTAGCTCTAGCATCTGATCATCAGGAAAATGAGGAGGAGGTGCACTACTAGATGGATGATCAACACCCTGACCGTGATCTGATAGGGTAGTACTACTAGAAGCATCATTATCACCACCCTCATCATCATGATCTGATGGGGTAGAACTGCGTAAAGAATCATCTAATGTATCTTCCGTTGCATGCCCTACATCCCTCATCATTGCTAGTAGGCTACTAGCTCCAACAACATGACACATAAGAGACATCATCTCACATGGAAAATCCCTATAGAGACCCACGAACTTAGGATCTGTGCTAATGTCTCATGTCATAGTAGCCCATATGAAATCTCAAATCGACCCTATAGGCTCAAATGCCCACGCCCCCCCTGAGGATGTGCCTCATGCTCTTGGGCCTTGCCCATCTCCTCGTCTGCTCAATCCGGTGGGGGAAGGGGCATGTCTCCATGGAATGTGCCAATGTCTACAAAATATATAGTACACACCAATAGTTAGACAATTTTATTAAGCAATTTAATAAAACAATTTAAAGAATGTGCTAGAATAAATTTTATTCTAATTAATTAGAACAATAAATTGAAACTAGACTAATTTAAAGAAAACACTAATATTACCTCTATCATCTGCAAGCCCACCCACTATGAAGAGCATTTTGGGAAACTATCTCCAATCAATACCTGTGTACAGAAACAATAACAAGACAAATGCATTCTCATCCTCACTAGCCAATAGTTCCAGTCTCTGGGTGGATACTCCAAGAAGCCCCTCTTGGGAATCATCTGCCCCCACATACATATCCAGACCTTAGTCATTGGCCTAGGAGAGTGACGATCAAATGTAGGCCTTGTCTCTGTAAACTTCTCAAATCATACACAAAAAATACTTTGAAGTGAAAGTGAAGCTCGTCCTCCCATGTATCATCGCACAAAATCTATATAAAGCAATACAAAATTGCCTAAAAAAGTAGAAAATCATCTAATACATCATGGCACTTGAATCAAAGAATTGACATAATACAAAAGAGGGAAGCTAATTCACTACCCATCACTAGTAAAGAATGGTGGTGATTAAAAATGAGAACTAATTAACCTCGTGTGCATCAAAAGAAGAATTCGTAACTATCCACCACACACCTAAAAATATGTCGGGCTGACTACATGAAGCCCAACATATCTCTGAGAGTAGGCAAGATGAATCTCTAATGCAACCCCATGAGGGACATCAGGGAACTAGGGAAAATCCTCCCCTCTCTTGGATAGGCCAGTGATAAAGGATATGTCCTTGTCAGAGGGCTTATACCATGCCTTAGAACTGACATGGAAAACTTGCTCCCAGACAATCCACCAATGGATAAAATGTTCCTTCAAGGATGTATCCTCCTCACAGTACATGAAGATGCCTACATTCCTTAAGAGAGCTTGGGTTTCTGCACTAATAGGGTGAGGGTATAAATCCCTCTCCCTCTCTTGGGCCTCCCATGTTCAAACCATATTGTATTGGTTTCCCATTTTTTCCTGCTCCTACTGCTACTCCCTATGCTGACATCTATGATACATGATTGAAATATAAAATACATCATCTTGATACATAAAACACACTTTTTTTTATTAAATGAAAAATGTATTTATAGAAATGGAAACATAACTTTCAATTAAAAATGTGCCCAAAAAATGGTAATGAACTAGGTTCGATGTGATATGAAACACAATTGCATCAAATACAGTGTACACATACATATGACGTACCACAGTTGGTTCATATATTTAAATTTTTATCGCAGTGAGTCTCAAACTTTGCACCACTGCACATGTATAATCGTATTTCACTGGTCCATAACATTTACGTTATTGAAAGCATCAAGTTATATTTTTTAATATTATTTTTGCGATGCATTTGGTAAATATAAATGCATTGGACCTAACCTAAAAATCTATGCATGATGTATAATTTATAGCTTTTCCTAGTGTGTTTTCATTTACGAAATACACCACAAAAATAATGGTGCACTAGGTTCATGCACTGAACAACGTTGCACCCTATAAATTTACAAGGTGCACCATTGTCGATGTGAGCTAAAGCCATCGAGCGCACCACATGGGAATTTTTTTATTTTTCAAAAATAGTGGATTTTTCAAGCTAATTTGCAATTTTAATCGCTAAAAAAATAAATTAGAGACAAACATAGACATTACCTAGACATTTTTTCATTGCGGAGGCATTGTTGACACGTAATTGAGAAAAACAAATTTCACCACCATTTGAGAAAACTGGAAAGCCATTCACTAAGCACGGTATAGAAATATGGTGAGCAAGAGAAACATCGATGTCAGGGTGCTTTCATGAGGCAAGAGTGACACCTACGCTTCAGCTCTCTCCCGCACTATAGATTGTAAAAATTAAATTTACGACTGGGAGGTTTTTTTTTTTATTTAACCCTCCTCTTGTGCGTTATTATAACCACGCTGGTGTGTCAAATATCTAAGAGCAAAACTTTTTTTTTAAATTAAAAAACCTATAGTGGTGCTTTTGTTAAGACACCATGGGTCATTCTAATACATATACCACATCGGTGCTTTGTTGGACTATAGCACTACATTTTTTTAAATTAAAAACCTCCTAGCGATGCTCTTTATAAGACAAATCAGGGTGTTTTAATACATTAACAACGTTGGTGCTTCATTGGAATATGACACTTCATTTTTTTTAAATTTAAAAACAATAGCAATGCTCCTTCTAGGTATGCATGGTGGCATTTTACTATAAGAAGGGCATCGGTGTTGTGGGTGTATATAGCACTGACAATTTTTAGAAGTTGACATTTCTCTGGTGCTATCAATTATTCAAGCAGAGTGCATTTTGTTATTTAACACACCAAGTTTTTTTATTTTATGAAAATAAATCTTCCATGGTGCACCACGTTTTATTCGGCATCGGTGCTTATATGGATAGTAATGCACCAATGTGTTTTTATACTATAGACACACCATCAAAAAACGTCCGCTAAAACATCCGCCCGCCCACCTCCACTACAAACAAATTTTTGGGCTATTTTTATAGCGGCTTCCATAAAAACCTATGCTAGAAGGTATTTTCCTTGTAGTGCAAGCCTATAGATCCTCTGTAACCTCATGTCAATCATTTTAACATCATGTCAAAACCTCCAAACCTATTCAATTGATCATCATGTCAAAGCCTCCAACCTTATTGTCATCAATGCCACCATAATCGATTCTTCAACTGATATCTTGACAAACACCTTAGATTGACATAATAAGTTGACAAGAAACCATCATAAAGTTTGTTTTTACAACCACTTCTGTAAACCAACAAGATCATGAGGGCCACCACTACTAGCTTGACATCAATGCCAACACCATGAGACTTTATAAACCAATAGGATCATGAGGACCACCACTACTAGGTTGAAATCAATTCCAACACAAAAGGATAACATTTCCAACATGCTCCCCCTTTGGCATTGATGTCAACCTATAGCCATAACACTAAACCTGATCTCATTCTCCTCTTATGGCTATCACTCACCCCCTTTGACATCAATGGAAAAGGGTGGATGAGTATGGTTGAACATTGCTAATATCAACTGATATGCATATGAAAACGGATCAACTCCTCATGCCAACATCATGCCAAAAAACCAACATTCCTCCATGCCAATATTGGTCAACACTATGCCTCTATAGCAACAACATGCACTTGCTTTCGCTGCTAGGCTGAACAAATTGCCCCTAAACATTTAATGGGGATATAAAATATATTTCCATGGTGTTGTACATGTTATCTACTACTATCAATGCCTCCTTGTCACATACAAGAGGATTCTCCTCATAGACCAAAATATATGCAACTATTATAGGGATTTATGGGCTTAGTACATGGCTACGAGAAAGATATAACATGGTTGTACAATGCCTCCAAATAGCCAACACATGGCTAAAATATGACTCCTCTCTCATGCATGATCATCACTCACATGAATCAACCAATGAAACATAAGAGGAACATGATAGTACATGGATACAATGACACAAAAGGCCCATACATGGTTGAAACACATGACATGTACTAGCCTAAGCATGGTTGTAACAACTCTCATCTCTCAATCTAAACTCATATCCAATAGACATGACCTATGATTCTCTCACTTGACTCTAGCACCAACCTACCAATAACCAAATGATGAAACAACATATTACAAGGCTCCATATGAGAGTAGATGGCTAAAAGTGATGATATAAAATGTGATACATATGGCTTTTACATCATGCTCAAATTTTTTTCCAATGCATGACTAAGAATCATAATTCTCTCCAAGATATGGACCACTCAAACAATGCACCAGTAAATGAGTGATTGCAAGGTTGATGTTTTCACACATGAGTGTAGACATGGCTAAAAGAATAGACACATTACAATGCAAGCTAACACATACTCTCTCTCTATGCATTCCTGCACTCAAGGTGTTTACATGGAAAAAATAGTGTCTCCTCCTAGTGCATGCCAACATCAAATTCTTCTATAATAATCTACCAAATAAAAATAAATGTAAAAGGGCAATTTCAGCTATAATATTAAGAGAACATGCATTAAAATATGGTTGAATGTGTCAATTTCCTCTACAGATGGCTGAATCAATGATCTCCATTTATGCATATTTTTTCATGAACTTTTCAACCAATTGTCATTGAGAACCAAGAACATATATATGGCTGAAAAATGTACTCTTTCACTCATGTAAACATACATGAAGCTACTACAAATGAATGAGTGACAGTAATAAGAAAATGACAAGTAAACCATGTAAATATTATACCATTCATAGCTCCCGCTGAGCTCATTATATCCCCAATAGGCATGTTAATCCTACGAAGCTGAAAATGAAATGAAACTTATGAACACATCAAGATGATGTTGCAACAATTCGTACTCATCCAACTAATCATGATTCCATATTGTTTCCATATGCTCACCCTGAGTCTATGCACCTCTCATGTACTTTTATAATCCCTCTATCTTGAACTGCATAGGGGGTTGATCTCTCTACTTCACAAGCTACTGCCCTTTTTTTCTCCACATGATCTTGGGTTGCTTCCCTTCATTCTTCTCAAGTTTTCTTCTAGGTCCTCTCCATATCTACTACTGCTTTTGTTGGATCTTCCTTAAAGAACTAGGCATCATGCATTTTCTTTCCATATGTAAAAGGTTGTGAGATATATAATAGTCTACATGTTCTGGATACAAATAAAGAGGATCAAATCTCGTGTTGCTCATGCTAGATTTATGCCCCATAAAAAATGTGCCTCTCCTGCAAGGGCTAGATTTGCAATCAACTGCCTTGTGGCCAAATAGGCAACATGAGAAACAAAATCCATTAAATTCATAATTATACCTGATGGATGATCTTCTTGGCTACTCATACTACTACAATCTTTGCTGACTAGACCTATACACTCTACTCCTACAATTTGCTGCAACATGGACAAACCTGTGGAAATTGTAAGACTCTCCCTTTTCCATCAAAGGAATAAAGGGGCTTTGTTTCCTTTGAAATTTAATAGATATACCACAATATCTAGCACTATGAGTGAAAGATTGTCTACAGGTAAAAATATCTTTGAGGTCTTCTTCTCGGCTATTGTTGAATCTGTTTCTTGTTTCTTTGGTTATTGCTACTCTTGTTGTTGCTATTATTTGCTACATGACTTTGTTGTTATGCATTCTTATTCTTGCCTACATGAAAGTTGGACTCTTCCTTTTGAAAACCAAGATCAGATCTATTTAATGGATATCTTTGGTTCTCAAGCAAATTTTCCAAGGCTACGGTGCTCTTCTCCTTGTTCAGTTGCTTCCTCATGGAGATCACTTATGCTTCTAATTGTTCAACTTGACCCTCCTTCTCCTTTTGTTGAATGATTAATACCTCTTCAATTATTTTTTCCTCCTGAAGTTGGGTTTAAAATTCATGATCTCCTCCTTATTATCACAAATATACAAGAGTTTTTCTTGATCCTTGCATGCAATTATTAATCTACTAACATCAAAAGATAATTTTTCAATTACCACTAAATCTAACCCATATAATTCTTGAAGAAGCATTATTTTATCATATTCATCAACATGATTGGTTGAATTAGCAAGACTAACATCAGATTTGTCTGAAATATTACTTAAAATCAATTCATCTACAGTTATACCTTCATATCTGCTACATGGAAACACACTAGGATTTGTTGAAGCTTCATTTTCTAATTTGTTAGTTGCACCATTCATATTATGGGTATTGATATTCTCTAGTTGAGGCTATTTATTTTGATAATCCTTCTTATTTTTCTTCTTCTTACTCTTCTTTTTTACTTCTCCATTGTTGCTTCTATTTCCTCCAAACAACACTTGCGGTTTGTCCCAAATCTACTTGTTATATTTAGATCTCCTATTTTCTCCAAGTATACATTATGGAGTTTCTAAAAATGATATGTCTTGCTTGAGAATTTTCTGCATCACTCTAGGTGAAAGTGGATCATTTACACATCCTTCACAAACAAATTTCCAAATGCTAGATCCATAAGACAATAAATTATTTCACTCTTTCATGCCATACCTTGAAATTTGCAGTAGTTAGGACAGAAATTCCTACAGGATTCATTATAAAAAAAAATTGCAAATTTTTATCAACACTTCGTAAATCTACTCTCTAGTGATTAAGATGCAACCAAGAGTCCTACTATGATACCAATTTTTATAAACCTTGAACAATATAGAGAGGGGGAGGTGAATAAGTATTGTGCCTTATGACCAATTTTACGAATTTTTTCCTTTCTTATTTCAAACTCTAATTCATTAATCCATTAGAAGCATAACACATAAGTAGATCCATGCGTAAACATGAACCATAAGTAGCATATAAAATAACATAACTATCAAAGAAAATAGCCATGACTAGCAACATAAGAAATACAACATGCACACATAGAGACACTAGATGTAAGCTAGAAACCATAAGGGAGAAAACCATCATCACATGTTCTGCTTCATTCTTCTTCTATTATTATAAAAAATATTCTTTTACATATGCACTGGTCACCACTAGTGTGGAAGTCACAAATTTCCAATCAAGCAAGATGCCATTTTATCCAAGCCACTACCTATATGAGATATACAGGCCACCACCTGCAGGAAGCCACCAATCCCTCAAATTTGTAAGCCACAACCTACTGGAAGCCACTACTCCCAATAAGTCTCACGCAACCACCATTAGACTACCTATCCACCACTAGATGGAAGCCAACATTCCCAAGTTGTCAGGCTACTACTTGAAGAATGCCTCTACACCCTATCACAAAAAACCACTAATTTCCTCACTAAAGGCACCAACCTTCAAGCTCCTTTGTGGACCATGTTTCAAAATATTTCACACTAGATCCACAATCTTTGCATACAAATACTTGTGAGCAAAATTTCATCCTTTTTTGTATTAGACTCACAATATCAATATGCTCATAAATAAAACTTTGAATATATTCTCTCCAACACAACCTCAATCAATACATCAACTCATACAATCAATTTTCTAAAAAAACTCAAACCCTATAGCTGCACACTATAAAGATTTGATCCTCACACTTATCCATCACTATCAAAACTATAAACCATACAAAAACTCATACATTATCTAAAGTATCTACTATAATAGCTACACCAATATCTCTCCATTATAAATCAACAACAACTAAGAGAAACACAATCTACAACAAATATATGTTAAACATATAGATCTAATATAGCTCCATTATTCTCTAAGACATGCTCAAAATATTACTGTAGAAAATCCTGTAGATTCACAAGCTCATGCAATTTACTAAAGCATAGGAAAAAAATCTACTTTGACTTTTAACCAGTGGAAGCCAATAGATTGATGAAAATTTTTGTGTGTGGAGCATGATTTTTCAGAGGTCTTTGTTTTAGCTGGATGTATACCCTAGGAAGTTTGTACACCCCTCCACGAGGGGGGTGTGGGGGGCCTTCTCCCCCCTGCAGGGGTCCAGGGGGGGCGATGCCCCCCGGCTGGGGGGTTCAGGGGCTAGTGGTCCCCCGGCAAGGGCTCGGGGGCAGCATCCCCAAAGCTAAAAAAAGATGTAAAATTGCCTTGTAAAAGTATAGTAATTTCTAGTCAATCTGGGCCGTTCATTAGGTAGATGATATGACGGTAGAACTTATGTTTAGTTTAGGGTTTTTTTCCCTAGAAGGCAACCCCTCTCTTTGTATGAGGGCATTGTATTTGAGGCTGTGTAATAGATGTGTATTTTGTGAGCGAGAAACAGAGAGGTGAGACTGTGAGAGAAAACAGAGGATATTATAGCAGATCTACTGTAGGTTTTGTCTCTTCATTTTGCTGGATAATAAAAAGGAAGGACTGGCTGTTCAGGGTGGACGTAGCCCAAACTGGGTGAACCACGTATATTTGTGTCTCTCTTGTTTTATGCGTTTTTTGTGTTTATATTTCTGCAATATTTTATGTGTTCCATTGCTCCGTAATATATAATTTTCTAACAAAAACAATATGAACAAGAAGAAGATAGATCAATGGCACGTAACACAAGATGTATCTAGGGAAATCCACTACTCAAAACCCCGCTATCTGCATTTCATATATCAGAAATATGAGTGATGATACAATGCATGTTCTCACTAGAACAATTCCGCACAAGTATGCTCAACTCTCCCACCTCACAAGCTAGCTCTTGGCCAACACTTAGCCAATTTTGAAACTCTCCAAGCCCATAATCTCTTGTGTAATTCCAAGGATAAATAACTTGTATTTAAGGGGAATTCATGCTTCCAAAACTGTGCAATCCAAACATAGGATTAATCTCTCATGCATGCATGATATTTACACTCTAGTAAATAATACCACTTATAGTACACTCTCCCTCCACTCTAGTATCAACTAGGTCTTTCTCTGAATTGACATGCATGAGTTTCTCATTAGGGAATCTTCAAGTAACTAGAGTAGCACTAGTGGATGCATTCGTGCACCAACTGATTGTTAGTTTTCTATTAGTTCCAAAAACAATTGAGAACTAATTTCACTGAAATAAAATCAGTAAACTGAGTGATCTAATTTACAACTCAATTTAAACTCATAATGGACTCCTAAAACTTAGGGAGAACATATACATGACTACAGAAAGACTTCCAACTCGAAATTCCTAAGCTAATTAAGTTAATTAAACTTAATTAACTATTTACAAGTTACTATGAGAATAGAATTCAATTTTAATTCTCAGTTTAATTCAAGAACAAATTAGACTAGAATTTCTTGTTGCCATTTCTCAACACTCCCTCTCAACAAGAAAGGGATTATCAGCTACCTCGATCCCGTCTCTATGAAACTTGAATTTACATCTTGACAATTCCTTTGCCAAAATGTTAGCATCTTGTTTCTCCATGGGAATGTACTCTAACAACATAATCTGCCTTAATACACAATCTCTAAGATGATGATGTTGGATATCAATATGTTTGGACCGATCATGAAAAACTTGATTTTCAGAGAGTTTGATACAACTCTGATTATCGAAGTAAGTCATAGTTGGATCCATCTGCTGACCAAACAAACCAACCAGGATCTTCCTCATCCAGATGGCCTCACATGCTGCTTGAATCACAACCATGTACTCTACCTCTGCCAAATTGAGTGCAATCGATCTCTGTTTCCTGCTGTAGCAAGAAACTGTTGCTGATCCAATACTGAAGATCCATCTTGACGTGCACTTCCTGTCAGATGGACTCCCTACCCAATCTGCATCAGTGAAGACTTAAAGCTTCACTCCCTCTGTCTGTTTGTACCATAAACCATACTAAGAATTTACACTGAGGTATCTCAACACATGCTTTCCTGCCTTCCAATACAACTTGGTAGGGCTAACTATTGCTTGACTAAGTTGGATAACCACATAGCACATATCCGGTCGTGCATTCACCAAGTACATGAGTGAACCCATAAGGTGTCTTGTTGATGGTGCTGGACCTTCCAACATTCAAGGGATCACCCCGGTATGAAGTCCCAACTAGACCTCACATCGTTTGGTGTTGGAGTCCCGTTCGGTATGATGGCCCGGTTGCCATTGTTTTAAGGATTTTCCTCAACTCTTGCTTGTTAGCATAGGAGAGTGGTTTGATTTGTCTTCAAGAAGTGAGGTTTGCGTGCTTGGTGAATGTAATTGTCACTTGTGTCAATGGTTCTTTCACTGTCGAGGGAGAGGATGAAAGTGAGTTCTATGTCGATTGGGAGCAGTCCCAACACTGCTAGGAACACACAACACAACAGGACATGCACATCTTCTAGAGGAATAGTCCACATAGATGCAGCAGTCACAAAACACAAGGTAAGATAACACGTACAACACTCAATGGATTAGTCCGAATGAGTGCAACAATTGTTACAAAAAGCTTCATGTGAAAGGTTTGTCTGATGTCCGAGGGAGAAGTCTACTTAGGTAAGACAACATTAACAACATATACAACACAAATCCATTAATAGATTATGCATTACAACAAATGAAACAGTTCAGATGTAGAACACAAGTTAAAGCCAGTCTTATAACAGATACAATACATGTGTGAAAACGTGTTGGCCTGTTAGCAGGCTTCTGAATTAAGAGAAAGTTCCAAGACACATCGTTACACCATACATCCCTAACCTCGAGTGTGGGGCATTGGAGCCACTACTTAATCCTCAAAGAAACTCTCTTTGCTATGTGGGAGGAGCTGAGGTGAAAATTCCTTTCATGTACAAATGAGGGGTCTTTATAGACAAGGGTGAAACCGACCCTTATGGTTGTTCAACTACCCTCATGATCATTTGACTTCCATGACCTTTCAACTATATGACTCTCTATTCAACAAGTGGGTCTCTTGGACTTCCACATAACATCACATTGATTGCCAACAAGCCCATAGTGGAGATGTGGGCGAGATGACTCATGACATGACTCGACATGACTTGACATGATAGTGCTGGTACATTTGTGCTACTACTAGAGTGCATGTCGAGCTACAGTGTTGCTGGGTGATGGATGCCTTCATGGTGTATCACAACTTCACCTCCACATGGCGAAGTGCACGGAGTCTTCGATGGTCTTTTTTTTGCTTGATGAATCTTTAGCATGGTGTTCCTTGCTTGCATGTTGGGAGGCTTGACAGGCTCATCTGTTCGCGAAGGTGCATGTTCATCACATTTGTCCATTTCACATGCATTGTTCATTTGTCAGTTGGTGAACCTGTCCTTCTGCATGTGCTCCCTTTGTTGATCCCATTCGTTGTCTTGCCATGTTTGTTGCTATACATGTACCTGCAGTCACTCATGATGAGATGACGTCCAATCCAAAACCTCCTAGTCTACCATGACACATGATCATTTCGGATGTAGGTTACTGGGAGAGGCAGAAAGGTTGTGAAACGGAAGGATGGCTCTGCAAACTGTTGATGAAAACTATGCAAGAGTCACTCAATGATGAAGATGGGCAATCTAAGCTGACGGTGACTATCACGAGGTCTGGCTCGACTGGGAGGAAAAATTGTGCAAATTTTGGGAGGGACAGTTTGAGATGCTGGAAGGAAAGGTAGGCATGATCTATGTACTTTTCATAACGAATGGGAAGCCAAGGGTAAACAACTATATTTGCGTAATTTTCTAAAGGAACGGGTCAGGCTGCATGAAGGGTCAATAGGTAGAAATTGCCTAGTTTTTGGGAGAAACTTCCTAGAGACTGGCAGCCAAAACTATGCAATTCCCAGTGGGATCTGGCAGTTAGTTGCTAGGGTCACTGGAAGCCAAAACTACACAATTCCCAAAGGGAACTGCCAGTTGGTTGCTAGGGTCACTAGCAGCAGAAACTGCGCAACTCACAGAGTGAACTGGCAGTCTGCTCCTAGGGGATGTTGGAAAGGGAGATTGCAGTGAGGCCGAGAGGCTGGCCTACTGATCATCTCTGTGAAATTTCTAAGCTGAGCTGACTGATGGGCAGTGGAAGTCCTGCTCATGAACATTGTGGAATTTAAGAGATGAATTTTCGGTCGACTGTCGAGATGACTGATTGGGAAAACTGCTCAATTTTCTGAGGGAGATAGGGATGGGCACTTGGTGTTTATCCAGCCTGTCTACATAATTTCCTTAGTTAGCTGAGCAAGCAAGGTCAGTGGCCTCTGTGCAAATTTTGAGGGGATTCAGTCTCGGGGTGATTGTTGGGTCTGACTATCCGGGTGACCAGCATGAGGGTTGATTGAAATGCTTGCAGGAAGCACAACTTGAAAAGACTAGCTTGGTGCTTCTACACTGTTTTGGTTGACAGTTGATTGATTCGAAAGTGGGGTGATGGTCTTGATGTTAGAGGGGAGTCTGGTCTTTAGAACTTGAACAAGAATGACTAAGTGTTTGAACAATCGAAAGACGCATAATTGATCATACAAACACATACTCACATGACATGACGATGAAACGACCCAAACCATCTAGACACACATGCTCAACATGACTGACCGATGGTGCAAATGACAAGAGAGACACTCGTGATTTACCGTTCATTTATTGATATGATGCTTGCTCGATAGTGAATGTGACTCCATGTGTGATTGTGACAATGCTTTCATAGAGAATACAATAAGAACATATGAAGTGAAGACTTTGAGCATAACCAGAACATGGTCACAAGCATGACTTACACACAAACATGCAGAAACTTGAATGAAAAGAGCAAGCAAGGCAGATGCAAAGACACACACAAGCTCACAGAGTGAATCCGAGTGTGTGAAATCATCAAGTGAAACTCTCAAGGGAGTATCAAAATTGGTGCAGGCCAAAATTTTGGAGGGTGATTGTAGCTGCTACAACACTTGGTGACACACTTGTAGAACTCCAAATTATCTATTTCGGTTCATTTCTAGCATAGGGATTTGGTTTTTCGGGGAGTATTGAATTTTTGTGCGGGTTACTTCATCTTACCCACTTACCCCATGGACATACGTGGTTCACCCTTTGCCAACTCAGTCACATACAACCAAAAGTTCAGCTTAGATCTTAGTGTTTCGAATCAGGGAAGGGTAGTTTAGCTCACGAGTTGAAGATTTTCAAAGTATAAGTTTTCATCTCTGGTGTTTCTTTGTGCTAGCATACCTGGGCAGTACCCCGGTGGAGTCACTTAGGAACAGACACATTGCTCCACTACCAATGAGCCTGATCAGTACCCCAGTGGAGTTGCATGCATCACCTCTCTGCGCAGGAAGCCTTTCTCTTCTTTCGCCTTTGTATTTTTCAAGACGACTGTGCATAGGAACTTATTTATTTTTGGGGTGGAAGAGGGATCCTGACTTACTAAGAGCAGAAGAGGTTGTTCCTTCAGAGAAGCATGTGAGACCTCTGACATAGGTTTGCTTGTTTAGATTCCCTCTTCTCCATTTCTACTAGTTGGATGAGCTTGAACACATAGAGAAGAAGGTTGAGTATAGGAATGGGGTTTCCAAGTGTGGACATAGGTTCACGATTGGACAAAAACTTCCCTTGCAAGCAATTCATATTTTCCATCAAGACTTCATTGGCCAAAGGTTACAACCAAGCAAAGAGAAGGCAGACACAAGACAGGCCAAGTGCTGCAGTGTCACAAGTTTCTTCCAAATTCAATCACATACTCTATTCAAAAGCTAGAATGTAGTAGTCGGCAAGACTTATTTCTAGAAACAAAAATAGTAATATGTCAAACAAACAAAATGAACATGAACAAAAATAGTAATCAAAATCAAACAAAGCAAAAAAAAGATAATAAGCAAAGAAAACATGATGAAAACAAAAAACAGCAAGAAAATTATGTACAAGGCACAAGCATGGCCTGACCTACTGAAAATAATGTTTGAGATCTTGGGCGTTGGTAGGAAGGTTGTCAATCCTCCTATCCAGTGACTGTGAATGATATATGTGTGGGCCAAGCTTCTCATGGACTACTGCAAGTCCATCGGGTTCTGCTACTGGAACCTAGTGGCATGCCAAAAGACCTTCAAGTGAAGACAACACCACTATTTCAGGTACTGCATGCAACATGGTCTCAGATGATGGCACGAGGTAGTTGTTTTTATTCTGTAAAGGGTTCAAGTTCCTAAAGTCAATGCATAAGCGGATTTTCCCAGATTTATTACGAGCGGTATTTAAATTAGAAAACCAAGTATGATGACGAACTTTGCAATTAGTCCAACCACTTAAAATGTTAGTCAATTTTTTCTGCAAAAGGAGTGCAAACAACATGTATGTGTTATCTGGTCTTTGCTGTAATGGCTTGTATCCTCCTTTACTTAGAATCTCATGTTGGATTTCTCACATGTAGTGTGTACTCAGGTCATCATCTACCCATGCAAACCCATCTTGATATTGTTTGGTCAAGCAGCCAAATATTTGTTGCTGCTACAGTGTGTAGTTTTCACCAAGATTGGCCATCTCTAGATCATGATAAGTTCCCAAGATGTTTTGTTTGTTCGTAGCGATGGTCCTTTGTATGTTCAACATGATAGCTTCATACTCAGCATCGTTGTTTTTGCATTCGAACTTCAAACAACTTGAAATCATGCATTGTCTATTGTTTCGAATGACTGAGATACACTCAGTCCTTGAGCCATTATGTGTTTCAGATTCATCAAGACTCATGGCCCACATCTCGTCTATACATGGGCTGTTTGGCATGCTAGTACTATTAGTTTTGTTATTTCTGCTACTACTACTACTATCAGAAAAATAAACTTTACAAGTTTCATTACCATTAGTTGGGCAAGGAAGGAGTCCCAACTGCATGTTTGATGAGGTTCGAGCTGGCCATGCAGGATAACACTCCAATGTTGTTTCTAGGAGGCATATGCCAAACACAAGTTCTGCGAAGGCCAACAGTTCATTCTCGTTGTTAATGGGAGTGACATTTTGTTTCATATACCACTTGGATAACGTCTAGATTTGGTTACATTTGCCCCTGTACGAAGCCACATGTGGGACCAGTCTGTAGCATAATACCCATCTAGCTTGCTAGACTAGTCCTTGCTGAGTAGCAGGCCATGTGCTTCTAGTATGTCCACAACATATATGTTGATGCATTGGTGGACTCAATTGTCATGAGATAGTTAGATGATCACGTCCCACAGTTCATCAATGACTGGTACTGATGTTCTATCAATTTGGATGATTCTTGTAGATGTTTCGCTCCATTGTGCATTGATCTTCTTAACAATGGAGAGTGGCATGATGTTGGTTACAGTGCCAAAATCAACCAAGCAATTGTGAACAGTGTAGTTGAAAACTTTGAATGAAAGCAGGAATGGGGGGGAAACTAATTTTTCTTCTTCCGTCCAGAGTGTATTGAGCACAGTGGATAATGATCCGGGAGGTGTGCATGCTCCCTTGCTAGTAGAGGTTGCATTCTCTATTTTCGTCTGTCCCAATGCATGCAATAGGATATCTCGCTAACTCTGGACTTTGGCTAACTCGAACAAACTAATGTTCACTCGATTTTTCTTCATGTCATCAACTATGTTGTAGTCCAAAGGTGGTAGATTCACCGAGGTGTCCTAGGTGGAACGGATGTTCATGCTATCTGGTGGAGTGTTTCGTAACTTGCTGCTCATGGTTGTAGTCTTGTCCATTGTTGTCTTCCTGGACTTGCTTTTTGTTTGTTTCTTTGAGGCAACCAGTGGATCGGCCTTCTTTATCAACTGCGTCACCTTCTCTTACATTTCCCCAAGTGTAGGGGGAGACCCTTTACTCCTAAGAATGTAACGACCATTTGGTTTTGGGGCTACTTATCGGTGTTCATCTTCCATATTACTTGTGAGCATTGATATGTGTTCACTACATGCCCATAACTTGGTGTTTCATCAAGTGAAACCTCTTCATTATCATTAGTGTCTTCTGGATGCTCCTGCATATCACCTTCTGCATCGAGTGTATGACTGCAGACAGAGCTAATGACCCGCTTCCAATATGAACAAGCATTCTCGGGGTGAAACTCTTCATGGGAGAAGAAATTAGGATCAATGAACTGATTGAGTTAAAACAGGACCTTCTGCGCAAATTTGGAAGCAAACCGATTGTTTCTTAATGAGCCAGTTTATGAACTATTTGCATATCTCTTTCTGGGCAGATGACTGCTTGTGAACATGTCGGTTTTCCGTTGTTTGAGTTCGGACATTTCGGTGTTCAAGTTCTTGACAAGACAAGTGAGGGTCTCAATATCTGTTGCGTCCTTGTCTCTACCCTTACCTGCCATTGTGGGGCTTTTTGCTCGCATCTTTAGAGTCTTTTGTTGATTCGTTGTCCTTGATGACTCTGATTGCGTGCAAGTCCTTTTCAACAACAATATCCTCTTTGCAACTTTCAACCCTGTAGCTCGACATGCACTCTAGCAGCAACATGAATGTACCATCACTGTCATGTCAAGTCATGTCGAGTCATGTCATGAGTCATGTCACCCACATCTCCACTATGGGCTTGTTTTCAATCAATGTGATGTAACGTGGAAGTCCAAGAGTCCCACTTGTTGAACAAAGATTCATGTAAGTCGAAAGGTCATGGAAGTCAAATGGTCATGAGGGTAGTCAAACATCCATAAGGGTCAATTTCACCCTTGGCTATAAAGACCCCCTCATTTGTACATGAAAGGACTTTTCGTGCCTGTGCTTTGTACATAGTTTTCTTGTTGTTTTTTGTTTTCATCATGTTTTCTTTGCTTATTATCTTTTTTTTTGCTTTGTTTGATTCTGATTACTATTTTTGTTCACGTTCATTTTGTTTGTTTGATATATTACTATTTTTGCTTCTAGAAATAAGTCTTTCCAACTACTACATTCTGGCTTTTGAATAGAGTATGTGGTTGAATTTGGAAGAAACTTGTGACACTGCAGCACCTGGCCAGTCTTGTGTCTGCCTTCTCTTTGCTTGGTTGTAACCTTTGTCCGATGAAGTCTTGATCGAAAATATGAACTGCCTACAAGGGAATTTTTGGTCCAATCGTGAACCTATGTCCACACTTGGAAGCCACATTCTTGTACACAACCTTCTTCTCTATGTGTTCAAGCTCATCCAACTAGTAGAAATGGAGAAGGGAGAAATATAAACAAGCAAAACTATGTCAGAGGTCTCACATGCTTCTTTGAAGGAACAACCTCTTCTGCTCTTATTAAGTCAGGATCCCTCTTCCACCCCAAAAATAAATAAGTTCCTGTGCATAGTCCTCTTGAAAAATACAAAGGCGAAAGAAGAGCAAGGCTTCTTGCGCAGAGAGGTAATGCATGCAACTCCACCAAGGTACTGACTAGGCTTGCTAGCAGTGGAGCAATGTGTATGTTCCTAAGTGAATCCATCAGGGTACTGCCTAGGTCTTCTGGCAGCGGAGCAACACTAGAGATGAAAACTTATACTCTGAAAATCTTCAACTTGTGAGCTAAACTACCCTTCCCTGATTCAAAACACTGAGATCTAAGCTAAAATTTTGGTTGTATGTGACTAAGTTGGCAAAGGGTGAACCACGTATGTCCATGGGGTAAGTGGGTAAGATGAAGTGACCCGCACAACGATTCAATACTCCCCAAAAAACCAAGTCCCTATGCTAGAAATGAACCGAAATAGAGAATTTGGAGTTCTACAAGTGTGTCACCAAGTGTTGTAGCGGCTACAATAACCCTCCAAAATTTTGGCATGCACCAATTTCAGATACTCCCTTGAGAGTTTCACTTGATGGTTTCACACACTCGGATTCACTCCGTGAGCTTGTGTGTGTCTTTGCATCTGCCTTGCTTGATCTTTTCATTCAAGTTTCTACATGCTGGTGTCTAAGTCATGCTTGCAACCATGTTCTGGTTATGCTCAAAGTCTTCGCTTCATATGTTCTTATTGTATTCTCTATGAAAGCATCTGTCACAATCACACATGGAGTCACATTCACTGTCAAGCAAGCATCGTATCAATCAATGAATGGTAAATCACGAGTGTCTCTCTTGTCACTTGCACCATCGGTCAGTCATGTTGAGCATGTGTGTCTAGATGGTTTAGGTCGTTTCATTGTCATGTCATGTGAGTATGTGTTTGTATGATCACTTATGTACTTGGTTCGCTTGATGAAGCTTTAGCATGTGGTTCCTTGCTTATATTTTGGGAGGCTTGACAGGCTCATTTGTTCATGAAGGTGCATGTTTGTCATGTTCATCTGTTTCGCATGCATCATTCGTTCATTCGTTCGTGAACTTGTCCTTTTGCATGTGATCCCTTCGTTCATCCCGGTCATCGTCTTTCCATGTTTGTTGGTATAACTGTACTTGCAGTCAGTCATGATGAGACGACATCAAATCCAAAACCTCCTAGTCTACCATTACACATGATCATTTCGGATGCAGGTGACCAGGAGAGGCGAAAAGGTTGTGAAGTAGGATGATGGCTCCGGGAAATGCTGATGAAAACTATGCAAGAGTCACTGAGTGATGAAGACAGACAACCTAAGCTGACAGTGACTGTCTGCGAGGTCTAGCTCAGCTGGGAAGAAAAATTGTGCAAATTTTGGGAGGGACAGTTTGGGCTGCTGGAAGGAAAGGTAGGCATGCTCTGCACTTTTTTCATAATGAACAGGAAATGGGGAATGAACAAATAGATTTGCACATTTTTCCAGAGGAACGGGCCAGGTTGCATGAAGGGTCAATAGGCAGAAATTGCGTAGTTTTTTCGAGGAACTGCCTGAGAGACCAAAAACCAAAACTATACAATTGTTAGAGGGAACTGACAGTTGGCTACCGGGGTCATTGGTAGCTAAAAATATGCAATTCCTAGAGAGAACTTCCAGTTGGATGCTGGAGACACTAGCAACAGAAACTATGCAATTCGCAGAGGGAACTGGCAGTTTGTTGCTAGGGGATGCTGGTAAGGGAGACTACACTGAGGCTAGGAGGTCGGCTTGCTGATCATCTCTGCACAATTTCTAAGCTGAGATGACTGATGCGTAGTGAAAGACCTACTCATGAACACTATGCAATTTATGAGATGAACACTCGGTTGATGTGCAATTTTTCGAGGGAGACAGGGAATGGCACTTGGTGTCTGTCTAGCCTATCTGCATAATTTCCTTAGTCAGCTGAGCAAGCAAGGTCAGTGGCCTCTACGCAAATTTTGAGGGGAGTTAATCCCGGGGTGACTGCTGGGTCTGACTGTCTGAGTGGCTAGCATGAGGGTTGATTGAAATGCTTGCAAGCAACACAACTTGAAAAGACTAGCTTGGTGCTTCTATGTTATTCTAGTTGACAGTCAATCGATTCAAAAGTGGGGTGATGGTCCAACTGTCAGAGGGGAGTCTGGTCGTCAGAAAGTTAGGAAAAATGACTAAGTGTGTGAATGACTGAAAGATGCATAGGTGATCATACGAACACACACTCATATGACTCAATGACGAAATGACCCAAACCATCCAGACACACATGCTCAACATGACTGACTGACGGTGCAAGTGACAAGTGCGACACTCATGATTGATCATTGATTGATTGAGATGACTCTTGCATGACAATGAATGTGAATCCGTGTGTGAGTGCAATAAATGCTTTCATAGCAAACACAATAAACACATACAAAGCGAATAATTTGAGCATAACCAGAACAAGGTCACACGCATGACTCAGACACCAACATCCAGAAACTTGAATGAAAAGAGTAAGAAAGGCGGATGCAAAGATGCACACAAGCTCATGAACTGAACCCGAGTGTGTGCAATCATCAAGTGAAACTGTCAAGGGAGGCTCCAAAATTGGTGGAGGCCAAAATTTTGGAGGGTGGTTGTAGCCACTACAACATGTTTGTAAACAATAGCTTCCACTACCTCTCTCAAAGTAACATCCTCCTTCCTCCAGTTACCTGCTAGCAAAGTCTCCATGGGTTTGCTGCTCTCCATTCAGAATCTCCAGAGTATATTGTTGGCATACTTAGACTCCTCAATGTTAGGAGCTAAAATATCCTCATCTGCATGTAGCTCAAGCTCCCTCTCAAGGGAAACTCACATGGCCTTCTCCTCATCGAATCTGACATCCTTGTGAACCACTGTCATCCTGCTAGTCGTCAAGTACACCCGATAGTTGTGAGGTGTATTAATGTACCCCACAAATATCCCCAACTCTATTGTCGGCTCAAGCTTCTTCTGTGTATCTTTGGTCACATGGCAATACACCAATGAGCCAAAAATACTTAAGTGACCAAAATCTGACGTCTTAACAAAATAAGCCTCCTCTGGTGTCTTCATCTCAAGTATATGATGTGGGCTATGGTTTTGAACATAAACCATTGTGTTGAATGCCTTAGCCCACAAGTGTAGTGGGAGACCCTGATCATGCAACATATCCTTCGCTACCCCTATTATTCTTTTGTTCTTCCTCTCAGACACCCCTTTCTATTGAGGGTTATGGGGTGCTGTCAACTCCCATTTAATCCCTTCCAGTGCACATAAGTTCTTAAACTCATTTGATACGTACTCACCATCATTATCACTCTCTAGAGCTTTAACCTTCTTGCCCAACTCTTTCTCCACCAATTCTTTAAACTCACAAAAATTTGTGAAAGTTTATCCTTTTTCTGCATGAAAAATATCTAGCATTTTCAAGAAAAGTCATCAAAAAATATAACATAATACATGTTGGGTCCCTATAATACTAGTGATTACCCCATTACTATTGTAGTTATACCCCTTATTAATATTGTTGTGCCCCTATTGCCCCCATATTGTTATTACTGTGCCCCATAGAATCCCTCTATTGTTATTTTTGTGGCTTTATATTATTATTGTTAGGTCGGCTGGATTATATTGTGACTCCTTAGACTCCTATATATAGAAAGGAGGTTTTTTCATTTGAATCATCCAACAATTGTTCATTTATGTAATGTAAAGGAGGTTTCCCCCTCGAAGAGGCTGAATTCTAAGGCGTTGATCTATCTTTTCTATCTTTTCTTGAGCTGGTTTCATAACATTTGGTATCAGAGCTTTGGATTCTAGGGTTTTGCTGCTCCAAACAGGTCATTGTGGCATTTTCGCTATAAATTTTTTTCTGTGATGTTTCAGAAGTTGAAAAAAAAACCATTTGAGAGAAAATTGCGCTGAACCTTGGGTCTGAATTTCAAAGCTTTTCGCTCTATATTTGCGGAGATATGATCTGAGGAAGTTGGTCTTTTTTGCAGACTCCTGAATTACATTCCAAATAGGTGACAAGGGGAAAATCGTCATAACTTTCTCTCTGGGGATCCGATTGAAATTTCATAAGAAGGTATTGAAAGAGGACAGACTGTAGTTTCTTGTATGCACTTTTCAGAACCGAAGGTTGAAACAGTGACTTGTGGCACGTCGTACAAGTTCGCTCTATTGAACTAGTCTATAATCAAGTCACTGTGGGAGATTTCGCATAACTCTTCCTTGGAGAATCCAATTTGGGTCAGACTTGTGGCATTGGAAAGAGGACACAGAAGGGTACTACAGGTCACAATTTTAGAACTGGAGGATATGAATTTACAAAGATACATTAGATTCAATATCAGGCTTCTACAAAGTGAAAAAAGGTGTGTAGTTTTTTTTTAAATTTTTGCGTAAGCTTGGTTTGAAGGAATTCAAAGGGCATAGTAAAGCATTATTATCGGTAACTGATGCCCTGAGGAAATAAAATGCAAACACCTAGTAAGGAACCTGAAAGCTCTAGCATGACTCATGAAGAAGAGGAAGAAATGCTACATGATATATCAAAATTACAAGAACAAGTGCAACAAATGTCACGCTCACAAAAGCTAACAGAAGCTAAGATAAATGGTGTGGAATCTAAGATAAATGGCATGGAATCTAAGATAAAGGGCATGGAAGCTAAGATGGATGATTCGAAGACATATTTGAAGAGAGACATGGCAGATTTGAAGACAGACATGGCAGATTTGAAGACAGATTTGACAAAATTTCTACAAGAAATACTTACTAATGGTGAAAAGGTTGTAAAGGAAACTCATGATGTGAACAAAAGAAATGTTAATCATGATTCCATAGACTCTAACATTGGATCTAAGACCCACCATATTCCAAAAACCGATATGAGGAAGTTTGATGGCAAGGATCCCGCCACATGGATATTACAGATGGAGCAAGTCTTCGATCTCAATAATGTGCAAAACGCACAAAAGGTACGTATGGAAACTTTATATTTGGAACCAAATTAGTTTGTATGGTATCAATGGCTTTGCTCTCATAAAAAATTTATCACTTGGGCAATTTTTACGGAAGAATTGGTAGCACATTTTGAGGATACAAAAAGCAACACTTTTTTTAGCCAATTGATAAGTCTCAAACAAAAGGGTTCAATAATGGAGCACATTGAGGAATTCCAAAAATTGAACATAAGGGTAAAAGATATTCTAGTGGAGCATAAGATTGATGTGTTCATAGGGTATTTAAAGGATAATATCCAACATGATGTTTGCCTTTGGGAACCTGATTCATTAGAGAATGCATTCAGGTTAGCAAGAACAATGGAAAGCAAAATTATGGCAACCAGGAAGCATACCACTCACAACTATAAAGACGGAAGTGTTTTTGCCCCTAGTCTTCCACAACCTATAAGGTTGACACCACAAAAATTGGAAGAAAAAAGAGAAAAAGGGCTTTGTTACATTTGTGATAGCAAATACACTAAAGGTCATAAGTGTGCTGAGAAGAAATTATTCTACATAGATTGTGAAGAGGAAGAAGAAAAGGAGCAAGAAAGGTCAAAAGAAGAGGATATACTCCAGGAACAAAGCCTAGATGAAGAAAAAATAAATCCGACCATATCTTGTAATGCATTGGCGGGAATTACCACTCCTCAAACCATCAAGATAGAAGGACAAATCAAGAAGAAAAAGGTAATAGTGTTGATTGATTCAGGAAGCACCCACAATTTTATTCATTGTAAGGTAGAAAAAGAATTGAATTGCTTCCTATATCCAGCACCAGAGTGTCAAGTGATGATTGCAAATGGAGGAACAATAAATTGCTCTGGAAAGTGCCATACTATCAAGCTATCCATGGGAGAATATGTATTGACTATCCCAATGCTTTCCATTCCAATGGGAGGTGCTGATGTTGTACTAGGAGTCCAATGGCTACAATCCTTGGGTACAATAGCTTTTAATTTTCAAGAAATTTTCATCAAATTTTCTATGGAAGGAAAGGAAGTTGAATTAAGGGGTATTGCAGGGAAACTAGGAAATCTAATCAGCTCTAATGGTATGACAAAGCTTCTAAAAAAGGAGCAAAGAGGTGTAATTGCACAATTATGTTCGCTAGATGTTTCCACATCGGAATCATCTATTTCTCCAGATCTCCAAAAAGTCCTGGACAATCATTCCAAGGTATTTGATATTCCCAAAGGTCTCCCACCTATGCGTGATCATGATCATGCTATTCATTTGATTCCAGGAAGTGTTCCTCCAAACATCAGGCCATACAGATATCCCTATGTCCAAAAGAGTGAAATTGAACGTATGGTTGCAGAAATGCTAGAGGCTGGTATAATTCAACCGAGTCAAAGTTCTTTCTCTGCTCCAGTAGTATTGGTGCACAAGAAGGATGGATCATGGCGCATGTGTCCAGATTATAGGGAGCTCAACAAGCTCACTATTAAAGATAAGTTCCCCATTCCTGTCATTGATGAATTACTGGATGAATTGCAAGGATCAATTTACTTCACCAAGTTGGATCTTCATTCAGGATATCATCAAATCAGAATGAAGAATGAAGACATTCCAAAAACAACACTTAGAACTCATGAGGGTCATTATGAATTTTTGGTCATGCCTTTTGGCCTTACCAATGCACCTTCAACATTTCAAGGTTTGATGAATTCAATTTCCAAACCATTCCTTAGAAAATTTGTGTTAGTATTTTTTGATGATATACTAATCTACAACAAGTCTTGGAAGGATCATGTTGAACATGTTGACAGGGTGCTACAAGTATTGGAGGAGAAACAATTATATGCAAAAATATCCAAATGTTTCTTTGGAGTCCAAGAGGTGGAATATATGGGTCATATTGTATCTCATGAAGGAATTAAGGTAGACCCTAGCAAAATTAAAGCCATTAAGGAATGGAAAATCCCCACATCCATAAAGCATCTACGAGGATTTCTCAGGTTGACAGGGTATTATCGCAAGTTTGTTAAGAATTATGGGAGAATAGCATCACCTCTAACAACATTATTGAAGAAAGATGCATTTTCGTGGACTCTGGAAGAAACAAAGGCCTTTGAACATCTTAAAGAGGCAATGTGCCAAGCACCGGTCTTAGCTACACCGGACTTCACAAAAGCCTTTATTGTGGAATTTGATGCTTCAGGAAATGGAATTGGTGCTGTTCTAATGCAAGATGAAAAACCCATTGCTTTTGAAGGTCGTCCAATCAAGGGAAAGTTTTTAAGAAAAGCTATTTTGAGAAGGAAATGTTGGCAATACTCCATGCACTTAAGAAATGGTGACCCTACCTAATGGGAAGACACTTCAAGGTAAAAACGGATCATGATAGCCTTAAATACTTTTTAGAACAAAGATTATCCTCTAAAGAGCAACAAAAGTGGGTCACAAAGATGTTGGGTTATGACTTTGAAATCATCTACAAAATAGGGAAGCAAAATGTAGTGGCAGATGCACTCTCAAGAAAGGATGAGGATGTGGAAGCATTGTTGTGCGCCATTTCTATTATCCAACCTGATTGGATAAACAAAGCAAGGGAGGAATGGAAGAATGACAAAGAAGTGTGTGCACTTATTTGAAAGTTACAACAAGATTCAAGTGCGTCTGATACATTTAGCTGGCAAAATGATTCGTTATGGTATAAAGATCGCTTATACCTCTGTAATAATTCCCAGCTAAAACAAAAGATTCTTATGGAATTGCACACTTCTCCCTTAGGAGGGAACTCAGGATTTTTAAAAACTTACCACAGGGTTAAGAAGGAATTTTTTTGGGATGGCCTTAAATCAGATATTCAAAAGTTTGTGGCAGAATGTTTGGTTTGCCAACAAAATAAAGTTGAAACAATTAAGACGTCGGGTCTATTACAACCTTTATCCATTCCAAGCCAATGTTGGGAGGAGGTTTCAATGGATTTTATCACAGGTTTACCCAAGTCCGAGGGAAAGAGTGTCATCATGGTGGTAGTTGACAGACTTACCAAGTATGCACACTTTTGTGCATTATCACATCCATTTAAAGCCAGTACAGTTTCTATTGCATTTATGGAAACAATTCAAAAGCTACATGGAAACCCAAAGATTATTGTAAGTGACAAAGATCCCATTTTCACGGGAAATTTTTGGACATAATTATTTTCTTGTCTTGGTACTCAGTTAGCTCATAGGTCATCTTATCATCCTCAATCTGATGGGCAAACTGAGATAGTAAACAAATGTTTGGAGGGATATCTTCGTTGCTTTGTATCTGATAAATAGACACAATGGGTCAAATGGTTGCCTCTAGCTGAATGGTGGTATAACACTTCCCTCCATACAGCAACAAAAATGACCCCATTTATGGCACTTTATGGGTATCAACCACCATCCATCACATCATATTTAAGAGAGAATTATAAGGTTCAGGCAGTGGAACATCACATCGAACATCAACAACAAGTCCTCCAACTCTTAAAGGATAACCTCGTGTTGGCACAGAATAGAATGAAACAACAGGCAGATCAACATCGGAGTGAAAGAAGTTTTGATGTAGGTGATTGGGTATTCCTACAGCTACAACCATATAAGCAAATTTCCCTCAAGCAAGCTAAGAAGGATAATAAATTATCACCAAAGTGTTATGGTCCGTACAAGGTGTTGCAAAATATTGGTACTATGGCATACAAATTGGAGCTTCCTGCAGCTTCTCAATTGCACCCAATTTTCCATGTTTCATGTTTAAAGAAGGTTATAGGCGACAAGCTCCCAGTTCAAACAATATTGCCAGAACTTGACGAGGAAGGAAAAATTATATTGGAACCGAAAGCAGTCACAGAAACAAGAACTCGACAGCTACGAAATTGATCAATTTCAGAGTATCTTAGCAAGTGGAAGAACTTATCCGCTGAAGATTCCAAATGGGAGGATGATAATTTTATGCAGAAGTATCCAGAACTACTCAAGCGTTGAGGACAACAATTTTTTGAAGGAGAGGGGCATGTTGGGTCCCTATAATACTAGTGATTACCCCATTACTATTGTATTTATACCCTTTATTAATATTGTTGTGCCCCTATTGCCCCCATATTGTTATTACTGTGCCCCATAGAATCCCTCTATTATTATTTTTGTGGCTTTATATTATTATTGTTAGGTTGGCTGGATTATATTGTGACTCCTTAGACTCCTATATATAGAAAGGAGGTTTTGTCATTTGAATCATCCAAGAATTGTTTATTTATGTAATGTAAAGGAGGTTGCCCCCTCGAAGAGGCTGAATTCTAAGGCGTTGATCTATCTTTTCTATCTTTTCTCGAGTTGGTTTCATAACAATACCTGTGTTTGGCTATGGATGTTGTCAAGAATGGTCCACACGCATCTTAATGGACTCACTCTAGAATATCCACTGCTAGAGTATCTCTGTCGTGAAAGGAATACTTGGTGTATTTTCCCAAAGTACACCCCTTGCATGTATCAACTTGCTCAAGCATACCTTTGGGAATACCGGTAGAGACCTGTTGTAATATCTTCAAAGCCCCATGATGCAAGTGACTCAGTCTCCTGTGCCATAAATCACCAATGTCTTGGCTCTGCAACCTTTAAAATTTTGTGCTCAAAGAAACACACTCCTCTACCTCAAGCTTACAGAGATTCTTCACCCAAATCCATATCTTCTTTACCTCACCCATGGCTATTTGTTGAAGGAATACCTTTCCTTTCGAGAAGATCACATCATAGCCTCTATCCTCAAGCATGAAAATGGATACCAAGTTCTTCTTCAGCCCGGACACATACATAACATTCTTCAAGGTGAGTGGATCCCCATGCTCCTTCTAAAAGGTAATCATGCCCAATCCAGTAGCACTATACTTCCCTTCGTCACCCATGTGGATATGCATATGGAGATATTTCTCCTCGAAGTCACTGAATAAATCTTTGTCTCCAGTCATGTGGAATGAAGCTTCACTGTCTAAGTACCATACACTTCCCATCATTGATGACACCATGCATGTAATGAGGGAAATGTCCAATTCGAATTGAGAGGCCAAAGACTCACTCACCACTCCTCCTGAGGACTTCTTCTTGGAATTCTTGAGTGGATAATTTGTAGCAAAATGGCCTAGCTCATGACAATGAAAGCACTTAACTTTCGTCATGTCTTTCTTCTTACTTCCATGATTAGAAACTGATTTGGAATGGGAAGCTTTCTCTTTTCCCTTCTTCACCTTAATATCTAAGGCATAATTGTCTTCATCATCAGTCTTTGATGAAGGGCCATCCCTAGTGTTCCTCCTGATCTCCTCCTACATTAAATCCGACCATAGTCATTCCCAATCCAGCAGCTTCTCCCAACCATTGACAGAGTATTGATAATTATGCCAAATTTTTTAGAGTCCTAGAAGAAAAAGACCCACCATATCATCATTGGAAACAATGATTCTAACACTTACAAGTTCATCATGACATTGAGTGAACTTGGTCAACTATTTTGGAATAGTCTCACCTTTCTCTATTTTGATTTTTAAAGTTTTTCCTTCAGTGCCAATTTCCATTGGTCACTACTATTTTGATACAATTCTGTCAATGTTTTCCACATATCATATGGATTTTCCTTGCCAAGGAGACTTGAGACAAAGTGGTCTCGAACTCTCTCAAGGATTATCCACCTCACCTTTGCCACACACTTCTTCTATTTGGCCAAATTCTATGCATCAAATGTTGATGGCTAAGGAATTTCTTGATCAATGAATTCCTTCAAGCGATTATCCTCTAGCACAACCTCCATTCTATCCCTCCAGGCTATAAAATTCGACCTTCCTTCTAAGGCATACTTGATCTGCAAATCGTAGCAAATAAGACTAGCTCAGGCGATGGTAACTTATATCTTAGAAGAGATGTGGCAGCTACATGCCTTTGAACTATGTTACAATGAGGCTCAAAGGCATATTTATTATTAAGAAACAATGGAAAGCCATAAACATCCAAAAAAATAACCCTAGGAGATGAAGTGCCAAACTATGGGCCCCATTTGGGTAAATTGGTACATCAACTTCATGGGGTCATAACTTTGGCATACAATCTTCATTTGACGTGAAAAACTACCAAAAATAGTAAATTGTGCTACAAATGAGGAAACTGAAAAATTGAAAGAAATAATGGTGGGGGTCCAAGTGGAATAGGTGGGTGGCCACCAATATCCACCTATATCATTCCTCCCCACTTAGGAACAAATGGTGCCCATTGCATTGACTTCCTCCATGAGATGAGGAAACTTCTACTAAACTTGGTCCCTAGTGAGTCACTTGCCCTCGTGAAGGAGTTGGCCAACCTTAACAACTCAATATATTTGAATACTTTACTATCAAGTGTTCTTGATCTGCATGTCCATGATCCTATCAGTTGTGGCTTGTTCCATGCAATTTGGATTTAGCTCTATAGGTGTGAGTTGTTCTGCAATGTCTGATGTGTCCAACAATGGTGGGAAGTATGGGTGAAAGTGGTCCACATTGAAAATTGGGTGCAGGCCAATGCATTATCTACCACAACCTTGGTAATGGTTTAAGGACCATATCAGAGTGGTATGAGTTTTCGATATGCTCCAGTAAGGCATCCTTCTGCAAATGCAACCAGAGTTTGTCACCCACCTGAAACTTCTGTGGCCCCTGATGTTGATCATTTTGCTGCTTGTACTTGCCATTTGATTTCTCCATAATGTTGTGGACCTACTGGCGGATATGTTGGATGTGGTCAATGAATTTGTTTGCCTTATCAGCTTCAGAATGGACATGATATGAATATGCCTAAGTAGCTACAAATGACATGGCCACATCAATGGGACATAGTGGCTGGAATCCCAAGCCCACCTGAAAAGGGTTGTGGCCAGTCGAGCTGTGGAGAGCCCGATTGTGTTGGACATAGGTGAGGCTCTCATCCCATGTGTGTGGATTCTTTGAGTTGTACATGTGCAAAATGTGTATGATCATCCTGTTGACAACCTTTGTCTGGCCATAAGTTTGGGGATGGAAAGTTGTGGACTTAGTGAGCTTGGTGTCCAGCATCGACCAGAGACTCGACCAAAATGTACTGAGGAATGTGTTGTCCCAATCTGATATGATAAACTCTGGGATCCAAAAGTGTACCCACACTCGTTCAAAGAAGAGTTTAGTAATGACTTATGTTGTGATATTCTTCTGGCGGGCCTCTATAATGGCCATCTTCGAGAATCTGTCAATGACCACAAAAACATAGTCATTGCCATGCTTAGTAGAAGGAAGGCTCGACATGTAGTCCATGGAGATGGATTCCCAAGGTCGACTAGGGGTAGGCAGTGGAGTATAGAGGCCTTGCTTCTTGATGGTCAGTTTGGCAATGACATAGGTAGTGTAGGATCTGATGTACTTCTTGACATCCTATCGAAGATTCGGCTAATAGAAATACTTCTGTAGTACTGCGACCATTTTATCAACCTTGAAATGCCCAGTGGCCTGACTATAGTGCACTTCCCAAATTGTCTTGGCACGCTCGCTTCAAGGAACACAAAGGTGTCCCAGGTGGCATAATAGGGCATCTTAGAGGTGAAAATCTAGAACTAGCTAACCCTCCAAGAGCGTCTAGTATGTGTGGCTAAATTCTAGGTCTCTTTTGTAGAGAAGCAGCCAATCAGAAGTCTCATGCCCACGAGAGTTGAGCACGGTGGTTAACGCCATGATCGGTGGTCGACTGAGGTAGTCTATAACATTATTGGTGCTTCCCTTCTTATACTTGATATTCAAATGGAATTGTTGCAAGTATGTGGACCACTTCTAATGGTGATCATTTTGCAGCTTCCCTTGTGTCTGTATGAACTACAGGGGTCAGTGGTTTATGCGAATGATCGTTTCCTTCCCCAAAATTTAATGCTTAGATTGTTGGTAGACCAGCACAATGGAATACATCCCTTTGTCATAAGTGGGATACTTCCAAACTGTGTTTGAAAGTGTCTCACTATGATATGCCACTGGATGCCCCTATTGAGTAAGGATTGCCCTAATAGCATAGTCAAAGGCAATTGGCTTGATCTCAAATGATTGTTGCAAGTATGGTAAAGTGAGCATTAGTGCAGAGCAGCGGAGATGTTTCAAATATGTGAATGCCTTCTATTGAGATTTATACCAAAATAATTTTTATTTCGCTCCTCTCTTGGTGACTTGACTTAAGGGCCAAGTGATATAAGAGAATACCAACATGAACCTACAGTATAAATTTGCAATATCTAGAAATTTGTGAAGCTCTGTCAGAGTGGTTTGAGCTGGCCAATCCCGAATGACTTGGATCTTGGCTAGATCCACATGCACCCCCCCATTCATCAATAATGTATCCTAGATATTGAACCTGGGTCGCCGAAAGTTCATTTCTCCAAATTGGCACACAACTTGTGTTGCCGCAATGTTTGGAGAACCTATTGGATGTGGTGGAGATACTCTTCCAAACTTTGGCTAAAGATTAGGATGTGTTGTCTTAGTGGGTCCTGACCTAGGTTCAGAGTTAATTACGCCAAACAAAACCCTACACTACTGGACCTTTCGGCATCAACCCGCATAGCACAGGATGAAGTCTCACTTTAAGCAATATGGGGGGATGCTGCAACCAAGTTTCCACATCCAGAGATCAATGTGATGTCTCCTATTTCCCTGATCTGCCTCTGCACAGCTCTATAAGCCCCTAGGGCTTAGCTCTGCAACTTCCTTTAAATGACTTCTAGACCTTCGCGAAGGCCTACGATAGGGTTTTACAGACCCTTAACAGATGAAACATCCACTTACACGCACCATAAGGCGACCCTAGATCTGATTTTGCACATATCTACTTAAGTATTCAATAAACACAACATCATGTATTATAATGTTTGCGTAAATACTTAAAAGTTCCTCACTATTATGACCTATGTTTTTAGGATCATGAGATTGATCCAACATCATATTTGATTGTGGATACAAAATGATTCAACTTTCCAAGATGAGTACCTCACTCGGTTGAATGAAGGTGCTACTTGTGACTAGTGTCAAAACCTTAGGGAGGCAGAACACTAAGGCCTAAGAAGATATATCACAACTTGTCCACTAAAAGAAAAAATTCCAATCCCACAACGGCCTCTGGGAGTACATTTTTTTGTATGGATATCACACTAAGAGATGTGTTACACAGTAATTTGTCACCGTTGGTCACCATCCCTATCGCCCCGTTTCCATACATTGGAGGACGCATTCCGGGACCTGTGAGCAGTGACATAACCCAAAAACACTTGCATTATGCTCCCCTGAGTATGTACTTCATGTTCCCTGAAGACACCTTCTGCAAATTATCCCTGAAAAGTGCTCTTTTTCCATTGGCGCAGGTCCACAGTATCTTACCTGCGCCAATAACTGAGATCCTCAAAAGAGGGCACGACCACTGGCGCTCTGTCACAGAACAACACCCGCGCCAGCCCAGTTTAGTAATGATTTTTGCCAAAAGCACGCCCATATGATTTTTTCCCTTCAGATCACGAGCCTTTTGAGGGAAAAATCCAGTGGATAGAGGTCGAGAGTCATCATCTATCCTTGACAACTATCCACAATAGCTTTTCCGAGATAATGCCAATCCACAATGGGTGTCCTGGTTCATCGAATCTTTCTACCTTCTCCATCTATAAATATTTTTCCTCATGCATTAGACAAGCTAGTGCTAGTTGTTGAGTTCTTGAGTTCTTGGAGGAATGCTAGTTGTGATTATCATGAGTGATAATGAAGCATAGAGAGGTTATGCTGCCAGAGAAAAGATACATTGCAAGACACATATAGTTGCTCGCCCAGCCAGACGAGAGGTTCAACGTCAGAACCTTGGTTGTAACTTTTCCTTTTTATTATTAATTAATGAGCGACTGCTATTATAGTTCCAATCTCATTGTCTATTATAATGATGTGTGATTTATTTCCTTTCTGACTGAAATATAGTTGTGCCTTGGTGGATTTTATGTTGGTATCTGTTTCTTCCTTTGCATGTGCAGGTGTCCGTTTATGATCTGCTAGAGCGAGGGAGCGGGAATATCAACTCTGCTTCGACCATAGTGTTGAATTCCAGGTTGGTCTTCTTAATTCACCTTTGATGCATAACTAGGAACTTGCGTGGCAGCGTGGTTTGATTGTGGCTAGTTCTGTTTTAGACTAGTGGGATCGCCTCTGTCCGCAGAGGGGATTTACCTATCCAACAATTTGGCGACTCCACTGGGGAGAAGCTATTTGGAGTTTGTCTTGCATGTTAATTTTCTCTTGCTTGCTTGAGTGAATGAGCTTTCTGGGTCAGTTTTGAGTTTATTCTTTACTGTTTGATCCATCTGAGCATTGTCAGCCCGACCTGAGGTCGTGTTATTTATTTTTCTAGCCGGCAAGCTTAATTGGCACGGTTATTACTCTGACAGTCACACCAGTTGGCACATGTTGCGCAAAAGCAACTCGCGCCAATCCTTTGGTAGCGCAAGTTGCAGGCTGACAGTCGCGCCAGCCCTGTAAATTTTGCCTGTGTGTGGGTGGAAAACTCTTTCAGCCTCCTTTTATATCTCTTACATCCTCTGGAAGTGTGTTGAACCTCTGCTTGACTGGTTTTAGCCTTTATCCTTCAGTTGTTTGCTTATTTCTATTGATTTTCGTCTCAGCCCTAGAATATCTAGTGACTTTGCATGTCTAGCCTTCTATGGGAAGTTTCGGTCTCTTGATTATCCAGTCAACTTGTTGGTTGTGTTCCGCACCTATCCAGTGATTTGTTAAAGCTTGATCTTCTATGCTCTGAGTGATTCACTTCTAGCCTCTTTGGATTTTACTTGACTTCATTCGAACTTAGATTACATGGTTCATTGAAAGTCTTTGTGTTTTTTCTTGCTTGCATAGTTCATTTTGGTGTTTCAGAATTGGTTCTATTTCATTGAGTGAACTTGGATTGTGCATATCTCTTAGGATTTGTTTAAATGCATCATGCCATCTTAAAGGAAAGGAAAACAAAATATCTTTTGCATCATATTAATTAGCGTTTATTGTTATTTGTTGCTATTAAAAAGAAAAGGAAAATTTCATTTCTTGTCATTAGCTGCATTAGGATCTTTGTTGTTTGCTGAGTGATCATTTCGTTTGTGTAAAGATCTCAACCCTCCTGTAGATAGAATTCATCGAATCAAATGATATAGTTTTGGCATATAGTTTGCATTTAAGAAGTTTTTGAGATATCACATACGGTAGGACCAAAAAACTGAAACATAATTGAAGATAAACTTTAAAATAAACTCAATGAACATAACAATGCATTGGAACATAACGCAAATACTCTAGAGGTCTAGGTTAGAGACGTGTTCCGGCGTCTTTAAACTTGGTAGTTTATCGTCGAGTGGTTGGGTGATTCCTCCACGGTGAAATGATAGGTGCCAATACAGACTAAGCTCCCACGTACCGTCGCGTATATATGGGAGACCCCACTAGGCTATTATCCTTTATCCATAGGAAGCCGAGTCTGCCGCCTTACAAGCTGTAATGCACTGAACACAGCATTCGGGAAGATTGACTGCAGTACGGGAAGTCCTTGGTTTTCATCTGATTGCCGAGGTGTATAAGCAGTTTTACGGATTGTTTGGTAAACCTTTTACCTAGAGTCTCCAGAGTAGTCACTTTTGATCCTTTTCGGACTCCCTAAAAGAAAAGGTGCCTGTGAGCGTCTTGTCACTTCGTGCTCATTAAATATTCGAAGGAGACTAGAGTCATCTTTTACCCTTTTCTCGACTCTTAAAAAATGAAAAGGTTAAGTTCAGTGTCTTAAAATTTGTTGGCCACGATAACATCTACCCAATTAGATTTTGTTTGTGTTAGCTTGAGTAGGATTATTTCTCGTTCAATGGCAGCCTTCCCGGTGCCCACCGGCCAAGGTATTCCTCCTGATGGGAACCCTCGTCCATTTCCTTCTGTCGGAAATGTCGGTGTTCAGTATATCGCAACATTGTCTTTGCCTGGGTTGACCATTGGTTTACCCGTATGGTTGTTTTCAAACTCGGTGGTCTCTAGTGTGGTAACTCCTGTTCCGCCACCACCTCCTCCACCCGAACAACACCATGTTGATTCTAAGGTGTACCCCTCCCCTTCTTCGCCTATCGTCGCGTCCTCATCTTCTACTTCGCCTGGCGAGACTCTGGATTTCAGTAACCAGGTGGCTAAGAAGAAGAAGAAGAAGACCAAAAAGAAGAAGTCTCCTAAGGGAAAGGTCGCATCTACCACGAAAATATCTGAAGTAGAACCACCTTCTGCTCCTCCACGGAAGGCTAAGTCTCCTTGTCGATTATGCAAGGAGGACCATTTTCTTTCTGATTGTCCTGGTATTCCCAGGATCCTAGATATATGGTCCCGTGACCTGACTCGCCCCTTGTCGTCGCAGATCGACGATGCCTTATTAGTTGGTAAGAGAAAAGGGAAGGTTCGTTTCCCTTGTCGACTTTGTGAAGGTAATCATCTCCTTCACCTTTGTCCACTTATGGATGAAGCCTCCCGTCTTTTGGAAAGTCTGTCAGCCCCCTTACCTCAACTACCTGCTGGATATCAGCGTCTTTTTGCAACTGTAGATCATCTCTCCGCTAACCAAGTGATCAAGCATGATTCCTCTTTGGTCCAGCCTTCTCTTCCCGAACCTAGCTGTGCTCCGCCTGTTCCAGACCAGTCCCTGGTCGGAACGAATGTTGATTTACATTCATCATCTATGCACCACTTTATCATCAAGGATGAACCACCCGAGTCCAAACCAAACGAAAGTCCAAAGGTCCAGATTACAGTTGACCCGGTCTTTCAAAAGGTCCAGCTTACAAGTGACCCAGTTTTGCCTACAGAAGTTCCATCCTTAGATGATCTTACATCTGAATCCAAACCAGACAAAAGTCAAACGGTCCAGCTTACAAGTGACCCGGTTTTTCCTTCAGAAGTTCCCTTCTCAGATGACATTATCACTGCAAAGAATGAAGACCCCACCGTCCAAATTCTATTCATCAACATAGACTCTAATGATCAAGTGAGCATCCCTCTCATTCCTTCGCAACAGGAAGAAAGTCCACCAGAATCATATCCGGCCGTCTATCCGGTCCCACCTCCAAGCAACCTAGTTGTTTCCTTCAATTGGGATCAACTAGGCAATCCTCGGTTACCCGCCTCCATACCATTTCGAATTATAGTCCAAGTCTACCGAATGGTTATGGCCGGTACAATTATTGATGAGGGATCTCCTGTGAGTATCCTTTCTTCAACAGCTTGGGAAGCACTTGGTTCGCCACTGCTTCTGCCTGAGATGAGAAACCTTACGGGTTTCCATCGAGAAACCACTCGACCTTTAGGAATTCTTCCCAATGTGCCTATCACATTAGAAGGGAAGACTGTTCAAATGGGTGTCATGGTAGTCCAAGGTCCGTTAGATTACAATTTACTCCTTGGATGAGACTATATTTATCGCATACGTGCAATTGTGTCCTCACTCTTCAGGGTGATGTGTTTTCCGCACGAAGGAAGGACGATTAGGATCGTAGACCAACTTTCCTTCCCCGGTTCACACTTCACATATAGTCATCTACCATTCCTAAATGGTCTTATTTCCACATGAAATGCCTCACCATCCACTCCGTCATTCTGATGACGGCAGCTAACCCGGGCGCGTGACTGAGGCCCAGGGGGCATGCATCCTCCTTCAAAATCGAGTCTTTCCAAGTAAACCTTCATTCCATCCACTCCGTGAATGCCATGAAGCTTGGGGGGCATGTACCTCGATTTGCATTATCATGCTGGGGGCATGCAAAGATTTAATAAGCATAGTTTTCCATGGTTCAAGCTTGTGTAAAAATGAACCCATACCTGATTTACATCCCGTGATTGCCTTTTATCTGTTAAATTCTGCTAGATGAGCCTTGGTTGTTTCATTCCATCGCCACCATCTCTTTGGCCGATCATATGCTTTCACCTGGTTGTTTATCCTTTCCTGAGGAACCGCAGCAATGAGTGGTTTTATTAGCCAGCCTCTTGACCTTTACATGTTTCGAGCAAGTTCCACCATTACCGGAACCAGTTGCTACCCTTTATACCACTCGTTCCTTCAGGACGAGTCGCCTTTACGTTCTTTTCTGACTCGTAAAATATGAAAAGATTGCCGAGTATTTTTCCTTTTTGGCTCGTTAAAGTAAATAAAAATGGAGGTCTGCTTTCAGCTCTTTTCTGACCATTTAAAGAAGAAAAGATTGCCGAGTTTTCCCTCTTGACTCGTTAGACGTTAATAAGGGGCGGTCGTTTTAAGTTCTTTTTGTCGACCGTTAAAACATAAAAAGATTACCGGGTTTTTGTCATTTCAAACTCGTTAATGGTTACGAAACGACGTGGTTTTGACCGCTTTTTTACTTTTTCAGGTCGAAATCACTAATTATGAAAAGTACTCCTCGATCGTAATGATCGGGCGGTTCTTTCGGGTATTATTTTATACTTTTTTGGGCCCGAGAGGCACAACTTTACGAAAAAGGACACCCCTGGAGTTTTCTTTTCTGTTGTCTTTTCAAACTCTCTAAACATGAAAAGACGCCGAGTTCTTCCTTTGTCAGACTCGTTAAAACTTGATGACATCGGATTTTGTCACACCACAAGCATATGTTATCCCCATCAAGCTTGTTAAAAATAACTGGGGTACTCGCCAGAAATGACGGGGGGAAAAGAAAATTTTTGAACCATAATTATTACCGTGACGGCAGTATGTCGCTCTTGAACATGGCACTTTTCTGCTTTCATGTCCAGGGTGGGGATATCTCATCTCATATCTTTCACTTGCTTCCATGGACTTGGGTACCTTATTTGACCTCTCACCTACTCATTGCCTCGTCATCATGACCTTTGATACATTGATGTCAAATACTGCCGATTCCATTAATGTGCCGCTGATATGTTCAAGAGAAGTTGACCTCTGCAAAGAAACAACCTCCCTCTGATAGTTCATACAATCTTGATTCACAACATTATCTCTCTGTCTCGTGTCGATGATGTGGGAAAAATTATGGCCCACCTTCGATCAAGGTCACTTCCTGTCGACTTCAACTCATTATCCAGGAAGTTGATCTAGAGACTCCCTTCCGGTGCCTTGGAGCCTGCATGCCTCAATGGCAGGTTCTTCGTGTTCAATGTGAGGTTTTCATCATTGGCCTCCGATCGAATGATTCTACGGGTGTTCGACTTCATATCATTAATTCACACGCTGTAGATTGTACCTATAGTACCTTGAGGGCCATTGTCATTATTGGTGGTACCTCTCGCGTCTGTTAACAGTTTCCACTATTGACTAGTAATCAGACGATGTTCATGCATGTTCGACTTCAGCTCATATATTCACATGCTTGAACTTGTACTCTTGTTCGGGTCGAGATGGAGCGCAAGACCTTGGATTGTGTTTGTTGTAATCCAGGCGTGATTCTTGATACTTGACTCATTCACTGGATGGCTGCGACCATACCTGAGTCAATTCATTGATCCTAACCAGATGGCTGCGTCCATACTATGGATCTAGATTATTTATGTACTCTCTTATGGATGGCTGCGACCATACCACGTACATCATGTAATTGAACTATCAGTCATGTCTCTTAACACAGATCCTCGGCGGCAGCTCTATATATGTGTTCTTGTAAAGCATTTCACCCCTCTCTCTACCTCTCGGACTTCATGCTTTAGGGGGCATCTGTTACACAATAATTTGTCACCGTTGGTCACCATCCCTATCGCCCCGTTTCCATACATTGGAGGATGCATTCCGGGACCTGTGAGCAGTGACATAACCCAAAAACACTTGCATTATGCTCCCCTGAGTATGTACTTCATGTTCCCTGAAGACACCTTCTGCAAATTATCCCTGAAAAGTGCTCTTTTTCCATTGGCGCAGGTCCACAGTATCTTACCCGCGCCAATAACTGAGATCCTCAAAAGAGGGCGCGACCACTGGCGCTCTGTCACAAAACAACACCCGCGCCAGCCCAGTTTAGTAATGATTTTGCCAAAAGCACGCCCATATGATTTTTTCCCTTCAGATCATGAGCCTTTTGAGGGAAAAATCTAGTGGATAGAGGTCGAGAGTCATCATCTATCCTTGACAACTATCCACAATAGCTTTTCCGAGATAATGCCAATCCACAATGGGTGTCCTGGTTCATCGAATCTTTCTACCTTCTCCATCTATAAATATTTGTCCTCATGCATTAGACAAGCTAGTGCTAGTTGTTGAGTTCTTGAGTTCTTGGAGGAATGCTAGTTGTGATTATCATGAGTGATAATGAAGCATAGAGAGGTTATGCTGCCGGAGAAAAGATACATTGCAAGACACATATAGTTGCTTGCCCAGCCAGAGGAGAGGTTCAACGTCAGAACCTTGGTTGTAACTTTTCCTTTTTATTATTAATTAATGAGCGACTGCTATTATAGTTCCAATCTCATTGTCTATTATAATGATGTGTGATTTATTTCCTTTCTGACTGAAATATAGTTCTGCCTTGGTGGATTTTATGTTGGTATCTGTTTCTTCCTTTGCATGTGCAGGTGTCCATTTATGATCTGCTGGAGCGAGGGAGCGGGAATATCAACTCTGCTTCGACCATAGCGTTGGATTCCAGGTTGGTCTTCTTAATTCACCTTTGATGCATAACTAGGAACTTGCGTGGCAGCGTGGTTTGATTGTGGCTAGTTCTGTTTTAGACTAGTGGGATCGCCTCTGTCCGCAGAGGGGATTTACCTATCCAACAAGATGATTTTCTAATACAATGATAAGTGTACATATATTGTCAAAATTCCCCTCACAATCAAACCCTATAGTTGTGTCCTATAATATTAATAATATTATACTATTTAATTATAAGTTGTGACTATCAGATAATTATTAGTTTGAATAATTATTCTGAAATTGCGTTTTTAGTATTTTTGTTTACATGAAAATATTTGGAAAAAAAGGTACCTTTTGTGACTATTTAATTTCGAGTGAATCTAAATACACAGAAATTATGGTGCCTCAGTGTTTCTCTAGCGGTTATCATTGTACCAATTTCTCCCATGTCCTCTATTGCTTTTGGTGAATTTCGCTTTGATGATGTCCAATGCCAATGCAATGTACATTTATCCTTGATGTTTTTCTAAACCAAAGGGAAGCTCCACAAGTAACAACCAAAAAGTAGCCTCAAATATATTATTGGGGGCCAAAATGCAGTAATTATATGACAAGCCAAGAAACACTGCATGTTAATCATCTTCCCATTAATATTGATTAATAATTTATTTGCATGATCATGTAATACTAAAGTGTCAAGCAGGGACATTTAAAGTCAGTCATCCATCAATATCACCTTTGAGAGTTCTTAATATTTAATACTTCCTATTACACTCACAGTAGATCACCAACTTCAAGGATAGCAATATAAACACAACAATAATGAAATTAAAAGAAATGCTAGGAAGTCAAATGTGACTAATCTTGAGTCAAGAAAATACCAAGCCCTTCACATTAGCAAGGAATTCTTAGGCACTAAAACAGAAAATCCTTCCATTGCATCATTTTCACCTTTTCTTTAATTTATTAAATTGACAACATAACTTTCAGAAAAATAAATAAAATTCATTGAAAAAGGTCTCAAAATCCTAACAAATGCTCGAGCGATTGTTGTATCAATTAAATAGAAAGGAAATTCTTCGACATGCTTTTAACTTGACAAATATATTGAAGAATATGAAGCTTTCTCGTCTCTTGCTCCTAATCAAATTGTAATCCATGGGTTCCAATCAAGTAATCAATTTCCCTCCAAGATAGTTAAGAGATCACTTTGGAGAAGGACTTCTGGAATTATTGGGATAGTAAAAATGGAATTAACTAGGAGGAAAATGAAGTACTTCAGTGGGTGCTCCAAAATATTTGAACTCAATTGAAAATGATTTTACACTCCCTCCACACATTTTAAAACAGAAACCATTCAATTGCATCTCATTTATTTTCGACCTTTCTTTAATATGTAATTCTTTGAGCAAGAATAGAGAATTCATAAATATTGTCATGAAAGAGGACTCTTCATAATCCTAATAATTTCAGTTCTAGCAAATAAACAATTTCATATAGTGAATAAATCTTGCATGGTATATTTCAGTGATTAAAATGACAACTTTATTCTTAATCTCATTACAACAAAAATAAATTCAACCCTAACTAGTTGGGATCTAGCAAATAAAGAATTTCATGTAGTAAATTAAACTTACATGGTAGATCCCAATTATTTGCAATGACAAATTTATTCTTGGTCTTGTTACAACATAGATAAATTCAAGAGTACATAAATATTTCCTTATCTGAGATAAACTTTGAACACATTATGATATTTCATAGAAATATAATGATATGATTTGCTTGTAGGACATGAGAAAGCTATCTACATCTAGACACCATCTCATGGAATTATAATCATGTAGATAGATAGTGTTATAGAGATACCTTGCAACACCTATTCAACACTACCTTCAAGCTTCAAAGTCATCAATTGATTTACTTTAGTAGAAAATTCTAGTGGGGTTTCATTAAATACAACCTGACAAAAGCCATTTATAATAGTTGTCATTGCCTTCTCTAGATCTATCCCCCTATGGAAATAGAATAACTGATATTCCGCAATATTTGGAGTACTTGCTTCATGTTCAACATGGGCTATTGGGTTCTTCCATGGAAAATTTTAGGGGCAAATTTTCGCCCTTGGGCTAAATTAAGGGGTTTTATATTTTTATTGGGCAAATATTTTGTATCATAGTACATTGTTACAAATCGCCTCAAATTTATTTTATAAAAAAATTAGGTATGGAGGTTAGCCCACCTTATTTTAAGGGAGAGGGTTAAAAAAAGTAAATTTAGCCCTTGAAATTAGGAGTTACAATCTTTCATTCACCCTCATTTTCAAGAAAATGTATTTATGATAGTTATAAATAAAAATATAAATACAGTGGAGGTATGGTAAATAAATAAAAGCTCTTTTTATACTTAGTCCAAAGGTATGGTAAATAAATAAAAAATACAAATAAACTAGAGGTATGGTAAATAATAAAACCTCTTTTTATATTTAGTCCATAACCCTCTTTGTATTTAAGAAGGCTCAAAAAATAGGTTTTATTTAATTGAATCCTATGGGCCAAATACCATATTTATAAAAGAGGTATGGTAAATTAATAAAAATATAAATAAACGAGAGGTATGGTAAATAAATAAAAAAACTTTTATATTTACTCCATAAGCCACCTTATATTTACGAACACTCAAAAAATGTGTTATATTTAGGTGTCAAAAAATGTGTTATATTTAGGTGAAGCCTATGGGCCAAATACCATGGGCCAAATTATTATTAATACCATGCAAAAAAACATTATTAACCCTAATATTAGTATTAATAAAAGTAAATATGGCACATGGTATTGACCCATGGTATTCACATGGAATGCAACCTATTTAAAGGGGGGAATTAAACTAGCACAGATCTGTCTTTACTCTGGATCAAATATTGTGATATGCAAACTAACATAGAGTGAAAAAATATTTGATCCCTCTCGGGGCTTGGTAGATAAAGAGTAAAAATGGATCTTGTAATTTAATGTCACTTAAACATTTTAACTTGGTTAAAATAAAAATAAAATAAAATAAAAATCAATTATTAATTTTATTAATTTTTATAAATTACTAATAGTAGTTAGATCTGCCTTCAACCTTGAGACCTGCAGGCATGCTCGTTCAAAATGATGAACCTTGGTTGCAATGGCTTTTCCGTGCAGGGATTCAATTGTTGAATTGAGGCTTCTATGATCCATATCAAGTTTAAGAGAAGATCTTCGGCGAAAATCACAAGATAAATCATTTGTCGTTGCGTTTCGAACCAGCTAGTGTGGTTCATCGTCAGGACAAGTTTTTAAGCTCCAGGTTTATGATAGCCCATGGTATTGACACATAGTAATACCATGGTATTCATTTGAGCATATACTATTTAAAGGGAAAATTCTATCACCTTAGATCCATCTTAATTCTGGGTCTACCAAGTGCTGGGAGGGATAAATAGATTTCATCCTCTAAGAGTGGTAAATGTGGAGTTAAGATGGATATAGGTTGGTTTTTATGATAACGAATATATTAAATAGACTTAGGAAATTATATTGTAAAAAAAAAAATCATAAGGTGAATGGTTAAAGCTACATTTAGTCACTTCACAAAATTTAGTAAAAAATACCAATATCTCCATTAATATTAGTTTTTCTGAATTAACAAAAAAGAATTTCAAAACAATGAAATCATAACTCTTTCTGCATCACCCTCACAGAAGAGAGATAGTGGCTGCCCAAATTTCCCACCATTTTTCAAACATTCTCAATATGATATCTTCATGAAAAAGTTAAGGTACTGATCTTGGATTAGTTGTTTGAAAAATATGCTGGTTTGTACAACCTTTCATCTTCTCTGCTATTCTTAGTTTGTCGTGATGATCTGTAGGGGTTGGGTCACTGCACCGTATTGTCCTAAAAGGTGGAGATTATGCACCAAAAAGGAAATTAATCCACCTGCCCAGATTTACCACCATTTTTCAAACATTATCAATATGATATCTTCATGAAAAAGTTAAGGTATTGATCTTGGATTAGTTGTTTGAAAAATATGCTAGTTTTTACAACCTTTCATCTTCTCTGCTATTCTTAATTTGTCGTAATGATCTGTAGGGGTTGGGTCACTGCACCATATTGTCCTAAAAGGCGGAGATTATGCACCAAAAAAGAAATTAATCCACATATTACAACACTATTAAAAATGGTATGAAGGTAGTGAATTATGCTAATAAGAAATTTAGATTGGGAGAGACGTAATTAAATTTTATTATTTAATTGAATATTTCCAATTAAAATAATAATAAATCTACATTTATATATTTATATATTTATATATTGATTGGAAGGCTTCTGACAATGGTCACTTCTTTCCATTAGATCCCCTTCAGGCCTTTGGGATACCTACTACTTCATTATATTATATATTTGGGGCTTGCTACTTGTTGGCGTGTTGGGGTAAACAAACTTGATGTTTTTTTTTTTTTTATCTCGTAGTTGGAGTCTGGAATAAGAAAGAAATTTTATAGCTTGGAAAAAGTGGTAGCTTGACAAAAGTGGTAGAGAAAACATTAATCTCTCCTACCATGACAAACATGGCCACTAAAACTTGCAACATTGTTTGCAGGAAGTGAAAATTATGTTTTTCTTTTTTTTTCCAAACATGTACGTTAGTATATTAAAGTTTAATGAATATGTTTTATTATTATCATATATGGGTTCATACTTTAACAAAACATTTGCAAAGACTTCAAAATGTTTTATTATTCAGTGAAATATTTTCCAAGATCTTACAAGATTTTATAATTCAGCAAAACATTCGTCATGACTTTACAGGATAATATAATCTGATGAGGGATTCGCCATATATATATATATATATATATATATATATATATATATATATATATATATATTAGTGATAAAATCGCCTCCCATTTTTCCTATGTATCATGGGGATTCGCCCATTTATTATACATATAAATTTAGGGTGGTTGTTAAAATTTTCCCTTGGTTCTTCACGTGGAAAAGGTTGCAAATATTAGATGTATAATTGAAACAAGCATGCAATTCAAGGTTTCTCCTAAAATCTCTTGGGTGAATTATAAAACACCATCTACTTAAAACATGATATATGGTAGTAATAAAAACCTACCCAAGATCCAACTTAAGAAATAAAAATGTTGCAAATAGGAGATATCTTAAACAATATCAACTATTTAATTGCATAATTACACTAAAATAGACAAATCTTTAAAATGTTGAAAAGTGTGAAATAAATGGAGTTGGAATATGTTAACAGTGCTGGACCCACCAACATGTAAGGGGATCTCCCCAGTAAGAAGTTCCAATTAGACCTCAGACTGCTTTGTGTAGGAGTCCCAGCAGTGGGTCGTAAGGTAATGCCTTGACTTTGATGTTACACAGAGGCAAGTAAGATAACTCTATTAGTAGCAAGGGTGTGACTGCTGCAGTGAGTCAAGGAAGGTGTATGAAAGGTTCTAACATAGGTGGGTGAGATGAGGGTGAAGGTGAGTTCTAGGTTAAAAGGGATCAGTCCCAACTCAGCTAGGAACACATAACACACATGACATACATAGCTTCTGGCAGGGTAGTCCACTTAGATGCAATAGTGACAACATACAAGGTAAGATAACACGTGCAACACTAACGAATCACTTCGAACAAGTGCAATGGTTGTTACAGCAAGGTTCATGTGAAAGGTCCTTTTGATGTCCGACAGAGCAGTCAACACAGAAGTGATAGCATTAACAACATATACAACACATTTCCATTAATAGATTATGCATTACAACAAATGAATCAGTCCATATGAAGAGCACAGGTTAAAGAAACATGCATTACAAGTGTTAAAGATCAGTCTTACAATAGATACAATACATGTTTGAAAATGTGTTGGCTCTTATTATATAAATAAGTGTAATTTCCAATCATACAATACATCCATGTAAACTTGCTAGACCCAACAGTGGAACGTTGTAGCCACATCCGCCTGCTCCTCCAAAGGGATGAACTAGCTCCACGCAGTGGAGAAGATGAAGCACGTTACAATACTATCCAAGCTCTTTCCAATATAGTCTTATCAGAAGCTTGGCTGACCAAAATCCTATACAATGAGTTATGAGGGACTATTTATAGCAAAGGGTGGGGTGACCCTTGACATTCCCCTTTGTGACAATTCAACTACCCTCATGACTCTTCACCTACTCTATGACTGTTACGTCCAACTATTGACACTTGACTTACACTTGACATGACTCAACATTACAATGCACATGTACTCATGTGAGACAGCATGGCTTGAGCAAGCCCTGCAAGACATCACTAACAATCGGTCTGCTGTGATGAGTCCAACTCTTTAACATGCTTGTGATGGTGAAGGTGGTGAGTTGATGCCAAGCTTGGTCATCCATAACGTTGTGCATGCACCTCATGGTGACATCTTGCTGAAGCGAACTCTTGCCTCCATTGCAACCGGTGCATTGGTTCGACCCCTTCATCCAACTCGTCTGCTAACATGCGCATGGTATTCGTGGGTGTGGATAAACCAACAACACAATGATCCATAGTGTCTATGCTAATCTTAAAGTGTGTGTTGGTGGTCATGTGCATCAACTTGTCGAAGTACATGTTCAGCTCCAGTTGGACTTGCTTCTTGTCTTCTCCTTGGTGGGTCTGTTGAATGGTTGGATTGTATGCATGCACACAATGACTTGCATGCTGTTGATTCCCTTGCATGCAATCAACAACACTACTCACCATGTCTACCTCATGTCAGCTGTTGGGATTGATCATTAACTTGTATGAGTGCAGTTTCATCCATGAGTGGACGTTGTGCCCACTGTTGTTCTGGTTCCTGCTTCAACTCATTCGTCTATCTGTGCATATTCATGTTCTTCCTGAGTTGCTGCTTCATCACATGAAACTCCTTCTCTGTTCCATTCTCTGTCTTCATGAGATCTTCATGCCACACCGTCACGTCATACCTTGAGTCTCCAAATTTTCTTTCATTATCAGTGGATCTACTTAATCTTGCAACTTTGTTCCACCTTTGTGTTGTCAACAACCTTCCTCTTGCATTCATTACATCCAATGCATTCACTGCATTTGTTGCGTTTGCTGCATTCGTTATGTTTGCTACATTCATCGTATTTTCTACATTCGGTATGCTTCCTATAGTTTTTGTTCATGATACTACTTGTTGTGATATATTTATGTTCTTGTCTATGAAAAACTTGATATCTTCATGAGTCGGCGAGCTCATAGAAATTTAATTGACTACATCTCCAAGTGTGCTCTGAACAGTGTCTTTGACTCCACTCTCTTGGAAAGCATTGTAACTACACTCCTGAGAGGCAGATGAACACTTCCAATACCTGGAGACATGGTAACACTCATGGCAAGTAATCTTTCAGTCGAAAACCAAAATGAACTTGAGAACTGACTTGCAACATACCTGTTTGACTAATCATGAAGGCTGTGTAATTTCAGCTAGGAGGTCAATGGATCAACTACCAAGACTGCACAAGGCATATTCTAGGCTATTGGGAGACTAACTGACTACTAGAACTCCGCAATGCATAGTCCAGTATGGCTGCTAACTGCTGGAATTGTGCAATGCGTAATCTCATCTAGCAATGGCTGCAGGCTCAGTGACTGCATTGTGCAATTTTCTTAGCCAAAAATCACTATACCTCAAGATTGTACAAAGCAAGCCTAGGGAATAGCTACTGGGAAAAAATGCACATTTCTAGAGAGGAAGGTAGAGCCTTCCCTCTTAGGATTGCGCAATGTTGTATTGGTGAGGTAGAGTCCGGGCCGAGGTTAGCCAGACTCACTGATGAGAAATTGAAAGTGAATGCATGTTGATACTGAGTGTAAGAATAAGTGAATGATCATGCATGCAAATGGTGAATGACAGATTCGGAAAATGGAACATCATGCATGTGGGTGAGGAAAGTTGTCGAGTCAGTCACTGTTCATGAAAACAGTTTCATGCATGCGACAATAGTGAGATGTTGACAAGAACTGAAATGATGCTAGGACAAGCTAACATAAATGTAAATGATAGCAAGTGTTCAAAAAAATCAAACAAACATACTCATACAAGCGAAAGCACAAAAAGAAATAGAAATGCAATGCAAGGCATGGGAAGCGGGCTTACCCCAAAACATCTTAGCCAAGTGTTCCAACTACACCTAGATGTGATGTGGAATGTCAGAGCTATAAGGTTGATATGAGGAATGAGCTCTGCAGTGTCCAGTTGATGATTTTTGATAACATTGAGGTTGTGACGCACATGCCACAAATATAGGGAAAGCGACACTTAGTGGGAGGTTTCTTAAATGATCCTTGCATGTAACCTCCAACTGCTAAACACAGATCCCTGAAACAAGGGATGCCTTTGCATGTTGCCTTGGGAGAAGTAGCCCATGCATGCAAGTCTGTTTTTCTCAGTCACGAAAGGAACCAGTCAACTCAGCTGCACATGCCAGAGGTTGTTCGACTGCTTGAATGAAATGCACATTTGTGGCTAGGAGTTGGGTTGACTGCCCAAGAGATTTGAGCAATTTCTGGGCAGAGTAGTTGATTACTGCCCAGATTTGTGCAAATTCTAGGCTAAGCAACCCTGCTGGGAAAATTGTGCAATTCCTACTAGGAGTGTTGACTGGCAAGATTGCACAATCCTCGAGCCCAACAAGCTGCCAGATAGGAGTACACAATTTCTAGAGGGAAGGCTAGTTTCCCTCCATAAATCTGCAATTTTCTAGGGGAATTTTCTCAGCCTGCAACTGGACCAAGTCCGGGTGAACAACCTATGAGGGGAATGCATCAAGCTATGATCGACAGGCTGCCTTTGTGCAAGAAAGACACTAAAACTAGTGAACTTGACAAAGCAAGGCAAGCTGATTTGAAGGTTGGAAGGGAGGCTCCAAAATAAAGCTAAGGAAAATTTTTGGAAGGTGGTTGTAGCCACTACAACACTTGGTGACACACCGATAGAACTCCAGCTCTCTGAATGGACCTTATTCATGAAAAGCAATTCTAACACCTCCGAAAGTATTGTTCAGTTCTCAGCTCCTCTTGGTTTCCACACTAGCTTGATTGTAATATGTAGCATCTACAAAGATATTTTCTTGATTGACACACATTCGAAGACAAGGAAACACAGTTGCTTCGATTGGTTTGAGGGGTATATTGATGCACAAGTAGTATAGTCATCAGAATCTTAGTTTCACCTCTAGTGTTTCTTATTTCCAACAGGCCTAGACAATACCCCGACGAAGTCACATAGGAACACAAGCATGGCTCTACTGCCAGTGAGCCTGGTTAGTACCTCGGTGGAGTTACTTGCATCACCTCCCTACATAGGAAGCTTTTCTCTTCTTTCGCCTTACTCATTTTTCATTTTTCATTTTTTCACTTTCATTTTTTCATTTTTTAACTCTACATAGCACTTATTCATTTCATACGCAGAAGAGGGATCCCGACTTATTGAGAGAAGAAGAGGTTGTTCCTGTAGAGAAGTAGTTTATTATACCTTTGACGTGCCTGTTAAGGTTTTCCCCCTCACCTTACTCTACTTGACTGATCTGACAAGGGTTAACCCAAAAACAACCGACTAGATTAGGTGACACTAGTTAGTCCGCAAGCATTGTGTTTTCACCAAGTTTCATTTCTAATGATATGTATTTTCCATCAACATATCATGGAATGAAAGTAACAAGTTCTTCATACAAAGGCAGGATGACAAATAGCCAAGTAGTGATAGCAACACAAGGCCTCTTGTACTTTAACCATCTTGCTTCAAGATTTATACATGTTTTCATGCGAAACTATCCTATGAAACGAAACAAGTGAACTAACAAACAACAAAGTAGAAGCAAAAGTGAAAGAAAAGGAAGTAAGAAAACAAGCAAGTAGACAAACAAACAAGCAAAGCAGGTAAGAAAACAAGCATGCAAGCAAACAAATCAAAAGCAAACACTATTCCTACTCCCAAGCTAATAGTGCATGGGTCATCTCACGTGAAGTGATACTTCCAATGGAGCCACCGATGCATTGGTTTACCCATGTTGGTGAAGGCATGGTTCATGAACAAGACAGCTGTGTGAACCAGCAAACAAGAAAGATATAACAGTGAAGGCAAACACACTCTCATCTTATAAGTGACCACAGAACAAAGATGAGTAAAAGTGCATGACATGCATTCTGCGATGCTGCCATGATGTTGTGCTACACTACATGCAAATGTTGAGTGTATCCATTCTCTGTATTGTGACACGCAAGCAATTGTGAGAAAGGTAGACCACTTGTGTTGTGCATGTGTGCTTGCTATGTAAGATTCCTCCAACGCATGAGCGATGGGATCATGTAGTTTGAGAGGAGGAAGCAAAATCTGGGTGTTTATTTGATCTTCGATGCAAAGCAGAGAGTGATGAGGAGCCTTGATTATTTCAAAAATTTCCTGACTGGAAGTGAAACCAACCTTAGGACAGCAAGGGCCTGACATATCTATCAACTTGGGCTGAAGTGCCTCCACCGTGTGCGGGGTTTCAACTTCATTAATAGATAGATCATTGTAGACCAATGTCTTGGGTAGATTGACAATGGTTGAACCAACATCATGATCGGATGAGGAAGTGAATAGATCACGACAACCAAGATTAAAAAATTCAAGATGTTCATCGACATCCTCATGATTTGATGAATCGGGCAGAGCAGTAGATGAGAAGCAAAGATGTTCACCCTCTATGTTTTCAAGAAAGATAAATGATATATTGAACATATTTTCTGAGGGAGATGTGTCCTCTCCGCACTATAATGACAGACTAACATCTAAGGTGTCCTGTGAATGATCAGAAGTAGAAGCATCGAGAAATGATTTTTCACAGGGGAAATCAAGAGTGGCGAAATCACAAGGGATGTCAAGATGAAGCGAATGAGGTGCGGCTGGAAGGGAGTTATCCTTCACCACGAGTTCTTCTTTAGATTCTCACACACACTCATCGTGAATGATGGTGTATGTTGGCTGCATAACACCAACTCTGTCAATAGCTTGATCCTTGTTCACAATAGGTGAGGAGTCTGGAATGGAAGAACACAAGACAGTACAATCGGGAGGATCAACCGAACGTGATGAAAAAGGTCAAGGGAAAGAGTCCATGTGATAACCAACAAGCTTTCTAGCCAAATCTATGCAAATCTCAAGAGCATGTGGGGTGGAAGAGTGTGACATTTCAACAGAGGCATGTGCATGATCTCCCACGTCACTTTGTTGTGGTGGAGTTGTTTGATGAGGTGAAGGCAGACAGTCACTTGTGGCAATAGGTGTGTCTACCTATGATTGTGCAGCTCCATCACCGAAGTGTGCTAAGAAGGGTTTAGATATGTGAAGAAGATACTCAAATATTCCATCAGGAAATTCCTAATCAATATCATCTTCCAGGAATCGGTATGCAAGATTACAAAAGCATGTGTGAAATTTCTCAATAGATTCATCGGGTGCTTTTCGTAATTTCATAATTTCTTTGTTGAGTGCTTTACAGTTATAGTGATTGAAAGAATGGTCTATCTCTGTGACTAGATGAGCAAGAGAATGAATAGATTTTTTTGGCAGTGTGGTACACCAGTGCATTGGGTGCCCTCGAAGCATGGAGATGAATAGCATGCAGCTCATGTATTCCTCAAAGAATCCATGTCTTTCACATGAGCCTACAATGCTGACCGCATGCCTTACCAAGGCTATGTAGCCTCCACCATCAAATGTTTTATGAGACAAATTATCCGAGAGCCTTTTTGGAATGATGAAATTGTTTCCATAAGACATGCATTCCAGAAGAGAAACTCAGTAGTAGTCGTAATAGATGTGAAGAGATTCAAAACAGATCTGAGGACTCAGCTTGTCATCTAGCCCTCCTTCTAGCACCAAAATGTTGACAGTGATGGACCCACGAACATGTAAGGGGATCTCCACAATAAAAAGTCCCAATTAGACCTTAGATTGTTTGGTGTAGAAGTCCCAACACTGGGTCATAAGGTAATGCCTTGACCGTGATGTCACACAGAGGCAAGTAAGACAACTTTGTTAGTAGCAAGGTTGTGACCACTGTAGTGAGTCAAGGAAGGTGTATGAGAGGTTCTAACATAGGTGGGTGAGATGAGGGTGAAGTTGAATTCCAGGTTGAAAGGGATTAGTCCCAACTCAGCTAGGAACACTTAACACATAGGACATACACAACTTTCGATGGAGCAGTCCACTCGGATGTGATACTCACAACATACAAGGTAAGATAACATGTGCAACACTCACGGATCTGTCAAAATGAGTGCAACAATTGTTAAAGAAAGGTTCATTTGAAAGGTTTGTCTGACGTCTGGCAGAGCAGTCGACATGGACGGGACAACATTAACAACATATACAACACATTTCCATTAATAGATTATGCATTACAACAAATGAATTAGTTTAGATGTAGAGCACAGGTTAAAGCATCATGCATTACAAGTGTTAAAGATCAGTCTTACAAATAGATACAATACATGTATGAAAACGTGTTAGCTCTTATTATATAAAGAAGTGTAAGTGCTAGTCATACAATACATCCATGTAAACCTTCTAGCCCCAATAGTGGAATGTTACAGCCACAGCCGCCTACTCCTCCAAAGGGATGAACTAGCTCTATGCACAAGAGAAGCCAAGGCATGTTACAATACTGTCCAAGATCTTTCCAAGATAGTCTTATCAGAAGCTTGGCTAACCAAAAGCCTATACAATGAGTTATGAGGGACTATTTTTAGAAAAGGGTGGGGTGACCCTTGACATTTCCCTTTGTGACAGTTCAACTACCCTCATGACTCTTCACCTACTCTATGATTGTTACATCCAACTATTGACACTTGACTTACACTTGACATGACTCAACATTACAATGCACATGTACTCATGTGAGACAACATGGCTTGAGAAAGCCTTGCAAGACATCACTAACACTCAGTCCATTGTGATGAGACCAACTCTTTGACATGTTTGTGATGCTGAAGGTGGTGAGTTGATGCCAAGCTTGGTCGTCCGTGATGGTGTCGATGCACCTCATGGTGACATCTTGCTGAAGCAAACTCTTGCCTTCATTGCAACCGGTGCATTGGTTTGGCCTCTTCATCCAACTCGTATGCTAACATGCGCATGGTCTTCTTGGGTGCAGCTAAACTGGTAACACACTGATGCATAGTGTCTATGTTGATCTTCAAGTGTGTGTTGGTGGTCATGCACGTCAACTTTCCGATGTACATGTTCAGCTCTAGTTGGACTTTCTTCTTGTCCTCGCCTTGGTGAGTGTGTTGAATTGGTTGGATTGTATGCGTGCGAACAATGACCTACATGCTGCTAAAGCCCTTGCATGTGATGAACAACATTGCTCACCATGTCTACTCCATGTTAGCTATTGGGATGGATCATTAACTTGTACGGGCATAGTTTCATCCGTGAGTGCATGTTTTTCCCACTGTTATTCCAATTCCTGTTGCAACTCATTTTCCTATCTATGCAGCTTCATGTTCTTCCTAAGTTGTTGCTTCAGCACATGCAACTCCTTCTCTATTCCATTCTCTGTCTTTGCACGATCTTCATGTCACGTCGTCACCTCATAGCCTCATTCTCCAAAGTTGCTTTCATTATCAATGGATCTACTTGATCTTGCAACTTTGTTCTGCCTCTGTGTTGTCAACAACCTTCCTCTTGCATTCATTGCATCTTCTGCATTCGATGTGTTTGCTGCATTCGTTGTGTTTGCTACATTTTTTGTATTCGCTTGGTTCAGTATGTTGTCTTCATCTGCTCTTCATGATGTTGATTGCTATGATAACTTGATGTTCTTGTCTATAGACATTTGATATCTTTGTGAGTAGGAAATCTCATAGACATTTGATCGAATGCATCTCCAGGTGTGCTCTGAATGGTGTCCTCGACTCTTCTCCCTTGGAAACCATTGTACCTACACTATTGAGAGGCAGATTAACACCTACAATACCTGGAGACATGGAAACACTCATGGAAAGCAATTTATCGGTGAAAAACTAAAACAAGCTTGAGAATTGACTTGCAACATACCTGTGTGACTGATCATGAAGGTTGCACAATTTTGGCCGGGAGGTCAGGAGACCAACTGCACGAGGCATAGTCTGGGCTGTTGGGAGACTAACTGACTACTAGACCTATGAAATGCACAGTCCAGTATGGCTGTTGACTGCTAGAATTTCGCAATGTGCAATCTTAGATAGCAATGGTTGTAGGCTCAGTTACTTCATTTGACAATTTTATTGGCCAACAGTCACTATCCCTTAGGATTGCTTAGTGTTGCCTTGGTGAGGCTCTTGGTGAGGCAGAGTCCAGGCCAAGGTTGGCTAGACTCACCAACGGGCAACTGAAAGCGAATGTGAGTGCAAATGCATGCTGATACTGAGTGTAAGAATAAATGAATGATCATGCATGCAAATGGTGAATGACAGATTAGGAAAATGGAACAACATGCATGTGGGTGAGGCGAGTCGCCAAATTGGCAACTATTCATGAAAATAGTTTCATGCATGTGAAATCAGTGAGATGCTAAAGAAAACTAGAATGATGCTAGGAAAAGATAATATACATGTAAATGATAACAAGCATTCAAATAAAAATCAAGAAAATAGTACTCATACAAGCGAAAACATAAAAAATGACAGAAATGCAACACAAGGCATGGGAAGCGGGCTTACCCCAAAACATCTAAGCTGGGTGTGCCGACTACACCTAGATGTGATGTGGGATGTCATAGCTGCAAGGTTGATGTGAGGAATCTGCAACATTTAGTTGATGAGTTTTGATAACATCGAGGTTGTGATGTGCATGCCACAAATCTAGGGAAAGTGACACTTAGTGGGAGGTTTCTGAAATGATCCTTACATGTAACCTCCAATTGCTAAACATAGATCCCTGAAACAAGTGATGCCTTTCTGTGCTGCCTTGGGAGAAGAAGCCCATGAATGCAAGTTTATTTTTCTCGGTCCTGGAGGGAACTGGTCAACTCAGCTACACATGCAAGAGGTTGTTTGACTACTTGAAGGAAATGTGCATTTCTGGCTGGGAGTTGGGATGACTGCCCAGGAGATTTGTGCAATTTCTGGGCAAAGTAGCTGACTGCTACCCAGATTTGCACAAATTCTGGGCTTGGCAACCCTGCTGGGGAAAATTGTACAATTCCTACTGGGAGTGTTAACTGGCAGGATTGCGCAATCCTTGAGCCCAACATGCTGCCAGACAAGATTGCATAATTTCTTGAGGGAAGGTTGGTTTCCCTCCAGAAATGTGCAATTTTCTAGGGAAGTTGCTCAGCCTACAACTGGACCAAGTTTGGGTGAACAACCTACGAGGGGAATGCATCAGGTTGTGATTGACAGGCTGCCTTTGTGCAGGCAAAACACTAAAGCTGGTGAACTTGATGAAGCAAGGCAAGCTGCTATGAAGGTTCGAAGGGAGGCTCCAAAATGAAGCTAAGGAAAGATTTTGGAAGGTGGTTGTAGCTGCAACAATAGAATATTATAGTTATGTTATAGTAGATATAGCTATGTAAAATGTAACTTTTATCTAAAACAAGTAAATGTAACTTTTATAGCTACATGAACTGTAACTTCTATATAAAAAAATGGAGTTGGAATATTATAGTTACGTCAGGGTAGATATAGCTACGTGAAATGTAACTTCTATATACGATTCTAAATATCCTTTTTCAGTCATTTAAGAGACTAACATTTTTTTTATCTTCAGTTAATAACTTTATATTCCACCAAAAATAGCATTGAATTGGTTCTTCACCAACCAAGGGGAAATTTTTAACCAGTGTGAAAATGCTTACTCATTCCCCGCCATATTTCTAATATTTTATTTGTGTCCAGATTTAAGATAGTGTAATGTAACTTCTACATATTTGACAATTGGAATGTAAAAGATTACCCAGATTTAAGTTATACAATTAACATATGCACAATAAGATACAATATGCATGATTTATAAGTAATACGACGTTTACATGTTATATCAAGACAAAAATTTTCTCATCTCATTAACTCTTATCTTATAGTTGGTGATGGATATAGCCTTTAAAATTATGAGCCATCCTTGTCATATCTTATATTTAAAGATGGATATATCTTTTAAAAGCATCAACCTTTTTTGTTATTTTATGTATGGTCAATTTAAATGGAAGTGCTCATAATTTTATTCAATATTACCTTGTACAACTGGAAATAAAATCATTTGGGGTGGTGTTTCGCTTGATTTTCAAACTTGTTTTAATTACCTAAATTTAGCCTATTTAAAATAAATAGGGGTGGTGTTTCTAGTGATTTTCAAACTTGTTTTAATTGCCTAAATTTAGCCTATTTAAAGTAAATAGTTGCACTGACCATCTTATCTTCAAGTCAATAACTTTTCTTGAGGGCATCTTCATGAAATCCACCATCTCTAAAAATTATGAAATATTAGTAGTATCTTGCACTAAATAGACAATGTTGGCATATAATCTTTTATTGTGTTTTTACTCAATATCACAAATTTATTGATATTTTATTATTCTTGATTTCAATTTCCATGCTAAGAATGGATTCATCATGCTTGCTAGGATTTTTAGTTGTGCACACATCATATTGCTCACTTCTAATTTTATAAAAGACAAAGAGTATGCACAATGACATGTAGTGACATGTGGGTGTCTATTTTACTCAATGATATGCTTGATTTTTTAACCCATTCCAATCCTACTACAATGAAATTAAGAGAGACAAGGACATAAGAAGGACTATCAATAAATGAAATTAGGGACTTTAGAATGCAACTCAAATTGTACTTGAATGTAACAATAAGTATTTGCAACTACCTGGTCAGTAATGAGCATCGAATCACACTGTGAAAAATTCCCTCCATTATGAGAATTTGGTTGCACCTACACTAATCCTTGTAGTAGTTCCTTGACTTGCCTATAGATATAATTTTAGAAACAATCCTACTCTTGCAATTCTTCCCTATATGGATCATCTTTGTCCCCCCTATTGATAGTTATTTTTCAAGGCAACAAAATAGAACTCTCTAATTGCATCATCACCTTTCAAAACAATGCTTGAGTATTTCCACGTGATTTTCAAACTAGTCTCTACTCAAGTCCATGAAATCCTTGATTTGTCTCCATCGCAAAAACCTCTTTTCGTAATAAAATTATAAATCCAACGTCTGCATTCCTCGTCCCCAACATACCAATTCTTTACAGTGTAATACTTTATCGTTGCTCCCTCAGTCCAATAGAGATCCACTATTGTGCAATGGGGATGATTAGTGTCATTAAATGGTGCAGTGCATCCTTCAATATATGTCATAGAACTCCTCTCACCTACAACAATAAGAGCCCTCTCAAACTACTTGGTCTCCATCTCATTCATCCTAAAATAAATGGATATTTCCATGGGTGACAAAGTGCTCTTGGGGATTTAATAGAAGGAGCTATCACTAAAACAAAATACAGTTCAGCATAATAGTTATCACTAGGAGGAGAAAACCTACTAAGCTACTTCCTAACGAGATCAAGATACTCTTAAATTACCTCTTATAACAAACAAAAGATAACCTCAACTTCCTGTAGGGTCTACCTATGCATGGTAGTAATGGAAACACTGTAAAAAAAAACATCTACAACAATGTTGGTCAATCTCTTCTTCTAGTCAAGGGCATGTCGATCTTTTGAAAAGTGCCAAATAGGTTAGGGTCCACCTCATCCAGGCTACTCTTCTCCTTCTACTCTCTCTGTTTAGGTTCAAAGTAATAGCAAAGGTCTTGGAAATTGATGGGTGGGTAAAAGTTATTAGGCTATTTGGGTTCATCCATTTTTAATCATTGTCTATAAGCATTGAGTCTAAATTGCAAAACCCATTCAAATTTATTCTTTTTGGGTGAAATTAACCTAATATTTGGAGAGTTATAAGGTTTAAAATATAGTAACATGCTTTAAAACTATAGGCATTGAGATCAGAATCTAAGGATGAAACATAAAATATTTTGTGTTCATGATTACAAGAAATTTTAATTTAATGTAAAAAGTTTTAGGAATGTCTAGTATTTGCATCCTACCAGAAAATTTTCTTTCATTACTCGAGCCCTTTTTTTTTAGCATGGTAGAGTCCATTACACAAACAATCAACCACTAAAAAAAAGGTGAAAAGAAAAAAGAAATCATGCATTCGGGCCCTAGAAAAGTTAGGGAGGAGCGAACTGATCTGTACAATAAGGACATACAAAATCCTTACTTGTCCATTGTATTTGATGAATTGTTGGCTGCAATCAAGATCTACATTATCATAATCATTAAACCATTTGTACAGTAAGGACATGCAAAATCCTTACTTTTGCATTGTCTTTTGATGAATTGTTGGTTGGAATCAAGATTTGCATTATCATGATCATTAAACCCTCAACTCTAGATGAAGTTTATGCTTTGATCATATAAACCCTCAAAATTATTTACCCATAAGAACAAAATCATATTTAGTAAAAAGGAAGAAGTCTCTAGAGTCCAAATTCATACCCATGTACAAATGGCCAAAATAGCCTCACCCAATGCCCTTGCCCTTCCTTCATCTAATCGTTGATGCTCTCCTAAGGTGTTTCCCATCTCCCGTGAAATCCATAGATCACGTTGATGGTCTTCCTTCTTCTAGAATTTTCATGTAGATATCAACAAAGTAGAGAAAAATGCAAAGCTACAATGTGATGTTGTAATCTGTGAATATTTTATTTGAACCCAATGCTAAATTGGAAATAAAAAAGAAAAGAAATATTTATAATGGAAAAAATAAAAGAAATATTTATAATATGAAATAAAATATATAAATTACAATTGGGTTAAATGATTTATTTTTAATAAGAATTTGTTAGCTTTGTGTAAGACCCTAAATTAAAAAGAAGAAGAAGAGGTTAAAAATGATATTGGGATGAGTGTAAACACCTAAATATGGCCTCAATTAATAATAAAAAGTTAAATTAATAAAAGTAAAATTCAATTTGTTATATTTTGATTTTGTTATTGACTTGTGAATAGGCTTTGTTACAATACCATGGGCCAATACCATAGCTTATCAGTAAAATATAGTAACATGGTTTAAAACTGTAGGCATTGAGATCAGAATCTAAGGATGAAACATAAAATGTTTTATGTTCATGATTACAAGAAATTTTAATTTAATGTAAAAAGTTTAGGAAGGTCTAGTATCTGCATCCCACCAGAAAATTTGCTTGCATTGCTTGAGCCCTTTGGTTTTGGGCATCGTAGAGTCCATTACACAAACAATCAACCACTAAAAAAAAGGTGAAAAATAAAAAATAAAAAAAAATCATGCATTCTGATGCTAGAAAAGTTAGGGAGGAGTGAATTGATCTGTACAATAAGGACATGCAAAATACTTACTTGTCCATTGCCTTTTGATGAATTGTTGGCCGCAATCAAGATATATATTATCATAATCATTAAACCCTTTGTACAATAAGGACATGCAAAATGTTTAATAAGTTTAGATTACATCATCAAACTTTAGAGGGAAAAAGGAAAAAACTATTTTTTCAACTCGTATTTTCAACTTATCTCACTATGGTTTACTCAAATTTCAAGCGAAAGTACTCATTGGATGAAAAATTTGTTTCCTCATCCAAGGAGTACCGATGTTACATACTTTCGATGGACCCTACTACACGAAAAATGAGAAGTACATGAAAAAACGTGATTTCAATCACGCTTTTCATGTATTTCTCATTTTTCATGTAGCAAGGTCCATTGAAAGTATGCAACATGGGTACTCCGTGGATGAGGAATAAATTTCTACATCCAATGAGTGTTTCCGCTCAAAATTTGAGTAAATCCATAGGGAGATAAGTTGCAAATACGAGTTGAAAAAATAGTTTTTTTCCTTTTTCCCTCTAAAATTTGATGATGTAATCTAAACTTATTTTATTATTCCCACTATTATTTTATAATTTCCTTAGGAGGCCCATTTTAGGCCTCAAAATTCCCCTAATGCACGTGGAAATTTTTAGTATCTTTTTAGGATTTTCCGCTACTTCTCCTTATTATCTTGTGTTACATTTGATTTGGAGATGTCGACGCTCCCTCAAGCTTACATTGGCTTCATTGATGGCGTTAGTTGTAGTACTTGGAATCTATCTTCTGCAACCTAGGACATTTATTCGCCCATAGATGAGCTAGTTTCTATTCATGGGATATGGCTTGGTCAAACAACAAATAATAATGCAGAGTATAACACAATGATTGAGCTATTATTTGAAGCCATTTCATTTGGCATTCGTCGATTGATCGTTTCATTTGAATGGTGTTTATTCAGTTAGAAGTGCTTCCATGTTAAGAAAATTTTTGCGGTTTCATCTCTTGGAAAGAGAGTTTGATTATATTGAGTATTAACAAATTCCGATAAATTTAAACACATGAACTAATGCATTGGCTAATTGTGTTAAATTGGCATTCATAAACCACCTGTAAAGAACTAATGCAATATTCATCCATATATTGTACAAGATAGACTTAAATAGAAGCAGTAGCTTTCATTAGATAAATATTTGTAAAAAAGTATGGCTTGTACAAAAATGTCATCCAAAGACATGAGGCCCCACGACCTTTATTTTCTGAACATGTTGATACATCATCAAAAAACAAAAATCCATCCCTCAGACTAGTGACTACTTATGATGATGATGATGATGGTAGCATACAATAGCACATGCTACTGATCGTATAATTGACTAATATGTTCAAGAACTCCCGTAGTGTGCCTCTGATAGTAGAGAGGCAAGTCATCTATCCTAACATCTGGGATGTCTAAGGTCAACCTCTCAAGGTTTTGATCTATCTCTGTCAATGTCTCCACCACATCTGGGTTCAACACTATGGGAGCTACTGGCTGCTCACCACACCTATCATATATGTGAAATCCAACTGGTCTCACTGGGGCTACATCTGCATCATCTTTTTGGACAATTAGTTTTGGATGCCAAAAAATAACAAAAAAAATGAAATTTTTTAAAAATCAACCAAAGTGTGAAGTTTTACCTATATTTCCCCACTGCATCCTAGGTGGCAGTGGAAAGTCTGGATCTCCTATGTAATCCATCCCTATGTATTGAAAATATTCAATCATGCTGATTTAATTTTCCAGCCACTCGAAGAAGTCAAGAGTAGATCTCATCGTTGGTCCTTCGCCACCTCCGTGGCATGCCATAAGTGTAACCCAATTTAGCATGCGAGGGTCATGGGGTCCTTCTCTATCTATAGCTGCCTATGGAGAAGGAAGAGGAATCCTCTCCAGAGCAAACGAAATGACAAAATCACCATACCCAAAGTTTTTGAGTTTTCCTATTTTAACCTTGGTTAGTTGCCCCTTTATATTGGAAACTACAACATCACTCCAGTTAAATAAAGTAGGTTGTAAACACTCTATGATGGTTTTCATATGAGACTTTCTGTTTAAATGTAGAGTTTCACTACCGTATAGCCATTTAACAATAAACCCGATAGCTTTCAAAGAAACTTGTGCTATGGTTTTGATGTCGATTCTCCCATATTTGAGAGCAGCCCATCGAGTACAATGTTGTATCAGATAGATTGCATTTGTTTCACCACCTCACATATGCCCATTCAAATTGATTTCCACCCCACGGCGTGGAATTCCACTCAAGAAGTAAATGTCATTAGCATCAATGGGAAGTCTGTGGTCTCCAACTATGAAACATTATTCTTGAATGTTCCACTTGCACACCATCCATTTTAGCAAGTCTAATTGGGATTTGATGCCCGAAATGGTGGAAAACTTGTACAAGCTAGAGTTTGCCAATGCCTGTATGGTTGCTGGATGTTTTAGATTAGATATGTCTTACTCTTCATGTTTACGCTTTCTCCACTCCATATTTGTAGCTCAAAACCTACAAACAAGCATAAAATATCATTAGAAAGAATCATGGAAAAAATGAGAAAGAAATTTGGGTGGTTTTCATTTTATTTTTGTGCCCTCGGTATTGTGCGCAACTGACTGTGCTAAACAATGTTCATGTGCATGGTTATCTCCTAATAAATCGTGCACAACACGGTTTTTACTATAAAAAAATCAGTCGATGTGCACAGGCTCGATAAGGGCGACCAACACACATTGAGGGAAAATTTCATTTTAAAAACCCTCCCTAAAAAGAACAAATCTAAAGTGAAATGACATAAAAAACATGAAAACGAAAATATCGGATAGATAATCTACTTGGAAAAGACGGCTCGTGATTTCACCGAATGGTTTGGCCGGAATCAGTCTCTGATGTTTCTAGTGAAAATGACCTTTGTCACTCTCAAAAGGTTAAAAACACAATTGTGAATTTTTTTTTACCGTTTGTATTTTTTATAAGTTTTTAGGCCTATTTAAATATTTATTTTTCCTATCAACCCTTAAAATCCAAATTTATAATGTTTTTCACTTTATTTTTTAGCAGAGATAAGTATTTCGAGTTTAAGTGTGTGGGTCACAGGTTATTTACAAAAAGTGAATCATTTTGATATTGAGTATATTTTATCACTTTTTTGAACTCATTAAAACTTACTAAAAAGTGAAACCAAGGAGTTCCCTTTGTGCCCTTTTCAGACTCCTTAAACATGAAAATATCATTGAGTACTTGATTCTTCAAACTCGTAAAAGTAAATGAACAATCGTCTATTCAGTATAAGTTTACCCCTTTAATGGAATGAACCAGACTATTTACGAAAAAGGTATACATTGACTAATCATGGTCAATATAGTTCTCTCCTGCATTATTTTACACATTTTCGGGCTTGAGGGACTCAATTTAAGAAAAAGGACACTGTGGAGTTTACTTATGTTTTTCTCCTGATTCCTTAAAACTAAAAAACATCGAACTTTGCTTTCTCTGGGCTCGTTAAAACTTACATTGAAATAACTAAATGAGTTTTTTTCATGTCTTTTCAAACTTTTGAAATATGAAAATGACATTGAGTTACCCCTTCATGGGACTCGTAAAATCTAAACAGTGTAGGACTCATTAAGCATGACGAGACCGAACCAATCCTTCCTAGCATTCATTAAAAATACTTCGAAGGACTCATTCGAAGGATGAGCTTACAGGACAACAATATGGTATCCTCCTCAAGCTTGTTAAAAATGAAGAGGTACTTGCGAGTAATGGTAGGGGAAATGTGAGAAAAGATATTTGTTTTTGTTTTATAAAAGGCAATATGTCGCTCTTGAACATGACACTCCATCACTTTTGTACTTGAGTTGGGAAATCCATTTGCCTCTTAGTTGACCATACCTCATTGAAAGTCTTCAGTGGGTTTGGGTTTTATTTTCGAGTCAAACATTACCAAGTCATCATGTTGTGTCTCTAATATGTTCAAGAGAAGTCCAACCTTAGTCAAATTAGTTTTCCAATCATAACTTTCAATTCCATCGACCATCCCTAAGTTAGTCCTAGATGACTCTAAACTATTGTTCTTTAAAACTTGACATGTGTTTCATGTCGAAGGCCATCCTGTGATGGATCATGTCCTATCAACTTCAACTCACTATCTAGGAAGTTGTTCTAGAAACCTTCAGTACCTTGAGGCCTGCGTGCTTTAATGGCAGGTTTCTAGCCTTCGACGACATGTTCTCATCAATGACCTTCGATTAGATGATTCTATAAGTGTTCAACATCAGCACATTGATTCACAATTCATAGATTGTACTAGATGTACGTTGAGAACCATTTTCATTATTGTGGTTTCTTTCGCGCTTGTTAACGGTTCACATCATTGACCAGTAATCAAGTGGTTTCTAACATGTTCAACTTCGAGACATTCAATCGCATGGCTAGATTCGTACTACGGATCGAGATATGGAGATCAAGACCCTGGATCTAGTTTCATCCATCTAGGGTGTGTGGAGTTATTAAATATTCATGATTGTAAACATAAATCCATTGAGTGCTGCATTCATATTATGTCTTCTGTTGACATGGACCTTTAGATGTATTTCCATATTGTTCTTTAAGACATTCATACTCTGAGCATGGGAATTCCTACCTTAGCGATGATATTATATATTGTATTGTAACATTTGATTAATTGTTTTAGGTCTTTGACTGCAGTCTCTAACCCAAAAATTGGCATGATAAAGTGCTTCAGTCATCATACATCTCTTTAACTTTTCACTTTAGGGGGAACCTATTACACGTCATTTTGTCACATTAGTGAATCACCATCAGTTTTGATATTTCACTATCCACAAAGGTGTCCCAAAAACATTCCCCTGCAAAGTTAGAATCAAAATTACCCCAATGAAAGTGGAATTTCTAGATCCCATGGTACAAAACCCTGATTTTGGCTTCCTCCACAGTTTCCTAGTCAATATCTACACATACAAAGAGAAGTCCATTATAAACTACGCATAAGTGTGCTCTGTCTTACACTATGACCTGCGAGCATGACTTAACTAATATACAAATAAAATGTAAAGTCTAGAAGCATTGTTGGTAGCATCTATCCCAACCAACTATATTTGAATGGTTTCCTATTCATCCCCGATCCCTCCCATCATGGAGAAACTCCCTTCCTTTGTGGAACCCCTATCCCACTATTAGTGGATCTCATCCCTTCGAAAATGCATCCAAAACTCCCCATTCTTGGCCTATAAAGCTACTATAGGTCTGAGGATTAGGGGAGGACTGTTGGAAGTAGACTTATGTTGTTAGAATAAGGTTGGAAGGCTATTCGTTCAAGGAGAGGGTTGGAGATTGTGGGAAGGGACTTGCAACATCAAGGCTATATGGTTATAAGCATTTTCTCTAGTTTATTAATATAAAGGCAATTGCTCTTTCTCAATTATATCTTTGTTGATATAATTTGTAGGATTTCTTAATCACCCACATAGATTGTGATTGAATATTGATCATTTTACTATACATGTTTGGTTAATTGGTCCATTTATCTCTCATGTTATATACTAGATGCTTTGATCTCGTGTTTGTTTATGTCTATGCATATTTCCTTCAGGACATTATGGAGAAGTTATCAGGAGTGACGAGAGGATCTCTAAAGCATCGAGGAGCGAATGGTCAGAATATCTGAAGGGGACTTCATCAATCATTTCGTTTAAATGGTAAGTGGCCTCTATCATAGTATTTGTTTCAGTCAATCATAGTCTAGAGAAAGGTAGCAGTTCTTGGTTGTTTGTTACTAGGTTTCTTTGAAGTCTAGGGAGATCACTCTTGTCCGCAAGAGGGATAAGTCCACATAACATGTGTCACCTTTCCCATTTCCTTTTTTTTTTCCTTTGCCACATTTTCCATTTATTTTTCTTTTTCTTACACCACCTTTGTTATTTCCTTTTCCATCAATATTTACCTTGGCCACCAATGAAAACATATTTACTAATGTAGTTACTGTGCCATTGCCTTTGCCTTTTCCTTTGTCTTTGAATTTTATTTGTGATTACCACCTTTTCCATTTCCTTTTTATTTGAATTTTCCTTGCCATTATCACCTTTTCCATTGCCTGTACCATCAATGACAACATATTTCCAACAAAATAATGGGCATTGTATCTCGGGACAAATGATTGTGCACCCCTAAAGCCCCCTATGTGGAAAGGAAAAAACTAGGAAAATGTTGGGTGGACAATATTATTTCCATGAATACACTTAGTAACCATTACATTGTGTAGGGTGCAACAAGAGGGTTGCAAGGGGGCGATAGGAGCCCCCCCTGTTGTGGGGGGTTTGCAGAGGGGTGTTAACCCCACCCTACTGGGGAGTTTGCAGGGGGGAGGTAACACCCTACATGGGGTCTGGGGCAGCACCCTAGGAATTTTTTTTATGCTAACCTAAGGATGGTAGGTGCACCTACCCTTGGTTTTTCACATGGCTTTCACCCACGTTTTTTGGCATGATGATTTTTTTCCCATGATATTTTGTAGATCTGATCAAGAAAACTACAGTTATGTTCTAATGCAAGGTTAATGGATTGGGGTTTATGAATGCTTTAGAATGTATATAATGTATTGTAACATTGAAAGGAATACAGTGAAAAATCAATATGGTTTTCCCAGTTTTGGGTTCCAAATTAAATATTTGTGTTCATTTTTATGTTCTCACCATGATTGTATATTTTTCTATTTTAAGAATTTGTTTGCAAATAATTTTTGTATAAGATTAAAACCTATAGTTATATCCATGTTGCATTGGGTTTTGAATATTCATGAGTATTAAATAGATCCACAATGTATTTCTAGTGGCTACGTTCATACTGAGTTGTATGAGCATGGATCCATGATGTATCTCTGGTGGCCATGACCTCACTTTTTTGACATGGATCTCTATACATTTCCATACTTAGAGTTATTTGTATTATGAGTATGGGAATGTCTCCCTCAGAGATGATTATATGTTGTTATTTTTTTGACTTATAGGTTTCCAATTAGTTGTTCCTCGATTTGAACCTTGCATGATAAAATACTTCGGTCATCATACCTTTTATGACTTCGTACCTTAGGGGGAAATATGTTACACATTATTTTTTCACATCCAAGAAATTGATGTCAAATCTAGATCTTTCGCTATATGGAAAATATTGTCGTCGATCCCTGAAGAAGATGGAAGAAATAACTCTCTGTAAAAGTTAAGAATTTGTTGTAGTGGCTACAACACCCTCCAAAATTTTGGCTTGCATCCAATTTCGGAGCCTCCTTTGAGAGTTTTACTTGATGTTTGCACGCACTCTAGTTCACCTCGTGAGCTCGTGTGAGTCTTTGCACCTACCTTACTTGATCATTCAATACAAAACTTTTTTATGTTAGTATCAATGTCTCCCTTGAGACCATTTTCTGGTCATGCACAAGGCCTTCACTTTGTGTGTACGTGTTGTGTTCACTAGATAAACATCCATCACATTCACACACAGAGTTGTATGCATTGTCACGGTCGTCCAACGATTGATCACAAGCATCACATTTGTCACTCGCACCGGCAATTGATCATGATGAGCATGTGTGTTTTTATGTTTTGAGGTGTCTTTTCATCAAGTCATGTGAGTGTGCATTTGCAAGGTTGCGTATGCACCATTTTAGTCGCTCACACACTTAGTCATTTTTGCTGAAATTATGATAACCAGATCACCCTCTCACAGCGGGACCATCACCCCGTCATCGACTATCACCAAAACAATGTAGAAGCACTCAAAAATCCATTTCAAGTTGCGCTTCCTGCAAGCTCATCAATCAACCCTCCTTCTATTCAACCCAAGAGTTTGACCAGACAGTTAGCCCAGGACTAACTCCCCTCAAAAATTGTGTAGAGTCTGCAAACCATGCCCACTCCATTGATTGATAAAATTGTGCAAATAGGCAGGATAGCCACCTAATGCCCGTCCTTGTATCCCTTATAAAATTGTACAGTTTTCCTAGCCAGTCACTAGTCAGCTAGTCGGCTGCTCACCTGGAAAACTGTGCAGATTTCATGAGAAGGCACTCTACAACCCAGCTATTTGCTCACCTCAGAAACTGTGCAGAGGTGGTTAGCAGGTCATCCTCGCAGCAACTGTGCAGTTTTTCCTGCTAGCATCCCGCTACCAGCTCCCTCCAGGTATTGCACAGTTTTTGCTGCTAAGCTCCCACAGCTCGTTGCCAGCTCCCTCCAGGAACTGCACTTTTTTTGCTGCCAAGCTCCCACTACCTGCTTACTCTAAAAATTGCATAGATCCTTCCTACTAGTGCTTCTCCAACCAACATTTCTTCTCCCAAAAATTACGCAAATTTTTCCTTTGGCCAAGTTAGATCTCACAAACAGTCACTCTTGATCCAAAATGCTCGTCTCCATCTCCTAGTGACTTTTGCACAATTTTCATCAATAGTGCTAGGAGCACACATCCCATATAGAAACTCGCCTCATGTAGTTTCGCAACTCTGTCTCCTCTCCCGGTCACCTATAGCCGAAAACGATCATGCATTATGGTAAACTAGGAGATTTATGGATTTTATGTCATCTCATCAGAGTGACTACAGATACAGGTACATGAAGGAACATGATGTGACGACAGATGGGATGAAAAAAGGGAGTGCATGCAAAAGGACATGTTCATGAATGAACGAAAATACAATGCATGCGAAGAGATGTTATCGCAAATGGATGACCATGCGAAGATGTGTTCACGAACAAACAAACGAACGAACATGAAAATATGTGTTCACGGACTGACGAATGGATGAACATGCGAAGATGTTTTCGTGGGATGAATGGAAGAACATGAAATTTTTGCAAACAAACGAACATGTCAAGCATGCCAAAGTACAAGCAAGGAGCAACATTCGAATGCAACATCAAGTGAACCCAACGACCATTGAAGGCTCCACGCACCTTTCCATGCGGAGGTGAAGTTGTGGCACACCAAGAGCACATCCATCACTCAGTGGTACTGCATCTTGACATGCACACCAATAGCAGCAAGAACATGTTAGCACTATCATGTCAAGTCATGTCATGAGTCATGTCAGCCACATCACTACTGTGGGCCATACTGTGTCAATCAATGTAATGTAATGTGGAAGTCCAAGAGACCCACTTGTAATTTGAAGAGTCATGTAAAGTTGAAAAGTCATGAAAGTCAAACAATCATGGGGAAAGTCGAACGGTCACAAGGGTCAGTTTTACCCTTGGCTATAAATAGCCCTCATTTGTACATGAAAAAGACTTTTCACCTTGGCTCCTCCCACATATCTTTGACAGTCTGTAATCTTTTCTTTGAGGAGCAAGTTGTGGCTTCAACGCCCCACCTACGGGGTTAGTGATGTAATGGTGTACCTGTTAGTGCTTGAAATTTCACCTCAGGCTGAGAAAGGTAAACCTTAAGGCAACATCAAACCACTTAGCCTCGTAGCTAGCCCTACGGGGCAGGAGAGGGCTCTCTCCGGTCTATCTCGGTAAAGATCTTCAATTGGTGAGATGACCAATAGGGTAACACTGATTTTAGGCTAGTAAACTGATCAGAAAGGTTGATTTGGGGTTTTTATGGTTTTTGGTGGCAAATTGAGGAGATGGCAATTTTGGGTGCGGGGATTGGACACAGTTTCTGCAGGGGGTTCTTTGGGGCGAGGTAGGAGACAATATTGATGCCTTTGATTGAGGTGGATGATTAATAATGACAGATGAGGAGTTAAGGAGAGCAAACAATAACTTTGAATTCTCCTAAAACAGTAGAAAACATTGAAATTAAGCAAACTTAAAAGCAGAGTATGACAGTCATAAGTTCTACTTTAACACTTCATTTGCCTAATGTGCAGAAGGAAAAGTAAGGAAATGATTCACATAACACACTTACAAGTACAAAGAGAAACACACCATCAATACATGTGACCACAAGAATCCCAAAAAGGACTGCAAAACCCTAGTCTTCCTTTGCCAAAAATTGCAGAGATACAGTGAATAATACAATGATAGCTTCTCCCTCAAGAGTCCAACCATGAAAATGAGCAAGAAAGTACATAATATAGATCACCTAACCTCTTTCCCTGCCTCCATGGGTCGAGCTCACTATCCTAGGAGCTGTTTCAACCACTTCTAAACTAAGCACTACAAACTAGGCAATCAAAACAACTTGCCTCTATAAGCTAGGAAACCAATTCATTCATTTAATTTTCACCCTTTTCATGAATGAATCTTCTAGAAGAGGTACATAAGAGTAAAAGTGTCAATAAAGTACATTAATTACATCAAATAGGATAATAATCCACCCTAAAAAGTCAAACAGGGTCAAACTACGTTTTTCTGAGCTGTATACTAAAATATGGAGAAGTTTGCCTGACGGGTCGCGCGCCTCTGCCTGACGGGTCGCGCGCCTTTGGGACCACATTTGGGGCACTTTTAGGTGGCAAAATTGAGCAAGAGTAGGCTTGTTGGAAAGTTATGTGAGTCTACTTTCCAACCCAACTGAAATTTCTGAATTTGGTGGTCATTTGCCCCTCCAAAATTGCAATCTCCCAAGACTGCTTTCTGCAACTCAAAAATGTGGCAGAAAGTCAATTTTTGCTTGTTTTTTGACTTTCTGGAGGCCCAAAACTTCATAAAATCTCAAGTCCATTGATGAGCATATGTAACTTCTCATGAAAAATCTGGAAATGCTGAGTTTTTGCAAAATGGAGTTTCCATGATGAAGGGTCGCGCGGGGGGTGAGACCCGTTAATGGAGAAAACCTGCAATTTGCATAAAAAATTCACAAATGACAAAATTTTCTCCAAATTTCTTGAAATTTGGGCTGGGAGTCCCCAATCAAGTACCATGCTCAGTCAAAGAGGCTTTGGCCAAAATTTGGAGTGGATCGGGCGTTTTCCTTCGTTTTTGTTCTTTGGCCAACCGTCCTTGGAGCACCTTCGTTCTCGCTGGTATTTTTGACATTTCTTTAAAACCATGACACCTGTGAAAAAAGTGGAGGTTTTTCTTCCTTGGCATGTTTTGGACAAAAAAATTTCTCAGTTTTCCAAAATTCATCTTTTATTGCTCTGGAACATCATTTGAGTGCGACTTGTCCCGATGTGTGAAACAAGGAATTTTGTCGAAATGGAGCGAAATGAAGGGGATAGGGGGCTTCTAAATTCTTGGGGAAATTTTTGGAAGTAGGGAGGGATGTTAGGAAGTAGGGGAAAGTGGAATCTCAGAGATTGAGCGAGGGGAAGGGGTCCAAAAGGGCAAAACACAGGCCAAACCTAGAAAATTGCCAGGTTGTAGCTAGAAACTAGGGTTTGTGCAAAAATGAGGAATTTGGCAGATCTAAGGGATGGGAAGTGTTTGATAAGGTACTTTAAGGATAGGGGAAGGTGTATGAACATCAGGAAACAAGTTTTGCCGGTGATTTGACCATCCAAGAGAAATTGGCTTCAAAACCCTAGGAGAGGGAAATGACCTTGCCAAGGCACAACTAAAGCATGAACAAGATGTAAAATGACTCATTAGACATTGACATGATAGTGACAACCCTATGAATGATGATTGACTCAACTGAATAGTGACATAGATTGGCATTTGGACAACTTTAGAAGGAGTTAAAGCAAACCCTAGACCTAATGCCTAGTGACCAAATTTTGCTTGAAAACTCTTTGAAATGACAAAATTTGACCTTGACACTCTGAGACCACTTTGTAAGAGCATATTTGATCACTGGAGGAAGGCTGGAAAGACTGACACTAACAGTACCAATGCATCTTGGAACCTTTTCTTAATTCAGAAGCCTACTAACAGTCCAACACATTGTCACACATGTGTTGTAATGGTTTGTAATATTTATCTTGAGCACATGTACTACATGTTTCTTTAACCTATGCTAAACAATTGAACTCGTTCAGCTGTTCTAATAAATATATTTATGAAAATGTGTTGCAAAGTTGTTAGCATTTTCCTGCCCATGTTGGTTACCTCCCTGGACATCAAACATAACCTTTCACGTAAACCTGTTATAATGATTGGAACACTCGCGCCGACTGTCCCACTGGGTCTTGTATGTGCTACCTTCCCTTATGTGTTGTGACTATCGTATTCGTCTGGATTACTCCTCCAGAAGATGTGAAGGTCCTATTGTGTTGTCTTTCTCTAATAGAGTTGGGACTTCCTCCCTTCTGACTTGAGACTCACCCCCACCCTCTCTCTCTGCGGTGAAAGAGCCTTGATACAAGTAACACTAGCACTCACCAGGCACGTGAACCTCATTGTTCAAAGACAAAGCATACCACTCTCACGTTCTGATAAGAAAGATCTAAGGAATATCTTTAAGATAATGGTGACTGGGCCATCATACCAGATGGGACTCCTACACCAAACGATGTGAGGTCTAGTTGGGACTTCATATCGAGGAGATCCCCTGATGTTGGCAGGTCTGACACCATCAACATTTTGGCGCTAGAAGGAGGGCCAGATGACAAGCTGAGCCCATACATCTGGGTTTAATCTCTTACCTAGGGAATCATACACAATTCATGCTCCCAAGGTGTTTCTCTCATTTCTCCCTTAATCAGCTATCAATCACCGATGAGCTTCTCAATCACTTGTCCTTGTTAAACTTTGACGGTGAGGACAGAACATCTGGAACCAAGCACATTTTTTATTTTATTCATTTTTTAGATTCTCATGAAATCAGTAGTGATGATATTTTTTGCGTACTCTTCTTCCTCACCCTTGAATGTCGTGCTAATCGGTGGTGTCATACCCTGGCACCCCGTCCATTCCCTTCTCACTTTCCTCAAGGAGCTCCATCAAGCCTTCAATGAGTGTGACCACCAAGATGTCTATGAAAGCATCTCTCATTTAAGAATCAAGCCTGGCAAATCAGTTGAGGAATTTTCTGCCCGCTTCCTTCACCTTTGTCATGAAATTCCTAAACGGTTTATGGACCTTGACTTCATGAGACAAGAGCTGAAACGCTTGGTTCATGTCTCCTGAAATGGTGAGCCTCTTGATTTACCTTCTTCGTCAACTCTTGCGGATCACGAGACACCTCATGTCTCGAAGAGGGTGTCCCCTTGAAGCGATCGTAAAGCTAATAAATCTACGTAGCAGGTATCCCCTCACAGTGGTTGCAAAACTGATAAATCTATGGAGCATGTTCCCAACCCATCTGCTCAACTATCTCCCACCCCAATGGGGGAAATTCCAGAATGGCTAAGAAATCGTATGGTGAAAACTCATCCCTCTACAAGAGGACATCACCCTTTAGAACCTAAGTCTTGGGTGTAATCTGCATCACAACCATCCTCCATCATCTACAAGACATGACTCCTTGCACCATGACTCACTTGAGCGATCTATTTCACAAGCTAGTTCCGCAAACTATCTTGATTCTCGAGCTTTTGGCTCAATTTTCAGCCATGTGCAAGGCAATCTCATCATACAAGCGAAGGAGCAGGACAATGAAGACACAATCAATTCCTCTCAAAACATTGAGCTTCCATTCCTGATCGATTCTCAATCCCCGAATCTTGGTGAAATGTCATGCACAATCAATTCTTTCGATCAACCTCTAGTCTTGGACTGTTATCACTCCCACGCTTTAGTATGTTGTGATGAATGCCCAAGCACATCATATGATCTACTTTCATCTCATGTACATTATAACTCAAATCTATAATGTGCACCAATCAAAGCAGACATACATATCGAAGCTTCCTCTGCACCCCATTTTCCCGTGTGTCCTATCATTCACAACACATCAACATGCATCAAAGATACTCCGCATTCTCTTTCTTCTTCATCTTATGAGTTATCACCTCGATCGACACAAGGAAATGAGGTTGTCCATGATGAAAATAGTCTCAACACACAGGACTCTTCCCACCCATAATCATCTTGTGTGTTGCATGAAAAAAACTCATCATGTCATCTTACTAAAAATTTTGATGAAGCCTGTGATAGAGATGGTTGTCATCCTAAGAGAAGTTTTGAAATCAGTAACAACAGCCATCCTCAAGCCATTCATGATCTGGTTCACATCTCAAAATGAAAATTTTCAATTATGGAAAGTTTTGGGACATGTCAGGGAGTCGAGGCACTTCAATTTCCATTGATGGTTTTGTTAGGACCTCGTGACTCTGGTAAGCCCGTCAAACCAAATCAAATCTCATTTCTCCCACAGAATCCATCTATCTACATGGTTGAACTCGACATGGATCCCCATGTAAAGTATATTTACTATTTGGGTGTGATATTTCAAAATTTCATATTTTTGCTAATGATCGAATCCATGAGTCAGTTACAACATGTCCGTTTTCATGGACTTCCCTTACATCCAATTCAGGTTGGGAGTGCCTGTCCCTCATGCAATCATGGGACAACGAATTTGATCATCCCAACGACTATCTTTATCTAGAATCATACTTATCAGATGTTCTCTCTCGTAATCAGATCCTTGGTCTTTTTGCAAATTTTGCATGTCAAATCTGCCCACTCATCACACCAGCAATCTCCCTGTGTGATGACGAGCACACAACCTATCGTGCGAATCAAGTTACTCTCATTTAACCACACCCTAGCTAGTTTCACACATTCACAGTGTTGGCATCCTTTCTTCATTCATGTGATGACCATGATGCCTACACACCTTTTCACCAGTTGCAAGTGGGTTTTCTATCATGGTTAGCGCAGAACAAACTTGGTTCCCTCATTCAAAGTGTTCGCATGATTTTTCAACAGTTTTATTAATTCATGTCAAACACGAAATCTGCCATCTCGACCAACCGGTTTGATTTTTCTCCTATCTTGGGTGGTTTTCATGCAATTTATAATTTTCCCAACAATACATCGAATGAAAGTCGCTTCATGCACTATGATATTCACTATGTAACATATTTATTCTTGTACTTCTGTCAAGCAGGTAAGGCACTTCAACCTACACCGATGGCTATGACAGGTCCTCATTTTCTTGACATGACCAACAAGAATCATCATATCTATCTATTCATACAATATTCCCATTGTGATCCCCTCTCCTGAATCAGGCATCCATATTCTCAAATATCATGAGTATTTCAAAACAACCATCACAAATTTTATGATCCAATCACTGAATGGCTAGAACAATCTTACTTGGTGAGCCGTGCTATAGGTAACAAGTTTTAGTCCTTCCTCGCACTTGCTAAGAAACTTGGTGCAGAGCAACACACACTCGCAAGAGGCCCTCGAGGTTTGTTGAAAAATGGTAGTCATGGAAGAGGTAAGCATGTGTGTTGGGTGGTTGTGACACATTCTCCCACTCACAGGCGAGACCTTCTCTCTCATGTGTAAGTTTGTCAAGTTTTTGCATTTTCTGTTGCACACTGTTTTTTATATGTTTTAATAATTCATATCTTTGTGACTGCAGGTTGGATATGCCTATGGTGGCTTCACTAGAAATTTCATTTCACGTAACCCTGACCATTTAGTGTAGGAGTAGGAGTAGTGTTTTCTTTTTCACTTGTGTTTTCTTTCTGGTTTGCATGTTTTTTTTCTTTTTGACTTCGTTTAGTTTGTTTGCTTGTTTGCTTTACTTGTTTGTTGTTTTGTTGGCTTTTCTTACTATTTTTGTTTTTTTATGTTTTTTTTCTTAGTATCATGCTATTTTTAGTTTTGCAAATAAGTGCTGCCATCTACTCCGTTCTAGCTTTTGAATGAGTATGTGGTTGAAATCTAAGAGACTTGTGACACTGCATCACTTGGCCAGTCTGTGTCCATCTTCTTTGTGCCTAGTTGCAATCTTCGGCTGTGTTATGAAACCAGCTCACAAAAAGATAAAAAAGATAGATCAATGCCTTAGAAATAAGCCTCTTCGAGGGGGCAACCTCCTTTACATTACACAAATGAACAATTCTTAGATGATACAAATGACAAGACCTCCTTTCTATATATAGGAGTCTAAGGGGTCATAATAAAATCAGAGCCGACATAACAATAATAATGTAAGGGAACAATAATAACAATAATGGGCTTCTATGGGGAATAATAATAACAATATGGGGACTACATCGGTGCAAAAATATAATAAGGGGGTTGTACTAATAATAATAAGCGGTTACGTTGGTAGTATTGGGGCCTAACATGCCCCTCTCCTTCAAAAAGTGTTGTCCTCAATGCTTGAGTAGTTCTTGGTGCTTTTGTATAAAATTCTTGTCCTCCCATGTGGAATCTTCAGTAGGTAAGCTCCTCCACTTGATGAGATACTCTAAAATTGATCGATTTCGTAGTTGTCAAGTTCTTGTTTCTGTGACTGCTCCAATTTCCAACATGATTTTTCTTTCCTCTTCAAGTTCTGGCAATGTTGTTTGAATTGGGATATTCTACAACATTTGAATGAGTGGCCACACTTCCTTTTCCTTCTTCCATTCATCCCTTGCGTCATTTATCCAATCTGGTTGGATAACAGAAATAGCACAAAACAATGCTACCATATCCTCATCCTTTCTTGAGAGTGCATCTGCAACAAAAAATTTCTTCCCTTTTTTGTAGATGATGTCAAAGTCATAACCCAACATATTTGTGACCCATTTTTTTTGTTCTTCTAAAGATAATATTTTTTCTAAAAAGTATCTAAGTCTATCATGATCCATTTTTACCTTGAAGTGTCTTCTCATTGGGTAAGGTTGCCATTTCTTAAGTGCATGTAGTATTGCCAACATTTACGTCTCATAAATAACTTGCTTGATATGTAGCCATAAAAATACCCAATCACCTACATCAAAAAAAAATTCACTGCGATTTTGATTTACCTGTTGTTTCTTTCGATTCTGCACCAAAGTGGCATTATCCTTTAAAAGTTGGAGAACTTGTTGTTGATGCTCGATGTGATATTTCATTGCTTGAACCTTTTTCTTCTTGATATGTCCTTCTATCTTGAGAGTTTGAGGAGTGGTAATTTCTTCCAATGCTTTACATGATATGGTCAGATTCATTTCTTGATGCTCAATGTGATCTTTCACTTCTTGAACATTTTTCTTCTTGATATGTCCTTCTATCTTGATAGTTTGAGGAGTGGTAATTCTGGCCAATGCATTACAAGGTATGATTGGATTCATTTCTTCTTTCTCGACATGATCTTTCACTTCTTAAACCTTTTTCTTCTTGATATGTCCTTCTATCTTGAGAGTTTGAGGAGTGGTAATTCTTGCCAATTCTTTACATGATATGGTTAGATTCATTTCTTCTTTCTCTGGGGTTGGGTCCTAACGTATATCCTCTTCTTTTGATGTTTCTTGATCCTTTTCTTCCTCCTCTTCTTACTCTATGTAAAATAATTTCTTCTCAGCACACTTATGACCTTTAGTGCATTTTCTATCACAAGTGTAACAAAGCCCTTTTTCTCTTTTTTCTTCCAATTGTTGTGGTGTAAACCTTGTAGGTTGTGGAAAGCTAGGAGAAGAACTTCCATAATTATAGTCGTGAGTGGTGGGATTCCTTGTTTCCATAATTTTACTTTCAATTTTTCTTGCCCACCTGAATGCCTTATCCAATGAATCAGGTTCCCAAAGACGAACCTCATGTTGAATGTTATCCTTTAAAGTACCTATGGAGACATCAATCCTTTGCTTCTCTTGAATATCATTTACCCTTATATTCAATTTTTGAAAGTCCTCAATGTGCTCTTCCATTGAACTCTTTTGTTTGAGATTTATCAATTGGCTAAAGAAGGTGTTTCTCTTTGTATCCCCATAATGTGCTATCATTTCCTCCGTGAAAATTGACCACGTAACAAGTAGTTTACGAGAACAAAGCCCTTTATACCATAAAAATTGATCTGGTTCCAAATATGAAGATGAAATACATACTTTTTGTAACAGTTGCACCTCATGTAGATCAAAATATTGCTCCATCTGTAGTATCCAATTTACCATATCCTTGCCATCAAACTTCCTCATATCACCTTTTCTTGAGTTTAGGAGCTTTATCTTGAAATGACTATAACTCTGTAATTTTAGCTCTTCCAGTTCTGAAATTGTGAATTGCAGTAGCTCTCTATGTCCTCTTTCCAATGCCACTAGTCTGATCAAAATTAGATTCTCCAAGAAAGAGTTATGTACAATCTCCCAAGATGACCTGATTATATAACTTCTCAGAAGAGCAAACTTGTATGAAGTTCCACGTGTGACTGTTTTGACCTTTTGTTCAAAAAACTTTACACAGGAAACTACATTCTGTCCTCTTTCTATACCTTCTTACAAAATTTCAATCTGATGCTTAGAGAGACAAATATGACGATTTTCCCAAGGTGACCTATTTGGAATGTAATTTAGGGGTCTGCAAAAATCCTAACTTCCTTAGACTATATCTCTGAAAATATAGTGATACAGGATCTGAAATTTTGAGTTGAGATTTAGAATGATTTATTCTCAAATGGGTTTTTTTTAGCTTCTTAAACTTTGTATAGAAAGTGTTATAGCGAAAATCCCATGATGACCTATTTTAGCTGAAATTCTAGAGCTTGCAAAAACCCTAACTTCCTCATATCATATCACCAAAACTATAGTGAGACAAGATTTGAAATTTTGATGCGAGCTTCAGTGAGATTTCCTCTCAAATGGGTTTTTTTTAAGCCTATAAAACGTTGCAAAGAAAAGTTATAGCGAAAATTCCACGATGACCTGTTTGGAGCAGCAAAAACCCTAGAATCCAAAGCTCTGATACCAAATGTTATGAAACCAGCTCACAAAAAGATAGAAAAGATAGATCAACGCCTTTGAAATAAGCCTCTTCAAGGGGGCAACCTCCTTTACATTACACAAATGAACAATTCTTAGATGATACAAATAACAAGACCTCCTTTCTATATATAGGAGTCTAAGGGGTCATAATATAATCAGAGCCAACATAACAATAATAATGTAAGGGAACAATAATAACAATAGTGGGCTTCTATGGGGCACAATAATAACAATATGGGGACTACATGGGTGCAACAATATAATAAGGGGGTTGTACTAATAACAATAAGGGGCTACACTGGTAGTATAGGGGCCTAACAGGCTGATGAATTCTTGATGGAAAATAGGAGCCATATGCAAGGGGTACTTTGGTCCAACCATGAACCTGTGTCCACATTGGGGAACCCTATGCCTATACTCAACCTTCTTCTATGTGTATCCATGATCATACAACTAGTAGAAATGGATAAGAGGAAATATCTAAATGAGAAAACTTATGTCAGAGGCCTTATATGCTTCTCTGAAGAAAAGAAAACTTCTTCTCTAAATAAGGCAGGATCCCTATTCTACCCAAAAACAAATCAGTGCCAACACACAATCCTCTTGAAAAAATACAAAGGTGAAATAAGAGAAAGGCTTCCTTCACAAAAAGTTGAAGCATGCAACTCCACCGGGGTACTAACCAGGCTTGCTGATAGTGGAGCAATGCATGTGCTCCTGCATGACTCCATCGGGGTACTGTCTAGGCCTGCTGGAAGTGGAGCAACAACAGAGATGAAAACTTATACTCTGTAAATTTTCAACTCGCTAGTCAAAACTACCCTCCCCGATTTTGAAACACTGTGATCAAGCTGAAATTTTTGTTGTGTTTGACTGAGTTGGAAAATGGTGAACCGTTTCTATCCATGGAGTAAGTGGGGAAACAAAAGCAACACACATAGTGATTCAATACCCCCCGAAATACCAAGGCCCTGTGTTGTCAATGAAACAAAATAGAGAAGTTGAAGTTCTACCAGTGTGTCGCTAAGTGTTGTAGTGACTGCAACACCCTCCAAAATTTTGGCCCGCATCCAATTTCGGAGCCTCCTTTGAGAGTTTTACTTGATTTTTGCACACACTCGAGTTCACCCCGTGAGCTCATGTGAGTCTTTGCACCCACCTTGCTTGATCATTTAACAAGCAACTTTTGTATGTTAGTATCAATGTCTCGCTTGCGACCATGTTCTGGTCATGCACAAGGTCTTCACTTCGTGTGTACATGTCGTGTTCGCTAGATAAACATCCATCACATTCACACACGGAGTTGTATGCACTATTTCACAAGCGTCGTCATAGTCATATAACGATCGATCACAAGCGTCGCACTTGTCACTCGCACCTTTGGTCAGTCATGTTGAGCATGTGTGTCTTGATGTTTTGAGGCATCTTGTCGTTAAGTCATGTGAGTGTGCATTTGCAAGGTCGCGTATGCACCATTTCACTTGCTAACACACTTAGTCATTTTACTTAAATTCTAATGACTAGATCACTCTCTCATAGCTAGACCATCACCCCATCATCGACTCGATCGGTTGTCACCAAAACAATTCAGAAGCACTCAACAAGCCACTTCAAGTTGCACTGCCTGCAAGCTCATTAATCAACCGTCCTGCTAGTGAACCAGAGAGTTTGACCGGGTAGTCAGCCCGGGAGTGACTCCCCTCAAAAATTGCATAGAGGTTATAGACCATGCCTGCTCCGCTAACTGAGAAAATTGTGTAGATAGGTTGGACAGACACCCAATGCCCGTCCTTGTCTCCTTCAGAAAATTGTGCAGTTTTCCCAACCAGTCACCAATCAACCCGTTGGTTGCTCACTCGGAAAATTGCACAGATTTCATGAGTAAACCCTATACAACCCAACAGTCTACTTAGCTCAGAAACTACGCAGAGGTGGTCAGCAGGTTAGCCTCCCTGTAACTGAGCAGTTTTTCCCACTAGCAGCTTCCAGTAGCTCGCTGCCAACTCCCTCTAGGAACTGCGCAGTTCTTGTTGCCAAGTTCTTACAACTCACTACCAGCTACCTCCAGGAACTGCATAGTTTTTGCTGTCAATATCTCGCTGCCCACTCACTCCATAAATTGCACAGATCTTGCCTGCCCAGTCCTCCTATAGCATGCATTGCTTCTCCCAAAACTTGTGCAGATTTGTCCTCCAGCTGGGCAAGATCCTGCAGACAGTCACTACCAATCCAGAATTCCCGTCTCTATCTCCCATTGACTTCTACATAATTCTCATCAGTAGTGCCTGGAGCACGCATCCTAATTCGAAACTCACCTTGCATAGTTTCACAACCGTGTCTGCTCTCCCAGTCACCTATAGCCGAAAACGATCATGGATCATGGTAGATTAGGAGATTTATGGATTTGATGTCATCTCATCATGGGTGACTACAGATACAGGCACATGAAGGAACATGATGCAATAATAGATGGGATGAACAAAGGGAGTGCATGAAAAAGGACATGTTCACAAATGAATGACCAGAATATGCATGAGAAGAGATATTCTCACAAATAGATGACTATGCGAAGATGTGTTCACAGACGAATGGATGGATGAAAATGAAGATGTGTTTGCAGACAAAAATTTGGACGAACATGCAAAGATGTTTTCGTAGACAAAAAGATGGACGAACATGTGAAGATGTGTTCATGGAAGGACAGATGGACAAACATGCCAAGATATGTTTTCGGACAGATGAACGAACGAACATGGCATTTTCGTGAATAGACAAACATGTCAAGCATGCCAAAGTACAAGCAAGGAGCAACGTGCAAATGCAACATCAAGTGAACCCAACAACCATCAAAGACTCCACGCACCTTTCCATGCGGAGGTGAAGTTGTGGCACACCAAGAGGACATCCATCAGTCAGTAGTACTGCATCTCGACATGCACACCAGTAGTAGCAAGAACATGTCAGCACTATCACGTCAAGTCATGTCATGAGTCATGTCGGCCACATCACTACTGTGGGCCATACTGTGTCAATCAATGTAATGTAATGTGGAAGTCCAAGAGACCCACTTGTAATCTGAAGAGTCATGTAAAGTTGAAAAGTCATGAAAGTCAAACAATCATGAGGGAAGTCGAACAGTCACAAGGGTTAGTTTTACCCTTGGCTATAAATAGCCCTCATTTGTACATGCAAAAGACTTTTCACCTTGGCTCCTCCCACATAGCCTTGAGAGTCTGTAATATTTTCTTTGAGGAGCGAGCAGTGGCTCCAATTCCCTACCTACAGGGTTAGTGATGTAATGGTGTACCGATGTGTCTTGGAACCTTCACTTAATTTAGAAGCCTGCTAACAGGCCAGCATGTTTTCACACATGTGTTGTAACTGTTTGTAAGATTTATCTTGAACACTTGTAATACATGTTGCTTTAACCTATGTTAAACAATTGAACTCATTTAGTTGTTCTAATACATATATTTATGAAAATGTGTTGTATAAGTTGTTAAAATTGTCCTGCCCATGTTGGTTATGTCCCCAGACATCAAGAAAAGCCTTTCATGTAAACCTGTTATAATGACCCCGCACTCGCGTAGACTGTCCCACTGGGTGTTGTACATGCCACCTTCCCTTATGTGTTGTTACTGCCACATTCGTGTGGATTTCTCCTCTAGAAGTTGTGCATGTCCTGTTATGTTGTGTGTCTCTGAAAGAGTTAGGAAATCCTCCCTTCCAAATTGAGACTCACTCCCGCCCTCTCTCTTCGGTGAAAGTTCCTTGACACAAGTAACACTAGCACTCACTAGGCATGTGAACCTCGCCATTCAAAGACAAAGTATACCACTCTCACGTGCTAACAAGCAAGATCTAAGGCATATCTTTAATATCATGGCAACCGAGCCATCATACCAGATGGGACTCCTACACCAAATGATGTGAGGTATAGTTGGGATTTCATACTAGGGAGATCCCCTGATGTTGGTGGATCCAACACTGTCAACAGAATCCTAGATTACATACCTTGAAAACCCTACTTTTGGAGATCATCACAGGTTGCAACATTATAACTTGTGGCATTGCACCTTGCATAGTTAATATCATTCATCACCATTGCAACTTTCTTTATCAAAAAGTGCATCACTCTTTTCACATGGGAAAAAATTAAAAAGGTCAGGAAGCTTCAACTATAAAACCCTCATGGAGGTATCTTTCTAATCATTGAGAATTTGGACTTGAATCCCTACTCAAGTGGTTCTTATCCCTACCATAATGGATCCCATCCCTTCCATTGTGTATCTAATTCCTACTTAATTGGATCTCAAACTTACATCCTTGGCCTATAAATATACACTTAAAAGGAAAAAGGGTTGTCTTTTGAACTCTTGAAATATACTTTCACTGTACTAAAATATCCATTCAAGGATTTTGAACACAAGGTTTGAATCGAGGACTATTGGGAGGAAGAGATCAACATCAAGGTGACTGTTGCAATTGTTTCCTTTCCTTATTAATAAAAAGTATATTTCTTTCCCAAATATTTTGTATCATTGTTCAAACATTGTAATGGAACTCCATGATCATCCATTTAGAACTTGTTGATTATTTTATATATCAAATGCTTTGATTAGTTGTTTCTTGGTGATATTGGAGATTTTGGATTTGAGGATCAAAGGTAGCATGAGAGATATAACAAATAAAGGACGAACAAGGAAAAACTTCATACTACCAGATATGTCCCTATTTACATTTCCAACAACATTCTAGGGAATGCTTGTATATTTTTTTGTGTGTTTTTTTCTAGTGTTTGGTTTCCAAACCTAGCAATATCAATCTTGTCCACAAGAGTGATTAGTCCATCAACAAGGTCGTTAGTGTTCCATACAATTGATCAATGTCAATGTGTTGAGATTTTGAATCTCCTTAATGGCTAATTTTTTAGCATCAAATGTGGCAGGAAGAGATCTCATCTCCTTTTTAACTATAAAGGAGTCACCCATGGGTTCATCAAGTCCTTTTATGGTGTTAATTATTTCATCTACTCGAATAAATAGGTTGTCTATGCCTTCATCATCTTTCATCTTTAATGATTCAAATTTCATTTTGTAGCCTTGGAGATTTTCTTTCTTTACTTTACTATCACCTTCATAGCAACTCATCTAATCCCATATATCTTTGGTTGGTGTGCAGTGCATGACTTTAACCAACTTAGATTCAAGAAAACCACTTAGGATTACATTCACTTATTTAAATTTGTAAGTAAACTCAATCTTATCATCTCTACTAACTAACACATATAGATTTTCATATCTATTTTTTTCTGTGTCACATACATATACACTGAGAGACATTAGGTTGGTTCTCATTTGTTCCTCCCAAAATGCATAATTTGTTCCAGTGAACATGGGGGCTTTATTGGTGGAATTTCCATCTCAATTAGCCATTATCTCAGATGTACCTTAAAGTTGTTAGAATGTTTTTGAAATAACCTACTTTAATACCAATCATTAGAAACCAAGATAATACTAGAGGGGGGATGAATTAGAATTATAGTCAATTTTAATAGTTATTAACAATATGCAATAATCAATCATACAAAAAAAACATAGAAACACGCAAAGACACCAGATGTACATGGAAACCCATAAAGGGAGAAAACCACAAAAATTATGTCTGAATGTTGTTGTAGGTTGCAACCTATTTTTATATTATGTTTTCTAGCTCTAGCCAGAAGGAGACAACCATCCCTTGAATTTACAAGCACCCACTTGAAGGACACACTGATTCGTAGGTCTTTAAAAGCTCCAACCTTGAGGAGCCATCAAATCCCTTATGTTTACAAGCTCCAACCTAAAGGAAGCACCAAATCCCTTACGTGGAGGAAATAAACTACTTGAGGAACCAAGCTTATAAATTTGTCTATAAGCACCAACCTATTTTTCCTAGTAGATCCCTCTTTCATAACATTTTCAATCTCAGATCCATAGGTGTTCTTGTTCTACATTTTTATGATTTAAATTTAACTCTTCTCAATATATCATTTGATTCTATACATCAATTCACATTTCCAAGCATTCTATTACACTTGAATCTTCACTTGTATTTGTTGACTTCACCATTTCATGATCACACATCTTCCATGGATTTCATGCCTTATACTAGTTTTTCTCTTCATACGATGGAACCACCATAGATGAATCTCCTCAAAAAAATTCACAGTTGATCAAATGCCGCACCAAACTACCAATCTTCTTGGATTATTTATACTTTATCAAATTGACCAACCATGGCATGGACCAAGAAACCTGTCTTACTTTTTCTATTTTTTATTGCTGGAAATCTGTTCTAGATGACCTAGATATGGCTTGGATCAATAGCTCTTGGGCTCCTTGGGGCGTAGATTCAACTAGATGAAAACCACATAATATGATCTCTTTCACTGTTGACTCCATAGAATCTGAATTTAATACCACCTTATCAAAGTGGATTACTGGACATCTAAATTCTTTGTAACCCATATTAATAATTATAGCTCCAAGGGCTTATTGTTACTCCATGGGATCGAGGTTTGGGACCATAGCTTTTAATTTGACTAAATAATGTATCTAAGATCTAGGTCCACAAGGATATGTAACTCCTAAATATTCCAAATAAGATAAATAACTCTTCAAATAGAATAAAAATGAATAATGGAACCTTGAACTCCTGTCCTTCGAGCTCAATAAAATATCTTGACATTTTTTATTTTTATAAAATGCTTGCACTCATCATCTTCCAAATTACCAGATAGCTATTTTTCAACAAAATTATAAAAATTCTAACTTTTACCTTTCAATTCGTTAAATTTGTATCTAGTCCCTTGACCATTATCACATACACCTCATATTTCTTGGACACCTTGTATATCTAGATATATTAGCCTTCTTCAATGTATTTGGATCCAAACGAAAGGTAAACATGTGCACTAATGGACCTTCAAATCATCGAATGCTCAGATGGCATGGAACTTTGGGGCTTCTGCTAGTTTTGGCATAAATTACTTCTTCACCACTATTTTAGCCAAAAGAAAAATACACTAAAATACTTCTCCAAAACCAATCCTATGCATTTGTCCTAAGGATTCCACATCAAAAGTTCAAGAACCAATCAAAATGTGCCATGTAGATTATTTCCCACCTCATCTCTTCCATGTTATTACTAAATAATTTTTCATGTCAACCTTTTTCCAAGTGTCATGCCACATCATCTCCTTGTGTCACTCAGAATAGGGGAAATTAGCCACCCAAAGATTCCAAGTATAGATGCCATGTGTCCACACCTTATGGTGGCACATCATAATCTTCTTCCATTTGGTAGCATCTGTCATCCTAACTATAGTTCCATGTTAGCTGGGATCCACTCATTGGCTAGTGGGGAAATCTAGAAATCCAATGATTTTGTTAAGAACTATTTTGTTGCATCCTCGGATACTCGGATGTTGAAGAACCCAAATATGATGAAGCATCTAGATGTATTGAAGAACTGGAGAAGTTTGATTCACTGAAGAACACATAGATGCTAAAAAAGCTCGAATACACTATTGAGACCCAAATATTACTTAATTATGGAACTTTGACCAGTCTTGGATCCTTATGTGACTTCTTCACTTAAACTTCACTTTTCGGGAAATGTTTAGGAGCGAAATTTCACCAATCAGCTATTTTTCAGACATTTTTTGAATAAAATATTCGCCCATTTGATTAAAATATATATATATATATATATATATATATATATATATATATATATATATATATATATATATATATATATATATATATATATATATATATATATATATATATATATATATATATATCTATATATATACATATATATACATATATATACATATATATCTATATGTATATATATGTATATATACAGATATATATATATATATATCTATATATATATATATATATATATATATAAATCAATGATATTCACCAAATATTTACCATTTTTAACAATAAATTACATATATTTTATTGAATATTCACCTACATTATATATGTATAAATTTTTAGACCATAATAGTCACCTATAATACTATAAATAGGCATAATCTTTGAATCTTTAGAAAATACCACATTCATTTTCTTGATTCATATTGAGTTAGGAGAAGTGTCATATACCATTCGAGAGGTCTTTGAGAGGGCTATACAATTGAGAACTTGGCATGTGATTATGAAAAAAGTACCTACAGGAAATTGTAACATCCCCCTATTCTACCCATGCTTATTGTAATGACGATTGTGATTATAATGCTTCTCTGGAAGGACCAAGAATAGAAGAACCTCTAATTAAATATATGATAATTATTATTAATTAATTAACATAACTAAAGGTTTTATATCCTTATGCATCCTAGGTTTGAGGAAATCTTGTTGTCCATCTATTTTTATTAAAGGCATGACCCCTACCACCTAAATTAAAAGAGGTAGTTATTGGTGGTGTGCCTGTGGATAACACCCATTTCTTATGTGTTTGGTACCTATTTCATGTTTTGAATAGGTCCATATGCACCTAAAGAGGGAGGAAACGACATGCCAGCATGTGACACCTAGAAAACATGGGATTTGAAAGAGGAAAGCATGGATGTATCATGTTGGGACATGAAGAAAATGAAGGTACAAACTCACAGAAAGGAATAAGGAAGGATCCAAAGGAAAGGAAAAGGGGAAGGAGGTTGGAGAAAGGGGGGGCTCATTTTTTTCACATGAGGAGAGAAGAGGTTCTTTGGGAGAATTATCAAACTTTTTCTGGGATCTAGATTGTTGGCTCGCATTGGTATTTTCAAATGGAAATTTTTAATGAATGATGTGAGGCAGTAGGCATAGTGGTGGGGAATGGTACAATTGATTGGGGAAAAAATGGAGTTGAATTATTGAGTTTGTAACCTAGACTTTGAGCTCTGTGGCATTGGTCTTGCACTCTAAGACTTTGGGAACCAATCCCACAAAGTATGTTTAAGACCATGTTTGTATAAGACTGTGTGGGTTGTATGAAATTTAGTGGTTGAACAAACCATTGGTGTAAACTTCCCTTGTGCAAGAAAATTCTACAGAATCTAGATCTAGCTTAAGGGTGGTCAACTACAAGAAAGGTTACAATATAATTGGCCTATGGTTGGGAGGAGAGTAGAAATATCCCCTTCACTTTCCAACCATATGAGACTAATTTAGATAATTTTTCTTGGATTATGCATGCTATCCTATAGATTTTCACATGACTTGTTGGATTTGTGACTGATGATTAATCCTATGTAATTTATATAAGGATGTATGATTCATTTTAAGTATGAGGATGCATTATTTATATTCTTTTGCAAGTTTTATGATGTGATCCTAATTGGAGATCTGATATCACTCGGGACTGATATGTGATTTCATGAGCTTTTGTCACCTTTATATGTTATTATGCTTTGGAATCTCACTATCATAACTATAATGGTGGGCTACCTCATTAGGAGTGCAATTTATGTGTTCAGTGCATGGACTAACATTATCTCAGGAAGTTGCTAAGATCTTTGTATGGTCGTAGTGAATGCATTTTTTTAGATGCCTACATGGTGACGGTTTAACTTATGGATCTATGTGATTGTTAATATTCTCATGATTTATAGAGTTATTTGCATGAACATGCATGGTTGTTCAATATGCTTCATCTAACCTATTGTGCATTTCTAATGAAGTAATATGTATTCCTATGTATTTCCAATGAGATGGTTTGTATGAATATTCTCATGGATTGGTTCGTTAGAATGTTTGTTAATAGGTATATTCACATCTCTATGAATGTATTATGTCTATGGTTGGAACTTGAAATTGGTTGTGCTTGATACATGGATGCATCCCTGTGAGAATGGATGTTCTGGGAAAAGCTAGGAGAACCTTGGACAATACCCTAAAGTGCTTGGAGAAACCTAAAATTTTCTAACATTTAGTGAAGTAAAAATTTTCTTTTTACCCAAAAGTATTCAGGCAGAATTTAGTGATCTTGACATCTCTAGGAATCTGGATATCTAAGAGAATGGTCATGGTACAATCTCATGGTGGAACTAGATTTCAAATGAACTTGGATACATTCACCAAAAAGGTTAAGTTGAAGACATTTTGGGTGTGGCCCAATTTTGCTAATCCTTGAAGTGACCCACATAAGTGATCCAAATGCATCTAGGAATCTGGATCATTTGCTTAGTGGTAAATCATGGTTACACTAGATTTCTTCATGGGCCAAATATAACATAGAAAACGTAATTTACATGTGAAGGTTTGGGCCTAGTGGGATCCACGACCCACAATAAGGTGGCAGAGGCCATGAGAGCCTAGAAAAGTTACATGGATGCCACATGGATAGGTGAAATAGAGATTATAGTGCTAACATGGCTCCTCCATGGTAGTGACACATGGAAACTAGAATAGGCATTTTAGGATGTTGATTTGGTTGAATTTTCCTGAAATGTAGAAATGATTTTGTGGTTCCACATGGCTTAGGAGTGCCACATTGTACTGAATTGGAGTTTATGTGTTAAGTTGACACATCAATGTAAGGCTTGGATCCCCAAATTATTTTTTCAATGTTTCTTTTAAAATGTGGGCTCAATTGACAAAAGGCGGAATATAGGAATGTCAATATCATCCAATGCAAACTTCCCCATCACTTCGCACTCTAGTGTATAGCCTCATTTCACTAGGGTGAAAAGGTGTTATGGGACCCTAGGGTAGGATAAGGTGACAAGTTTCAAATAGACTATCCAAGGCTATGTGGATGCCACGTGGATGGTGAAGAGGAGACATGCTAATGTGGCACCTACGTGGTGTGACACATGGCACGTAAAATCGACCTAGTTGAATGGCTAAGGAATGACTTTTTAGATGACTTTTGTCACCATCAGAGGATGCCATGTGGTAGGGTGACATCACCCCGATGTCAACATGACATCAGTATGAGGAAATGATATAGGTGACGTGGTGCTAGATGGCATGGATGTGAGGCGGTGCTACAAGTCATGCCATGTCATAGGTAACAGAGGCATGATGAAATATATAGGCATTAAGAGATAGGAAGGTTCTTGTTAGAGCCTTATATGTAGCACCCAACAAAGATCACTAGACAGGAAACCATCTGATAGGTAACGTAAATTTTTTATGACTCATCATTCTAGTTTGGGAATGGCATTCACCTCTTTCCTTGGTGTAGTCATGCGATGGCATTGAGCATGCTAATGTCACGGGAGCCATTTTGGATTTTGAGCAATGTAATAGAGCCACATATTCCAATCAACATTTCGACATGGAAGTGAATGATGATGTGATAAGGGTTCAAATAACTAAATCTTCAAAGGGTCATAACTTTCAATTTGAGAATTGAATTGAGATAAAAAAAAATGTATCATCAGAAATATCTTAGCCAGTCAAACGAGATGGTGGCATTTGTTTTCAATTTTGATGAGGTTATAAAAGAGGATTTTTGTGGCCTTGTCTTCATAGTAGGCCATAAAGATTGAGTTAATTTTGATGTAACACCTTTCGCATCCCAAGAAATACAAAAGGGGATGGGAGGGAGTGTTAAAAAGTGGTATTAGAGTATTGTTCAACAAGTCTTGAACAAGATGGGCTCACGAATATATATAATAAGATTTAAAATTATGGTTCAACACTGGACTTGAAGAGGTTTAGGTATAGATGATTAAAAATTTATTTTGATGAATTGTTTTTTATATGTATGTATATGCTAACCTTTAAACTTGTATATGTCATGGGTGTTAATTTTGGTAAAATGTTGATTTCAAGACTAATAATTATATGGTTATAAACATGATGATATGTCCATTTTACTTCTATATATGTGTGACTAAAAAGTTTTAAATATGTGAATAGCAGCAAACCACGTGATTTATACTAGCATGCATCTATTGGCATGACAAGGTAATGAGTCAATATGTGTATGCTTGATATAAATAACAGCTATGTGTGTGTGAAAACAAATAAGGAGACACAATTACAACAAGAGTTAAAGGGATGGAAATCAATATGGTAAAACACAACATGGACCAAGTCCACCATGAGAAAGAAAGGAAAAATTCCCTTAATGGAATAAAACTAATCAGGAAGTTCAAAACTAAGTTAAATAGTTTCAAAGCAGAAAATAAAAGGCTCATTAAAAAGCGAGAAGAGCAAGAAAGGTTGAAAAAAGATACTTTTACAACACCTTTCATACATGCAAGGGTTGTTGCAATATGCATAAAATTTGATAGATATAGAATAATGTCATGTCGACAAGGCCAAAGATAAACCTCGTAAGGAAGGATATAAAACATAGCCATTCACGTGTTGGAACTATGAAGAGTAACATATAAGAAGAGACTTCCTAGACTACTAGCAAAGGAAGAAAAGTTGATACCAACTCTAGGCACATGAACTAGTAATATTTGATAGAGAGAAATATGAGGGATCATCCCCTAATTCTCTGTAAAATACTAAAAAGTTACATATTGAGATGGTTTGTATGAATATTCTCATGGATTGGTTCGTCAGAATGTTTGTTAATAGGTATATTCACATCTCTATGAATGTATTATGTCTATGGTTGGAACTTGAAATTGGTTGTGCTTGATACATGAATGCATCCCTGTGAGAATGGATGTTCTGGGAAAAGCTAGGAGAACCTTGGACAATACCCTAAAGTGCTTGGAGAAACCTAAAATTTTCTAACATTTAGTAAAGTAAAAATTTTCTTTTTACCCAAAAGTATTCAGGCAAAATTCAGTGATCTTGACATCTCTAGGAATCTGGATATCTAAGAGAATGGTCATGGTACAATCTCATGGTGGAACTAGATTTCAAATGAACTTGGATACATTCACCAAAAAGGTTAAGTTGAAGACATTTTGGGTGTGGCCCAATTTTGCTAATCCTTGAAGTGACCCACATAAGTGATCCAAATGCATCTAGGAATCTGGATCATTTGCTTAGTGGTAAATCATGGTTACACTAGATTTCTTCATGGGCCAAATATAACATAGAAAACGTAATTTACATGTGAAGGTTTGGGCCTAGTGGGATCCACGACCCACAATAAGGTGGCAGAGGCCATGAGAGCCTAGAAAAGTTACATGGATGCCACATGGATAGGTGAAATAGAGATTATAGTGCTAACATGGCTCCTCCATGGTAGTGACACATGAAAACTAGAATAGGCATTTTAGGATGTTGATTTGGTTGAATTTTCCTGAAATGTAGAAATGATTTTGTGGTTCCACATGGCTTAGGAGTGCCACATTGTACTGAATTGGAGTTTATGTGTTAAGGTGACACATCAATGTAAGGCTTGGATCCCCAAATTATTTTTTCAATGTTTCTTTTAAAATGTGGGCTCAATTGACAAAAGGCGGAATACAGGAATGTCAATATCATCCAATGCAAACTTCCCCATCACTTCGCACTCTAGTGTATAGCCTCATTTCACTAGGGTGAAAAGGTGTTATGGGACCCTAGGGTAGGATAAGGTGACAAGTTTCAAATAGACTATCCAAGGCTATGTGGATGCCACGTGGATGGTGAAGAGGAGACATGCTAATGTGGCACCTACGTGGTGTGACACATGGCACGTAAAATCGACCTAGTTGAATGGCTAAGGAATGGCTTTTTAGATGACTTTTGTCACCATCAGAGGATGCCATGTGGTAGGGTGACATCACCCCGATGTCAACATGACATCAGTATGAGGAAATGATATAGGTGACGTGGTGCTAGATGGCATGGATGTGAGGCGGTGCTACAAGTCATGCCATGTCATAGGTAACAGAGGCATGATGAAAAATATAGGCATTAAGAGATAGGAAGGTTCTTGTTAGAGCCTTATATGTAGCACCCAACAAAGATCACTAGACAGGAAACCATCTAATAGGTAACGTAAATTTTTATGACTCATCATTCTAGTTTGGGAATGGCATTCACCTCTTTCCTTGGTGTAGTCATGCGATGACATTGAGCATGCTAATGTCACGGGAGCCATTTTGGATTTTGAGCAATGTAATAGAGCCACATATTCCAATCAACATTTCGACATGGAAGTGAATGATGATGTGATAAGGGTTTAAATAACTAAATCTTCAAAGGGTCATAACTTTCAATTTGAGAATTGAATTGAGATAAAAAAAAAATGTATCATCAGAAATATCTTAGCCAGTCAAACGAGATGGTGGCATTTGTTTTCAATTTTGATGAGGTTATAAAAGAGGATTTTTGTGGCCTTGTCTTCATAGTAGGCCATAAATATTGAGTTAATTTTGATGTAACACCTTTCGCATCCCAAGAAATACAAAAGGGGATGGGAGGGAGTGTTAAAAAGTGGTATTAGAGTATTGTTCAACAAGTCTTGAACAAGATGGGCTCACGAATATATAGAATAAGATTTAAAATTATGGTTCAACACTGGACTTGAAGAGGTTTAGGTATAGATGATTAAAAATTTATTTTGATGAATTGTTTTTTATATGTATGTATATGCTAACCTTTAAACTTGTATATGTCATGGGTGTTAATTTTGGTAAAATGTTGATTTCAAGACTAATAATTATATGGTTATAAACATGATGATATGTCCATTTTACTTCTATATATGTGTGACTAAAAAGTTTTAAATATGTGAATAGCAGCAAACCACGTGATTTATACTAGCATGCATCTATTGGCATGACAAGGTAATGAGTCAATATGTGTATGCTTGATATAACTAACAGCTATGTGTGTGTGAAAACAAATAAGGAGACACAATTACAACAAGAGTTAAAGGGATGGAAATCAATATGGTAAAACACAACATGGACCAAGTCCACCATGAGAAAGAAAGGAAAAATTCCCCTAATGGAATAAAACTAATCAGGAAGTTCAAAACTAAGTTAAATAGTTTCAAAGCAGAAAATAAAAGGCTCATTAAAAAGCGAGAAGAGCAGGAAAGGTTGAAAAAAGATACTTTTACAACACCTTTCATACATGCAAGGGTTGTTGCAATATGCATAAAATTCAATAGATATAGAATAATGTCATGTCGACAAGGCCAAAGATAAACCTCGTAAGGAAGGATATAAAACATAGCCATTCACGTGTTGGAACTATGAAGAGTAACATATAAGAAGAGACTTCCTAGACTACTAGCAAAGGAAGAAAAGTTGATACCAAGTCTAGGCACATGAACTAGTAATATTTGATAGAGAGAAATATGAGGGATCATCCCCTAATTCTCTGTAAAATACTAAAAAGTTACATATTGAGCTAGCTAGGGGGGTTCTGGAGTTTTGGGGTTATTATAAACCTCAAAAAATAATTTGATTAATTTTTTTTGCATATATTGATGAAGGACACTCTGAACTCTGGAACTCAAGGGATTGAGTTTGTTGCAGACTAATGGTTGATGTGTAAAGGGAATGTTTTCCATGTCTTTTTTGTTATTGTTGACCACAAATCTTCTCATTTATTTTTTTGTTGACTTTGAGCATGGCCATGCTACTTTTTTGTTTTTTCTTAGTATTGCTATTGTGGTCTTTCTCTATTTTTCATTCTTTATTATTTCCCTTTTATGATTTGGTCATGGTTTCTCGTTGGTTGTGGGAAAGGAACGAAAAAGAGCTCATGGAGAAGTCGTAAATAAAACCCTACTATAAATGCAAGACCTTGACTGAACCCTATACATCAGAAGAACAATAGTGGAAGGCAAGTGAAGGTGATAGAATAACTAGGTAGACTCGGATAGGTTCACATGGACAAAACATATAGTGATATGATAACTATGAAAATAACATACAAATGGAATTTTCCTAACCATAATATTGTTTGGAATATATATGTGTTATATCTCATGAATATGTTAATGATGAAATGAATGTATATGATGCCATTCCATTTAACAAGTCATTTGTTGAGAGTCATCCCAATGGAAAGATTATTTATTAATGTTCTTAAAAATATAGTACCTTGTCATGACGATGAACCACACTTTCTGGTTCGAAACACATCGAAAAATGAATTTTGATGTGATTATTGCTAAAAACCTGTCTCAAAAATTTGATATGGATCACAGAAGCCTCAATTCAATTATTACTTCCCTGCACAGAAGGGCCACTGCAACTAAGATTCATCATTTTGAATGGGCACACTTGTAGGTTTTGAAGATGAAATTAGATCTTGTATTCCTTAAGAGATACAGAGATTCCTCCATCATTCCAATTTTCGCCCAGATTAATCATCGCCTTAATGTTCATAGGAACCAACGTATCTTTCTAAAGGCTAGTTTAGCCTTTTTGAGATCTGAGATTTACAGGGTTAAAAGAGTTCTAGATTAGCTTTCTCTGCATCTTCTTTCTTTACATCTGGAACTTTATGGCATAGTTTTAGCAGCCTTGTGGAGAAGGGTTGATGCTTTTTCAACTCTAAAATCTCAGTGGATGGAAGATATTTAGAGGCAAAAGCAGTCTTCAAAGTTTCTCAAGTTGTCCAATACTGCTCCCGGCGATTTTTCTTTCTCCTTAGGTCAGTCGTCCAATAGCCATGTTTCTTTTAGTCAAACTGATGCTCTTAGGTCCTAGGTTAATGACTTTCCTCCCTCATACTGTCCACCTGTGGATAAATGTATGTCGTCAAGTTCTGGAGAAGGGGTTGGCTCCCTGGAGTTCTCCCATCTGGTCTCTTATTTTACGCTTTCTATTTTGCCACTTCCCAGCATGGAACGAGCTCTTATTTTCAGTAATGTGATTGCCCCTGGTCCGATCCCTCATGTCTTGCATTCTGTCCATTTTAAATAGCCCATCCCTTGGTGTGACTGATGCTATCAAGCTCAGTTCTACTCCAATGGTGGATACCCATCCCCACAGAGGCACAACCAATCCAAGTGGATCCATTGATTTGATCGTTCCTTTCTTGTCTGAAGTCCCTACACCATCATCTCCTTCACTTCTCCAACATTTGGTTTTGTGCTCTGTTGACCAATCTCCATCCCTTCAACTAGCCCGTGGTCCATGTGCTGCGTCATACAATAGCATTGAGTCTGGTCCCTCCGTGTGGATTCTGAGGGGATCTATTCTTTGGATGGAAATCTTGGCAATCTTGCATTTCCTAACAGTGACAATCTGAATAATTTAATTAAGTTAAAAACTGTATTAAATGTTCATATTGATAATCATAATATGAATATTGATAGGTTAGAAAATGTAAATCTAGATAGTTTGGATTATATTAATAAAATATTCAATAGTAATTATAATAATTTTAATACATATAATAATAATAATAACAATATTATTATTATTATTAAGTATTTGGATAGTATGAATAACAAAAATAATAATAATACTAATTTGAAATGGAGTAATAATTCTATTAATAATAATGGAAAATATAATAGTAATAATAATAATAATGTTGATAGTATCAATATTAATAATAATAATAAATATAATAATTATAATTATAATAATAATAATCTTTCTCATAAAAATAAGGTAGTCAATCTTTCTAAATTTTATTTTCACATTTATGTTTATAGTCTTCTTGAAAAGGGATTAAATTTTGTCTTCGTGCTTAGAAAAATCCTCATGGAAGATATTATGTGTGACGTGGAGATTGGGATTAGGGGCTTACTTCATAATATCAACGACACAATTAGGCAATACTTTGCTGTCATCCTCAATAAGGCAAATCCCCCTAAGAACAATATTAGAAAGGATGAATTTGATGCCCTTAAATCCTTGAACCAAAACAAGAACATCGTCATTCTTAAAGCCAACAATGGTGGGGCTTCTATTATCCTTGACAAAGAGGATTATTGCAGAAAGATGTTGGATCACCTTTGTAATAGTGGAAGATATAAAAATCTAAAAAAGAATCCCGTGAAAAGGATCTCCAAAACAGTCGCTCTAGCTATTAATTCTAGTAACACTGTTGGTTCCTTCTTCCACAAACTTATTAAGAGCATCCCCATCACTCCTAAGATCTATGGGGTTCCAAAGATCCACAAGGACACCCACCCCCACCCTAGACCCATTGTCAAAACCATAGGAGGGCCAACCTACCTCCTAGAAAAATACCTTGCCTTGAAGCTTAAACCCCTTGTTGGACTTACAGATTCTTTCATCAAAGACTCTTCCTCATTTGTTAATGAGTTAAAGGGCATAAAGTTTGACACTAGGGACATTCTTGTTAGCTTCAAAGTGGTTTCTCTTTACACTTGCATCCCTATTAAGGACGCCATTGAGGTCATCAATTGCCTCACTGACTTTGATACCACTCGATAGAAATTTGTCTTACTTCTACTTTTTTCTGCCTTGAAGGGGAATTCTATGAGAAGACATGCGGGGTCGCCATGGGCTCCCCCCTGTCCCCGATTATTGCTAATATTTTTATGGAAGACTTTGAATCCAAGGCTTTGGCATTAGTCTGTCTCCTGCCTAAGCTATAGAAAATATTTGTGGATGACACTGGTGTCATCTCGCCTCATGGCCAAGATGAGTTAGATCAATTTTTCCAACATCTCAACCATCAGTCTTCCTCCATAAAGTTTACAATGGAGCAGGAATTTGATGGGTTCTTGCTTTTCCTTGATGTTCTCATTTCGAGGAAGGATGATGGTTCGTTCTTCCACTAGGTGTTTCGAAAGAAAACTCATACTGAGAAGCATCTTCATGCCACCTCTCATCATTTCCTTGCTCAAAAATTGGGTGTTCTCAACACACTTACTACTTATGCGCTGAGAATCTCTGATGAAAAGAGCCTTGATAAAGAGAAAGCCCATCTTCTTAACGTTTTTGTTAATAATGGTTATAGTAGGCACCAGGTTTTGAAATCTTTCATTAAAGCTGGAAGAGGTCCCAAGGTTAAGAAAGACCCTAAAGATTGAATCTCACGGGTGCATCTCCCTTTCATCCAAGGGACCACTGACAAGATTGTGAGAATCCTTAGGAAGCATAATGTTCCCTCAACCTTTAGACCCCTTAACACCATTCATAGCTCCCTAAGATCTGTAAAATACCCTGTTGACCCCAAGGACATGAAAGGTGTTTATGTTATTCCATGTTCTTGTGGGACCCCCTATGTTGGTGAAACTGGGCGCTCTATTAATCAGAGGATTCATGAGCATGCAGCTGACATCAGCATGGGAGGACTCATTCTTTAGCCTTATCAGAGCATGCGGAGAAGACTAAGAATCATATATGTATTGAAGAGGCCAAGATTATCGCTAAGATTTCTCATTTTCATCACCGTAAGTTTAGGGAGGCCATAGAAAATGAAAGGAGGTTGGACAATCACAGTAGAGATGATGGCTGGAAGATTAGCAATTGTTGGATCCCTACCCTTTCCTCTTAGGCCCCCCTCCTTTTTTACCCCTCTTCGTCCATTTTTTGTTTTGTTTTCAGATTTTTTTCCCTCGTCTTCTGGATTGTTTGATTTCCCTTTCTATTGATTTGTTGTTTTTTGTTTGGTACTCATTACCTTTTCATTAATTTATTATTATTTTATTCATATAAATTTACTTATATTTCATTTGGCTTTTATTGAAAATAAGAGGATAATAAAACCTCCCTTATTATTTATTTAATCTCCTAGTTTATGTTCTGTTTTTTTTTTCTTAGTTTTTTTTTATATATAAATGTAAATAAAGAATTTGAATAAATGAATTAACTAATTTATTTACTAATTAATAAACCTTTCTTTATAAATTTATTCTAGTTTATCCCATAATATTAATATGAATTTTATTATACATATTTGGTTAAATATAAATAGGCCTAATAGTCAAATTGACTAATTAATTAACTAATTAGTTAATTAATGAATAAAAAAAATTATGCTCTAATATTCTCTATATCATTATGAGTTTATTTAGTTTTATATTACCAGCTTATATCCATCTTAACACCGAATCTATCAAGCGTCGAGAGGGATCAAATCTTTAGAGGTGCAAACCAATTTTTTGAGTGTAAAACTTGAGGAAAGGTTTGTACCTCAATACATTTGATCCCTCTTGGCGCTTGATAGATCTGGTATTAAGATGGATCTAGGATAGTTTTAATCATGTGCGGTCATACAAAATTTGTTGAACATGTAATTATTTTGATTATTTTAAATATGCTCAATATGTCTAAGATTAATTTGGTAAATTTAATTTAAAATTTGATTAGTTACCTCAATTTGTTGAGATGAGAGAGCTTGTTAGTAACTTGAATGATGAAAATTGATGAGATACAAATTTTGAGTGCAAAGTGTCAACGTAACAATTTTGATAGATAGAAAATTTGAATACTAAGAATATAGTCAATTACAAACAATCTTTATTGCAATCAATCTGAAACTATTTTGTTCTACTGTTCCTATTGTCACACATATTAGTTTTTCCATTTTCTCATATCGATCATATGAAAAGAGTAGTTGAAATCATAGACCATTCAAATATTTAACTCAAGCTATTGTAGTAAACAACATACCTTGTCTCTGTTGCTCTCCAATATTAATAATAGTTTTATCCAAAGTAATTAACAATGTTGAATGATGGAAAATGGGAATAATAAGAATGTACCTAATTTAAATAGTTTATAGTTTCAAGAAGCAAACATTTGGGGTAAGAAAACATTTTATTTAGGATGAAAATTCAAGTATTGTTTTTATGGTTGAATAATGTTTATGTGCTTACATTGAGAGAGAGTGTGTGTTTTGGGGTTAAGAAGGAGAAACAAGGGGAGATAGAGATAAGACGAGGAGAGAGGGAAGACGAGAGAGGAAAATATATATATATATATATATATATATATATATATATATATATATATATATATATATATGGAGATATAAATGTTAGAGAGAGAGAGACGGAGAAAGGGAGAGAGAGAGAGAGAGAGAGAGAGAGAGAGAGAGGAGAAATGGGGGAGAGAGAGAGAGAGAGGGGAAAGGGAGGGAAAGAGTGTGTGTATGTTTAGGGGTTGAAATGGAGAGATAGAAAAGGAGAGACAATGGGAGATAGAGATATAGATGGAGGAGGTAGAGATGTGCTTACACTGAAATTAATGCACACTATTAATCTAATTACTTTGAAATTAATGTACATCATACATCTTGTTACATCAAAATAGAAATCAACATCCACACTAAAATCAATCCATCTAATGCAAACAATCAAATAGGATTAGAAATCATCTATACTGAAATCAATGCATCTAGTGCAAGAAATCAAATAGGATTAGAAATCAATATCTACATTGAAACCAGTGCATCTAATGCAAGCAATCAAATATGAGTAGAAATCAACATCTACACTGAAATCAATGCATCTAGTGTAAGGTATTAAACATGATTAGAAATAGACATCTACAATGAAATCAATGCATCTAGTGCAAGCGATCAAATAGGAGTAGAAATCAACATCTACATTGAAATCAGTGCATCTAGTGTAAGGTATTAAATAGAATTATAAATCAACATCTACATTGAAATCAATGCATATAGTGCATTTGATCAAATAGGATTAGAAATCAACAACTACATTGAAATCAATACATCTATTTTAGTGAAAATATAAAATATTCATGACTTTCTAGATCTAACTTCTATGTCTGTATTTGTCTCTATGAGACTCTTTCTTCTTCCCTCTCTCTCTACCTTCCATTATGTGTCTATCTACCTCCCCATCTCCTTCTCTCTCTTCCCCTTCCTCTCTCCCCTATCTCACTCTATCTACCTCTCCCTAACTTTCTCTATATTTCTCTCCCTTTTCCATATATATTTATACCTCCCTCCATATATCCTTATTTGTCTCTCTATCTCAACCCCCTAAACATATGTCACGCTCTCTCTCTCTCTCTCTCTCTCTCTCTCTCTCCATATCTATCTATCTATCCATCTTTCTATCCCTCTTCCTTGCCCTCTCTATCTCTTTCCCTCCTCTCTCTCTCCCTCTTCCTCTCCCCCTTGCCACTCCCTCTCCACCTTTCTTTATCTATGCCTTTCTTTCCCTTCCAACTCTATCTCTTTCTCCCCCTCTCTCTCTCCTCTCTCTCAAGTCCTCCCTCTTTTTCCTTTCTCTCTCTCCCCTTCTCTCCCACCTCCCTTCATCTCTCCCCCCACCATACACACACACTCTCTCCACCCTCCAAGTCTATCACAATCTCCCTCCCTCTCTCTCTCCCCCTCTCTCCCCCTCCATATCTATGTCTCTCTGTCTCTCTCTTCCCCTTCTTTCCCTATCTTTATCCTCTCCTTTTCTCTCTCTTCCCTCATCTCCTCTCTCCTTCATTCTCTCTTCATCTCTCCCTTTGCACTCCCTCTCTTTCCCCCTCCAAATCCATCTCTCTCCCTCCCTCTCTCCCCCTCCTCTCTCTCTTCATTTCTCTCTCTTACTTGTCTCTTACCTCTATGTCTCTCTCCCACACTTTATTCCCCCTTCCATCTCACTCTCTTTCTTAAATATGATCCCATTGTATTTTATTTAAGAAAGTGTCTAAATTAATAAAAAACATAATTGGTTGTAAAATATTAAACTTATATTTTGGATCAACCATGTTAAATAAAATACAATAATAATAAAATTAAAAGAATCATGCACTATCTTTCCTCTATCATTGTTATCACTTAGTTTTATCACTTCGCTTGGATCCTTGGTTAAGATGCATGCATCCTAGTTCATTATAATATTATTTATATTATATAAATTTCACATATGTATATATAAAAGTATTCTCATTTTTTAATTTATTAAAACCTCAATTTAATATCTACTAAAATATTGTTAGTAGTCGTGAGGATGGAAGGTTTAGATATACCTAAAAATTAATTAAAACTTTTTTTCTCTTAGATTTAATTAAAAAAGGTTATAAAATTGAATTAAAATAAAATATCTGTAAAATATTTTTATTTTTAAATAAATTATTGTTTTTGGGCATGTGGTATTGATAAGACATGGTATTGACCCATGGTATTGTAAAAAACCCTACTTAGAAGTTAATAATATCCATGGTAAATATTCATGATTAAAAATCTTGTCATATTGTAAATATTAAGTTTTTATCTGCTAATTAATTAAATTTATAGATAGAACACATCTATATTAATTATTACAAATATATTGATTACATAAAATACAATGTTACAATATTACCACCCCCACCTAATAAATAGTGGCCAAGGGTAGGGAGAAATACTAATTAAAATGTAATATTATTAAATTTTACCTAATATTATAGGTGACACCCCACCCTAAATATTACATTCTACTCAATATTTCCCCTCACTCATACTAATTTTATTGAGCACCTTCCATTATATTGAATTTACCTTCCTACAATAGAAAACCTGAAATTTACCTGATTATTATTATTACAGTATTATAAAAATCCCACTACCGAAAACTTGGGTTATTATTATTACACAAATCACACAACAAAAAAACCTAGGTTATTATTATTACACAAATCACACAACAAAAAACCTAAATGCCACGATATTTACCTGGTTATTATTTAGCAAATGATGAAATAGGTGGACACGTAGAGATACATGTGTGCACTGTGATCTGATAAGAAAAAAAAGGCGATAAAAAATGGTTTCTGAAGCTTTTTGGTGTAGTCTGTGATAAATGGATATAGTGAATTAACATTATATTATAATTGCATAACTGACATAGTAAAAAGTAAATAATTTTAAATAGAAATCACACAATTGAGAAACCTGAATGTAAAAAAATATAAATTTACTTGAGTATTATTATTACCGAAATCACAACCTAATATGCCCAATTGAATCCTCTACTTCCTTTATCTAATTTTCTTTCTTATTTAATGAATAAATTAATCCATCTCTTTTTAAATTGTATATATATCATTTTCAAAATTGAGTTTGTTAATATTAGCGAGACATTTTTTATTTTTATCTTTTATTTTAATTAATTTTTTATTTTATTTTAAAGTACATTACACATATCTTCAGCATATACAATATATATTAGGCAACAAATATATAATATATAATATATATTAACAGAAACATATTTTTTTTTATTGTTTTTAATGTAACGTTTACATGACAACATCTCCTTCATATTTTTTAATATATTTTTTTATGTTACCTGACAACATCTCCCTAATATACTGGGGTGTAGAGCACATGTCGACACAAATACACTGGGCTTCTCGCTACAATAATATTTTTTTTAATGTAAAGTTACGTTGCGTGACAACATCTCCCTCATATACGGGGTCTCGGCGTAATTACTAAAGAGAAAGAGGATAATTGAATTACTAGGTTTATAGGTCATAGTTCATAAATATTTTAATTATTTACAATTAGATATATTTAGTTACATATGAAATTAAAATGAAAATAAATATATCTAACAAATTAACTAATTAATTAATGAATTAACTAAAATTTCCCTAACTCTTGGTCTAGTCAAATATAGTTGTTGCCTAGTCAATTGTAGCCATTTCCTTTGGTCAACAATAGTTGTTTCTTTCTAGCCATTTGAATGATTGGTCTCTCTATTTAACTTGTTTCCTTGATTTGGTTCTTCATCTTGTCTTGACGATGAACCACACTTGTTGGTTCCAAATGCGTCGACAAATGAATTTTGATGTGATTATCACCAAAAACCTATCTCAAAAATTTGATATGGATCACAGAAGCTTCAATTCAGTTAATATAATGACTATGTGAATGGTATATTTGGGGATACCATGATCAGGATATCCAATAATATCCCCTGTCATGTAAGGGATATATCAAGCAAGTATCCAAGAATGAACTCTTTCTATTAACTATTATTTTGCTCATTTATTTATGACATTTATGTGCCCATGTTTATATTATGTTTATGACAATGAAATGTTGAATATTGTATCAACAATTATACTAAGAGTTATCTAGATTCCTTGGTCATATCATGAGATACATGCACCACTCAGTGCTAGATTCGGGGTGATAAACCACTTAGTTCATATAGTTTGGCTATTACCGCCACTAAAGAGCTAGCTAGCCACTTATATACTTATCGAACAATAAACCTACCTTATTGGCGCTGTGAGGATAATGGAGGTGTGCTAATATCGAGGTGTGATGATATTGGAGGTGTGATCACATTTGAGGTTTGGTGGTAAAAATATTCCCATTGACAAAAGACTACCTAGATGGTAGTGCCCACACTCACTAGGAGGTGAGGGAGAAGGGGGGCTTATTGGAACCTATATGGAATACTTCCTGGAGCATTATATCTGCTACTAACTGCTTTCCCTAGTCATAGAGCTACTTAGTGATTTAGAATTAAGGATGGATTTTTATGAAAAGTTTATGTGGAAGTGTGTATATGCCACTTAGCGCTTTCCGTGGTGGTGAAACTATTCAATGATCTAGACATAAATAAGGAAGTGGCTAATTATTTCTAGAGATAAGTATCAATTATCATTTTGAGTAATTTCTCTATTGAAGTTGTGATTTGAATTGATTTAAACTTTTCTGGTTAAAACTCATAAAGAATATGTTGATGAAAGTGTGGCTTAATTTTGATTTAATATTTTTTTATGATTAATCTCACAAGAATAATAAGCTTGTGGTGAGGAAAACTACTGAACTATCCAACACAAATACACGTTGATGAGTATGGAAGAAAAAAACACCGAAATGATAATATGAGAGTATGCAACATTAGTAAAATGGAGTTGAAGACCTCAAGAACAAAGCCCTTGCAATGATGTTGGAAACCTATGTTATGCATTTATTTCGATGTGAGATTCCATGACTAATATGATTGTGTTATTAAAACAAGGAAGATGCATTCCTTGACTGTGAAAACTCTTCCTGTGCAAGGAAGCCTTTCTGAGGGATGGATCAATCGAGGGACTAGGAAAACATAGAAGCGGATTCCTGAACTTGGAAGGTGTATGAATTCAAGGAAGATGAAACCGAAGAAAATTGGTTTCAAAAGGGTCATGCACATACTTAGTGGGATCAAGCACACATTAGATGTGTCCAATAAAGTAGTGAGTTGATTTTGTTCCCTCATACTCATTTAATACATAGGAAATGTTGTTGAGATAAAGAGTTTTAAAGATAGAGCTTGGTTTTTTTTGATAGCCTCTATCTTTTAAAACATTGATCATGGTGTTTGTTTAAGGAGATGGGGTTTGCAACTATTATGCAACCAACTAACAAAATAGAAGAAAAGATACATCAACGACTTAAAAAATATCCTCCTTGAGGGGGAAACCTCCTTTACATTACATAAATCAACAATTCCTGGATGATACAAATGATAAGACCTCCTTGGTATATATAGGAGTCTAAGTAGTCACAATATAATTAGAGCCTACATAACAATAATAAATTAAGGTGCAATAATAACAATATTGGGCTTCTATGGGGCACAAGAATAACAACATGGGGATACAATAACAATTAGGGGAATACACTAGTATTATAGGGACCTAGCATGCCCCTCTCCTTAAAAAAAGTGTTGTCCTCAAGGCTTGAGTAGTACTAGATGCTTCTGTATAAAATTTTCATCCTCCCATGTGGAATCTTCAATGGGTAAGTTATTCTAGTTAATGAGATACTCTAAAAGTAATTGATTCCATAGTTATCGGGTTCTTATTCTTGTGATTGCTTCAAGCTCAAATATGATTTTTCCTTATTCGTCAAGTTCTGGAAACATTGTTTGAACTGGGAGCTCATCACCAATAACCTTCTTGAAGCATGAAACATGGAAAACTGGGTGTAATCGAGAAGGTGCAGGCAACTTTGATTTGTATGCCATAACATTAGTCTTTTGCAACACCTTGTAAGGACCATAGTACCTGTGTGATAATTGATTATCCTTCTTAGCTTTCTTGAGGGACATTTGTTTGTATGGTTGTAGCCGTAAAAATACACTGCTACCTAAATCAAAACTTCTCTCACTGTGATTTTTATCTACCTATTGTTTCATTCAATTTTGTGCTAGAGTGAGGTTACCATTTAAGAGTTAGATAACTTGTTGTTGATGATCGATGTGATATTCCACTTCTTCAAACTTAGAATTTTCTCTTAAAGATGATGTGATAGATGGTGGATTATATCCATAAAGTTCCATAAATGGAGTCATTTTTTTTGCAGTATGGAAGGAAGTGTTATACCACCATTCAGCTAGAGGTAACCACTTGACCCATTGTGTATGTTTGTCAAATACAAAGAAACAAAGATATCCTTCCAAACATTTGTTCACTATCTCATTTTTCATGTAAGATTAAGGATAGACAAGAAAATAATTTCGTCAAAAAATTTCTAGTGAAAATGGGATCTCTATCACTTACAAATGTTTGGGTTTCCATGTAGCTTTTGAATTGTTTCCATAAATGCAGTAGCAACTGTAGCGACTTTAAAAGGATGAGATAATGCCCAAAAGTGTGCATACATGGTAATTCTATCAACTACCACCATGATGACAGTATTTCCTTTAGACTTGGGTAAAGTTGTGATAAAATCCATTGAGACCTCCTCCCAACGTTGAATTAGAATGACTAAATGTTGTAACAAACCCTGGGTCTTAATTGTCTCAACTTTATTTTGTTGGAAAACCAAACATTCAGCGACAAATTTCTGAATATCATATTTAAGGCCATCCCAAAAAAAATCCTTCTTGATCCTGTGGTAAGTTTTTAAAAATCTTGAGTTCCCTCCTAAATGGGAGGTGTGAAATTCCAAAAGAATCTTTTTCTTGAGTTTGGAATTCTTACAAATATATAAGGGATATTTTTACTATAATGAATCACATTTCTAACTAAATGTATCAAATGTACTAGGATCTCGTTGAAACTTTTGAATGTGTTTCCACACCTCTTCATGATTCTTCCATTCATCCCTTGCTTTGGTTATCCAATCAGGTTGGATAATAGAAATGGCACAAAAAAATGCTTCCACATCCTCATCCTTCCTTGAGAGTGCATCTACAACAACATTTTTATTCCCTTTTTTGTAGATGATTTCAAAGTCATAACACAACATCTTTGTGACCCATTTTTTCTTCTCTTCTGAAGATAATCTTTGTTCTAAAAAGTATTTAAGGCTATCATGATTTTTTTTTAACTTGAAGTGTCTTCCAATTAGGTAAGGTTTCCATTGCTTTAGTGCAAGTAGTATTGCCAACATTTCCTTCTTGTAAATAAGTTTGTGTAAATACTTTCCTTTGATTGGACAAATTTCAAAAGCCATGGGTCTTCCTTCTTGCATTAAAATAGCACCAATTCCATTTCTCGAGGCATCACATTCCATGATGAAGGTTTTTGTGAAGTTTGGCGTAGCTAAGACCAGTGTTTGGCACATTGTCTCTTTAAGAAGTTCAAAGGCCTTAGTTGCTTTGGGAGTCCACGAAAATGCATCCTTCTTTAGTAATTTTGTTAGAGGTGCTGCTATTCTCCCATAATTCTTAACATAATTGTGATAATACTTTGTCAACCCGAGAAATCCTTGAAGATAATTTATGGTTGCAGGGATTTTTCATTTCTTCATGGCTTTAATTTTGTTAGGGTATACCTTAACACCCTCATGAGATACAATATGACCTAAATATTCCACCTCCTATACCCCAAAGAAACATTTGAAGGTTTTTGCATATAATTGTTTCTCCAATAGTTTGAGCACCCTGTCAACATGCTAAACATGATCCTTTCAAGACTTGTTGTAGATTAGTATATCATCAAAAATTACTAACATAAATTTTCTAAGGAAGGTTTGAAAATGGAATTCATCAAACCTTAAAATGTGGAAGGTGAATTAGTAAGGCCAAAAGGCATGAACAAAAATTCATTATGACCCTCATGAGGTCTGAAAGTTGTTTTCAGAATGTTTTCAATCTTCATTCTAATTTGATCATATCCTAAACAAAGATCCAACTTGGTGAAGTAAAATTATCCATGTAATTCATCCAACAATTCATCAATGATGGAATGGGAAATTTATATTTAATAGGGAGATTTTTGAGCTTCCTATAATATAGACAAATACACCATGATCCATCCTTCTTGTGCACCAATACTACTGGAGTCAGAAAGAACTTTGACTAGGTTAAATTATACTAGCCTCAAGCATTTCTGCTATCATACATTAAATTTCACTCTTTTGGGCATAAGGATATCTGTAAGGTTTGATGTTTGGAGGAACACTTCTTGGAATAAAACTAATATCATGATCCTTACCACGAATAGGTGGGAGGCATTTGGGAGTCTCAAATACCTTGGAATGATTGTCCAAGACTTTTTGGAGATCTAGAGAAATATATGATTTCAATGTTTGAACCTATAGTGAGCATAATTGTGAAATTATGCCCCATTGTTCTTTATTTAGAGGTTTTTTAATGCCATTAAAGTTGATTATATTTCTTGGTTTCCCTACGATACCCCTTAATTTGACTTCCTCTCCTTTCCAAAAAAAAATCAGGAAAAGTTCTTGAAAATCAAAATCTATCGTCCCCAAAGATTGTAACCATTGGACTCCTAGTACAACATCAACTCCATCCATTGGAATAGAAACAATTGGACTATTAAATACATATTATCCCATGGTTAGCTTGATATTATGGCACTTTCCAGAGAAATTTATAGTTCCTCCCTTTGCAACCTTTACTTGACACTCTGGTGCTGGATATAGGAAGAAATTCAATTCCTTGGCTATGTTACAATGAATAAAATTATGGGTACTACCCGAATAAATCATAAATATTACATTATTATTATTGATATATCCTTATAGCTTGAGAGTTTGAGTGGTAATTCTTGTCAATGCATTACAAGATATGGTTGGATTCATTTCTTCTTTCTCTGGTGTTGGTTCCTGGTGTATATCCTTGTCTTTTGATGTTTCTTCTTCCTTTTCTTCCTCCTCTTCATAATCTATGTAGCATAATTTCTTCTCAACACATTTATGACCTTTATTGTATTTTATATCACAACTATAACAAAGCCCTTTTACTATTTTTTCCTCCAATTGTTGTGCTTTCAACCTTGTAGGTTGTGGAAGACTAGGAGCAACAACACTTCCATCTTTATAGTTGTGAGTGGTAAACTTCCTTGTTGCTATAATTTTTCTTTCAGTTTTTCTTTCCACCTTGAATTCCTTCACCAATGAATTAGGTTCCCAAAGCAAAACCTCCTGTTGGATGTTATCTTTTAAATTCCCTATGAAGATATCAATCCTAGTGGCTCCCCTAGAATATGAGTTACCCTAATATTCAATTTTTGGAAGTCTTTATTGTGCTCTGCAATTGAACCCTTTTGTTTGAGATTTACCAATTAGCTAAAGAATGTGTTATTCTTTGTATCTTCATAATGTGCTATCATTTCCTCTATAAAAATTGACCAAGTGACAAGTGGTTTACGAGAACAAATCCATCTATAACATACAAACTGATTGGGTTCTAAATATAAATATGCAATACGTACCTTTTGTAAGGGTTGCACATCATGTAGATAAAAATAATGCTCCATCTATAGTATCCATGTTACCGAATCCTTGCCATCAAAATTCCTCATATCTATCTTTGGAATTTTGTGGTTCTTAAACCCGACATTTGAGTCTCTAAAATCATAATTCATATTCCTTTTTTCCTCATCATGATTTTCATGGATTACCTTGTCACCATTGAGAAGCATTTCTTGAAACAACTTTGTCAACCCTTCCAACTTGAAATTCATTGCATCCATGTCCACTTTAAAAACCTCCATGTTTCCTTTTAGACCATCCATGTCCCCTTTTAAGCCATCCATGTCATCTTTGGTTCCTCTTTGTGAGAGAAAAATTTGTTGCACTTGGTCCCATAATTTTGATATTCCTCTTCATGCATCATAGTAGAGAATTTTTAGGGCTTAATGGGTATAGAATTATTTTTCTTGGGAGGAATTTTAGAACAAAATACTGATATATATGCTTCAATATTCCCTTTGAATCACTTCAAACTGATTTTTAAAACAAAAGTTATGCAAAATTAAAAAATAAACACCTTTTTCTTACTTTCTAGGAGCTTGATATTACAACTATTGTAGCTCTATAATTTCTAATCTCCAAGGCCTGAAATTTTGTCTTGTGGTATCCCTCTGAGCATTATTTCCAACCCCACAAGTTAGAGAGAGATTGGATTCTTCAAGAAAGAGTTATTCCTAATATCCCATGATGATCTGATTATCAACTAGTTCATTAGAGCAAAATTGTACTGAGTGCCACATGACGTTGTTTTGACCTTTGGCGCTGAAAATGATATCCAAAAAACTACAGTTTGTTTAGTTTTAGCCTCTTTTTATGAAACTCAAATCCAATTCTCAGAGAGAAATGTATCATGATTTTCCCTAGGTCGCCTATTTGAGATTGAATTATGGAACTTGCAAAAACCCTAACTTCCTCAGATCATATCTCCTAAATTAGAGCGAACAAGATCCAAAATTAATATAAAAATTTAACCAATATTTTGGCTCTACATGGTTGATATTTCAGCTTCTGAAGTCCCATATAAGAAAATTATAGTGAAAATTCCAAGATGGCATGTTTGAAGAAACGAAACCCTATAATCCAAAGCTCTAATACCAATTGTTATGCAACCAACTCACAAGATAGAATAAAATATAGATCGACAACTTAAAAATTAGCCTCTTTAAGTGAGAAACCTCCTTTACATTACATAAATGAAAAATTCTTGGATGATACAAATTATAAGGCCTCCTTGGTATATATAGGAGTCTAAGGGGTCAAAATATAATCAGAGCTTACATAACTATAATAAACTAGGGGCACAACAATAAAAATAGTGGGCTTCTATGGGGAACAACAATAAAAAAATGGGGTTACAATAATAATAAGGGGAATACACTAGTATTATAGGGACCTAACATTAACATCCTCCTATTCTACCCTTGCTTTTCGTAATGATGGTTGTGATTGTAATGCCAACATGGAAAGACCATTAGTGCCTTAAGTATATTATAATTATTGTTAATCAATTAAAAAAGATGAAGTTTGGATAAGCTCACAAATCCTTGGTCTAAGGGAAGCTTTCCACCCATCTATTTTTCTTAAAGCCATGACCCCTACCAACAAATTAAAAGATGTAGTTATTGGTGGTGTGTTGGTGATTTATATATGTTACTTACCATTTGGGTACCTATTGTGTGCTATTAATAGGTCCATACACACTCAAAGAGGGAGGAAGTGGCATACCACCACGTGACACCTAGAAAAGATTAGATTGGATAGAGGAAAGCATGGACATTTCATGTTAAGACATGAAGAAGTTTAGTGATTGAATGAACCACTAGTGTAAACTTCCCTTATGCAAGCAAATTCCTCAGACCCTGCATCTAACTCATGGATGGTAAGATGAAAGAAAGGTTGCAGTTAACTAGCCTATGGTTGGGAGGAGAGTGGAAATCCCTCCTTTAATTTCTGACCATCTCAGTCTAATTTAGATAAGTATTCTTGGATTATGCATGCTAGCCTATAGATTGTATTATGCCTTATTGGATTTATGACTGATGGTTAATCTTGTGTCATCTATAAAAGGATGCCTAATTCACTTTAAGTATGTGGATGTAGTCTTTCTATTCTTTTGCACGTTGTCTGATATGATTCTGATTGTTGATATGATATCACTTATATTTTATTTTTGATTACATGAGTTTCTTTCATCCTTATATGCTTATAAGTTTGGGAAGCTCATTTCCATAACCATAATGGTGGGATACCTCATTAGGAGTGAAATTTATGTGTCAAGTGCATGGAATAAACCTATCTTTATTGAGATGCCTATATTATTGTGGTGTATGTGTTGTTTTAGATGCCTACATGGTGATAGTTTAACTTATGAATCTATGTGGTTGCTGATATTTTCATGATTTATAGAGTTACTCGCATGAACATGCATGGTTGTTCAATATGCTTCATCTAACCTATTGTGCAATGTTAATGAAGAAAAATGTATTCCTATGTATTTGCAATAATATGGTTTGTATGAATATTCTCATGATGTGAGGGACTTGTAGACCCCTCTAGTTGGTAATATGTTTCTTGATTTGCATAGCTATTACATGATTATGTGTGTTTATCTAATGAAGTCAGTGAAGTTGCTATGGTGTGTCAAATTCCATGGTTGGATGTTATTGCTGACAATGAGTCTTTGTTATCTAATAATTAATTATTTTTTCTATTAAAATTATGTATAGATCATGCTAGGAATCAACATTAGTTTCTTGTGCACATGAATGATTGTTGGTTTTCTTTATTTATGGACTAGTAATTAAATAATGCATGATATATGAGGGGATCTAATAGTGATGGTTAATATCATTTCTATAGAAGGATTTGGTGTTGTTGTAGAGTGATGTTAGCCTAGATTGGTTCATCATAATGCCCATTAACAGGTAGATTCACATCTTTGTGGATGTATTATATCTATGGTTATCACTTAGAATTGGTTATGATTTATATAAGTATGCATCCCTATGAAAATGGATGTTTTGGGAAAAGCCTAGAGAACCTTGGCTAGTACCTTGAAGTGCTTGAGAAAACCTTCAAATGATCTAAGTTTGAATAAGGAAGAAATTTTCCTTGTATCCAGGAGAATCCAGGTAGATTTCAATGATCTAGACATGTCTGAGAATCCATAAGTCTGGGAGAATGGTCGTGGTACAATCTCATGGTGGAACTAGATTTTGGATGAGCCTGGATACATTTTCCAAAAAGGTTAAGCTAAGGCCATTCGAGGTGGGGCCCAATTGGGGTAATCCTTGAAGTGGTTTGGATAAGTGGCTCAAGGATGAATATCCAAGATGGAAGAAATAAGTTTGGGCACATATGTACTAGATACATCACATTTTTGGATGATTGTGGGTGGTTTGGGCACATATGGGAATCCATATTGTTTGTTGAGTGGTAAATTATGGGTGTATTTAATTTATTCAAAATCTAGATATAACATAGAACACTTGATTTACATGCAAATACCAAATCCAATGGGACCCACGACCCAGG